>CM017798.1:22176474-22776474 GCA_008086715.1 Sitobion miscanthi | reverse complement strand
GGTGATATTGGAGTTTCTAGATCATAATATAATATAATACTTAATAATTTAATTAGGAGAGAAAACAGACATAGAGTAAACAAAAAAGAATATAATAGAATAAAGCAGAATAAAGCAGAATAAAACAGAGAATAATTAAATAGATAAAAAAAATAATAATATTAATAATGAGCATAATAGAGGAGTCATTTATTGTAGGTATGTCTTATCAACCATATATTAATAAGTTGTTTGTATTTATTATAGTTTTTGCAGTTTATTATAGATTGTGGTATAGTATTTAGTAAGTCAAGACCTATTTTGACAAAGTGTCAACTTGCTTTTAAAATTTTAAAAGTTGGTAATTTTTTTTTTTTCCTGGCGTGTATTGTGGGTTTTTGGTGTAATGTTGACTAAGTTCTATTTGTAGACGTAGTATATTGAATTTCGTTGAAATAGTTGTACATTGAAGACTTTGAAGTCTTTGAATAGGTTTTCAGAAGGGTGGATTTTTGGTTTGTTAAGGATTATTTTTATTATGCTTTTCTGAGCTGTTATTAGTTTATTACTTGTTACTATCCCTAAACCACCCCAAACTGTTATGCCATATTTTAGTAGACTGCGTCATGGGGAAGTAAACTATTTGTAGTATTTGTTTTCGAGTATTTGCCTGGCATTTAAGTAGAAGTAGTTGAGTTTACTCATTTTAATTATTAAATTATATACATGGATATCCCATTTCATGTGTTGGTCAATAGTGATTCCAGGTATTTGGTACTTTCAGTTTTATTAATCACCTCACATTTATCGTTTTCATTAAAGTTACAATTTATTTTATGGATTTTTAGTGAGTTTATAATAGGTTGTGTCCTTTTGTCTTGGGAGAAAGATATGTACTTGGTTTTATTGAGGTACAATTTAAAATTGTGTTTTTGAAACCACTTATTTATTTTGGACATGTCAGACTCTGCATTTTGAGTGGTATTTTCCCAGTTAAAGATCAATTTTAATTTACGCTATATTATATACGTATAACTTGCTAAAAAATTGAAGTAGTGTAAAAAACTAAAATAAGAACACAGATAATGTTCTTATTATCAAGTTTCATAATAGGGCAATTCGCTCTAATTTTTAAGTTAACGGAACTAAATGTGATCTGCTGAGCGTAAATTTGTAATGTTATGCACTTATAAGACGAAGACAACAAATGTGGGTGTGGCGTCCTTTTAAAAAAAAAAAATTGTATATAAAATTAGCTAGGTAATAGATTTTGATTATTGGAACAGAGTTTTACATTTTTACTCATTAACGCCAATATTTATGTGAAGTCAGGCGCTGCACCTGAATGCATTCTCTCAGTCTTACTAACGCAAAACAAAGCAAATTGTATGTTAAGAAGATTAAATTTAACTCTGTTAGTTTAAAAATTAGAGTAAATTGACCTATTATACAATTTAGAAGTAAGAATATTATTTAGTGAGCCTCATAGGGGTTTTTATATTTAAATTATAAAGCAAGTCATGGGTATTTTAAAATTGTAAATTGTTTGTGCATTTTAAAATATTCATAACTTGTTTCAAAATTAAGTTTCACTAGATAATAATCTTACCTTTAAATTGTATAAGAGGTCTCTAATTTTTAAACTAACAGAGCTAAGCGTGATCTGCTAAGCTTACAATTATGTATGTTATGCGTTTGTAAGACAGAGAGAATGTATGTGGGTATAGCAGTCTCTTAATTGAATCAACTTAAGTACAGTTATTTATTTTACGTTTATTATAATATTGAATGCATGCTGAACATAACTATTAGATCATAACGGATATTTACCTAGAGCTATTAAAAAGGGAGTGAATAGTCGATTTAATATTATTATAATTCATAGACTATAGTTATAGTAACTAGAATAACATTAAGTTTGTAATATTAAATATTGTTAATATGATAATAGTGTGTATATTAATTTATTACCTTGTTAATTATTCCGCCACTCTCTACAACACATTCAGCTCCGACCATTACCATATCAACCCTTTCCATGATGTAACCAACAGCAGAATCTAATATCAATGTGCAAGGAATATCAAGTGCCTTCAAACAATTGTACATTTCAATTCTAATAAACAAACGAATGTATTAAAAAATTGTATAAATGATATTATTATATATGAATATTATACGCCACCAAATTACCCGCTTTTATCAGGAGATGACTCCGATACAAAAACATGAAATCTTTTTTGTGAATTCACAGCTAATTTCATGGCTTCTAACACCACTCTAGATTTTGAATGTGTCAAGATATTCTAAAAACAATAAATTTACAAGGAATATAATATAATCTATATTTAAGGGTATAAGAGTTGTAAATGGGATATGGGTAAAATAAATTAAACATTTTTATTTTTTTTAATAAACATGTATATACAATCATTGATTAAATATACATATATATATATTAATATTTAATCAAGGATACAATCTATTTAGATTTCGGCCTGGTATTGAGTACATATTGTGATAAGTGGAGTGAAAAAATATTAATATGCATTAACAAATAAATTAATAATAAAACAAAAATAATTATAATATATAGATGAGCAAAAATACTTTGATGAGAGAGGTAACCCATTAAGGACTCTCACATGATTAATCAATTCAATTTACTTGTTATTATTAAAATATATTGTTAATTTCATTACATTAATGGCATATTTACAGCTATGGTTATATTAATGTATATTATACTAGAGGAGAATATATTTTATACACACTATGTATTATAATTATATTATTTTAACTATTATATTACCTATCAGTTATATTTTTCTTTTAAAAATATCTAAATATGCCACTTTATTACATTATATATGTACAGTAGGCATGCTATTAATACTTACAGTGCCATCAACAAAGAAAGGAAGAGTAATTTTGGCAACCTTATTTCTTGCATCGGTAAGTTTCTTCAAGAATACTTTTCCTCGATCCAACATAACTTTTTTACACTCCGCAAAAGTCTAAAATTAAGTACATAAAAGTATACATATTAACTGAAGTACTTTTTTGTTTTAAATTTAAATTTTTTGCTCTCAATACTATCAAAATAAAAATAACAATAATATAGATTCTTGAATTTACTAAAATAAGTGTAAAAAACATTTTAATAAAAATTTTATCAAATTTAATTAGTCTATCATCATTTTTATACACCGACTAATAGTATAACAATATAATATGAATAAACAATTTAAAAAAATTATTATTAACAATGTACATTATTATTTTATTTAGTTATTTTATAGAACAACTAGTATATTATTTAAATTTATATACAGTTTAATAGTTCTATTACTCTTGTACAATGTTGTTTATGATTAATATTTTACAAACAAAGAGGCAGAGCAAACTTTAAAGTATCACATTAACATAGTAACATATTTTATAACATTTGTTAATTTACATAAAAATGTAATTAGATTTTATATTGTATATTATGTTACTTAAAATTAAAATGTATATTAACTTTTAAATACATACAAATCTACTAGTAGACATTAAAGATAAAGACAAACAAAAAACAATGATTTTTAACTAATAATTTGATGTTTAATCTTTTTCTTTTCAGTGGAATTAGAAATTTGACCTGAATTTGTCAAGACTATATCTTCATTTAGAAGATATGAGGTATCATCTTCTGTATCATCTTCATCACTTATCTGTGGGTCAATGAGTTCTTGCATTATTTTGATTAAATCTAATGATTGATTTTCGGTCAATAGTTTGTTATCTATCTCCGCATAATTAATTGAATCATCGCCAATCAAGCGAATCAACAATGCTTTATAATCATTAGTTGCAATATTGTCTTCTGTTTCATTTTCACCTGAGATCAAGATACCAGATTTAATAAAACTATTTCTAACTGTTGATCTTTTAACTTCATTAATAGCATATTTTATCCAAAGAATTGCGTGAAGCACATTGATTTTATTCATTAATCCAGAACCATTGTCCATTATTGATAGATGATGTTTTAATACACATTGTCGATATAGAGTTTTAAAATTTTGAAAAATTCCTTGATCCAAAGGCTGGCAAGATGATAAATATGGTGGAAAAAATATTAGTTTAATCGATTGCAGATTGTTAAGCGAATGATGAGAACTTGCATTATCTAAAAAAAGAACTATATTTCTTTTTGATTGAGTCATTCTGTAATCAAAATCTAAAAGCCACTCAGTCATAATGTTACGTGTCATCCATGCTTTAGTGTTGGACTTCCAAACAATTTCAAGGCTGTTTATATTAATGTTTTTAAAACAATTATGTTTTCCAACTTTTCCTATGATCAATGGTTTTTCAAATTCTCCATCCATGTTAGTACATAACATAATGGTCAATCTCTCTTTTGATAAATTTCCATCAATACAGGTCTCGTTTATAAAGCTCATTGTATTTTCAGGGAGAATTCGATAAAATAGACCGGTTTCATCACAGTTAAATATATCACATTCCTTATAACCTTTAATAGTTTCTCTTACACTATTTAGCCATTCTGTAATATCACACTCTTTTAGTAATGTAGGATCTGTTCTATAAGAAATCTGATGCCTGTCTTTAAATTTTTGCAACCATCCATTAGATGCTTTAAAATCATTGAGGCCAACTTCTGATGCCAATTCCAATGCTTTTTCTTTCAGTACTGGACCCGAAATTGGCAAATTGTTGACACGAGCATGTAGATACCATTGAAATATCACTGTGTCAATTATTTCACCGCCCGATTTTGGAAAATTGCGTTTTGATTCTTCGTTTCCTTGCTCCACAAATGTTTGTGATAAATAAACTTTATTTTTTAATATATCACTAACCTGTGTTTTTCCAATATTAAATTTTTCAGCTACTGCTCGTATTCCAATATTTTCTGCTTCCACAAATTTTATAATTTCAATTTTTTGTGCCAAAGTTAGTCTTTTTCGCTTTCCACTAGACATAATGGTGTACTCGTAAACATATATTTTTCAAATGTAGAAACTATGAATAATTGCTCTTTTTAAACTGATAATTTTTACAATTTAGTCTATGTAAAGCCATAACACGGATGAATATTATTTGTGGTAAGTATATTAATTAATTATTTTCACTATTGATTAATGTAAAATTATATTTATCTTTACACTTGTTGGCTATTTTAACTTAAAAATATATTACAGTTGTATCGAAGGGTCCTGTAAGTTAGGAATACTTAAGGCCTATCTAAAAAGTATATTTTTGCTGGGACCCGATAAAATATCCATTAATAAGTAGTCCGCTATTGTGAGAAGTCCATAAATATAGGTTCACTGTCTAAATATTCAAAATGAAACTTATTTAAGTAAAATATTAGTAATACTATACATTTAAAAATACTTACAATATTATCCAATTTGGCAAATGTTATAAACCGCATAAATAATGCACATCCAGAAGATACACCAGTAATACGGAAACTACTATTGGTAATTACTTCTACTGCAGATTGCAAATTCAAATCAAGTTCTTGTACAGTTTCAGCTAAACATTAAAAATAAAAAAATTAATAATCAACTACATTTAAGTAATACAATTATTATTAAATGTGTAACAATATAGTAAGTTGTCACAATAAATACAAAAATAATTATCAATATTTATCAAAAAGCTTTCATATTCTTTTGCCAAATTTATAAATTATTTTTATTTAACTGATGGTGTTGTAACTTGTAACTTTAAATAGTAATGTAATTTAAATTGTCTAAAATGTTTATGATGTGTAATCTGTAATAAATCTAATTATTTGCTAAGTGTACTTACATTTATCATGTTCCAATAATTTCATTAACGTAGTGATTGCTGCTATACTAGCACTTATATCTGACTCTTTTTCCATAATATTACTAAAATATTGAGATATCTCTGAAAAAAAAATATAACCTTGTATTATTACATAACATTTTGAATAGTTATAATATATAGTTTGGATTTAGTCAGCACACATGTCATAAAAGTAATATTTTTGTCTCCATATCCTTTATACTATTAAAACATCTGAGGCTTTACAATTTTCCAACACATAATAATATATCACGTATTAAATTAATTAGACTTATAATTTCTTAATATAATTTTAATTGTCTTGAACACAAAAATTTTATTAAAATATTAAAGAATATTCCATTGATTAATTTACATCTAATTAGTTTTTAAAAAAATTGTCAGGTTAGAACTTAAAAATTATTGTCTAATATATTCTATTAATATTATCAATGTTGTTTTAAATACTTAATACTATCAGATTGGTATTACCATTGTTTTAATCTTTCTTAAGAACAGAAATAAAAGAATAGGTACAGAGAAAAATAATTAGATTATCCAAATGCTGCTATTTAGTATAAGTACTGTTGTAGTGTTGTATCAACAGACAACAGCTTTTAATATTAATGCAATAAGTATATATTATATATTATATAATACATTGGTATTAGTACACATAAACGTGAAATATAGCATAAAGCATAAAAGCATAAACATAGTCAAATAAATTGACCAAAGTTAATCATGCATTTTATATAACACATAATGGCTTACCTTCTTTTAACATTAGTTAAACACAAACATAGAATTTTTTAACGAATAAATATAATAAGATTTGAATAATGAATAATTATTTCTTAGAAATAATTAATTACCTACTGTAAGTGAAACATTTAAATCAGCAAGCAGAATGAGTATATTTTACTAATCGAATATTATGCCGACAAAATTATTAATTTATGTAATAATAAGAAATAAGAATAAATTACCTATTAACTATAATATCATATTATTTTAAATAATTTGTATTTATTAATTTATACTATGTGTATAGTATGGTTGATGAGTGATGGCATCAACGATCAACAGATCAACTTGATGTAGCTCAGCAGTCAGTAGACGGTTGAAGACTTGTAGCTGTAGCATGTAGATAAAAAATAAAATTGAATAGATTACAAAAACATCTCGTGATTATAATATTACAGGATCACCATCACCCGATCCACCACACGTCACGTCCAACACATGGATAGTATGAGATCTTATATTATTATCTATAGTCCCTCGTAGTAGAATGTGGATTATCTACTTTCAGTACATCAACAAACTACGGCCATAATGCCATTAATGCCATATAGATATACCGCCATCTATATGGCCGTGATATCAACACTACATCGGCTGACATCGCGATCCAATCAAAACAAACAGTCGTTTGCACCAGGAGATTGTTTACCATGTTTTTGTTGATAGTATTATCAATTTTGTCAACAACACGGTGATCATCTCTAGATTTTTATATCTGTAAAATTCAAATGTATTAAATATACAACTAAACACGTCTTATAACACAAGTAGTTTTAATGAAAATAATTTACAAATGTACCTTATTTTCAATTGTTTATACTAGCGTCTACCATATATAATATTGAATTGAATGATATATCGATCATGGATCAAGAAAGGGCCATGAAACTGTATCTGAATGGTGCGACAGCGTTTTTTCTCGACATACCGTCGGGCATGGAATTTGGCATCGATATGATGTCCTGGGCGACTGGTGATAAATTCAAAGGAATAAAAATGATACCACCTGGTATACATTTTGTGTACTACAGGTAATATGAATAAAATGTATTATTAGTTACTTCAATTTACTACTTATTTAAAATTTTAAACATGTTTATAATAAGAAGTTTATGTTTAACAACAGTATCAATTTTACAGTGCCACTGATAAGTATGGTAATACAGCTCCACGTTGTGGATTTTTTCATAGTTTTAAAAAAGGTGAATGTCTTGTAAAAAAGTGGGATACAAACAATGAAATTTTGGTAGATGTACCCAGATTAGAAATAGTACAATACAAAACAAATACCTTATATTTTGACGACTGTTTGGGACCATATCCATATGAAGAACTATCAAAGTGGAATGGTTTGTCTTCACTACTCACTGGTATGTATAACTATAAATCTATGTAACAATATAACTTTAGTTATCAGTTATTTATTTTTCATTTTAGAAAATTTAATACACAGGTTATGCCCTGAAACCAAATTCATCAGATCGGCAATGGAGTTATTTCCTACATCGGTTAAGGAAAACACAAAAAAAAGAAGAAAATGGGGTCCTATTAGAAGTGAAACAGATGTTGGATATGAACAATTGCCCAACTTAGTGCCAAAAGAAGAAAATAAAATAAGGTGAACTTTGTTAATTTGTATTATAATATAATGTACTTTGTATGTATATTAATATTGTCAATATTATTTAGATTTACTGAACCTCCGGAGTGTCATTATCCACCTGGTTCATCACTTTCTGAAATCACTAAATATTCACTTGATACTTCATACATACTCGATTACATGGCTGAAAAACATGATAGGTTATTATAATATTTACATAGTTATTATTATAATTATTATCTTCAGTATTAATTAAATGCAATAATGTCTTTATTTTTATTTTTTTCAGTAAAATAGATTTATTAGCTGAACTACAATTTTCCTATGTTTGTTTTCTTCTTGGTTTAAGTTATGAGTCTTTTGAGCGCTGGAAGAAGCTGTTTCAGTTATTTTGTATGAGTAAAGATGCAATTGCTCAGGATCAAAACTTTTTTGCAAAGTTTTTTATAGCAGTACGTCACCAACTAGAAACAATACCTGAAGAAGGCTTTTTGGTCGATATTGTTGAAAACAATAATGTTATTTATAATGGTCTAAAAGAATTATTTAGAACATTAGAAACTTGTGATTTTATACTGGAAGATGATCTTAAAGATGGCACGATTCAAATAAAGAGATTTTTGCAACAAAAGTTTGGTTGGGAATTCAATGGGTTAGATGAAGAGGATGATGACGAAGCCCCTGTTGTTGTGGACTGTACTGAAGATGGATTTTAAACTTTTAATATTGGGATCTCGCCAATACATTATTACTTTTAATACAACTTCTTAGTTTTTATAACTTTATTAAAATGAATAATATGAATATAATTTATTATGTCCTAAAAATAAGATATTATAAAAACTTAAATCAACTATTGAGTTATTAGTTTTTTCTCTTAATATCCTAATAAAATAATATTAGTTAAATATTTAGGTACTTACCTATCTTATTATGTATATAATGCCGGCATTTAATAATATCCTAACATGAATTAAAACTGAAGAGGTGTGGCATCGGTGAATTTAATGAGAAATTAAATCTTGGTGTTAATTTTTAATTGTTTTTTATGTATATGTTGTCTATTGGGATTCATTGATATTATTAATAAATAATAATTATTGTTAACCTGTATGTAATATTAATATAACATAATATTTGTTACAAATATGCATTTGTCAGTAAAGAAGTATATCTGTTTTGTCATAATCATGTATTCACACTATTTAACTAAGTTTTACTATAATATATTGACTCAATATTATCTTATGAACAACTAAAAGAACAATATGCACATTGATTATCTGTATCTTAAAAATGCAGTAACATAATATTATTATGTAAGTATTTTCCATATTTACAATAGGCACAGTTTTGTTATTTTAATATCAGAGTAAGTTACAAATTGTAAGACTTAAAAAACAAAATCATTATCCATGCTCTCTTGTTGGTATTTTATAATAATGTTGTTTACATTATATTATATCTGTACTATTTGTTGCTAGTTCTTTATCGGATTGAAATGGATAGATAAGACTCAATAACCATATTTATATTTCACTTTGTAACTTTTACATTTACAAAGCGATATTCGACACACAACAACCACATTTCTGCTTGAGAACTGACCAGTGACTATCATACATCACTGTCTTCCACACCTAATAATCAAATAATAACACATTCATAAAATCTTAAACTAAATGTTACATTTTTTTTCTCTTCAATTAATGCATATTATATATATAAATAATAGCATACAAATTTAAGCGTATTGGTGGTTTAATTTCCCTGTACGAAAAAAAATATAATAATAATAGTTTATTATGTACATTATGTTTATAATGTATATATTATTTAATATTAGGTACCTGTTAAAATAAATATATATGAATATTAGGTACTTGTCAATAAATAATGCATCATTTTATTTATAAACTATAATTTATAAGCTTTTTTCTTCGCTAAATAATCATCGATTTTTTTTTAGGTGATTTACGCAGTGTTATAGCCCATAACGAAAAAAGTAATGGACATATTATCTGAGGCCACTAAATAAATTCTAACTATCGAGGCCCACTCTGGACCCCCTCCCCTTACATTAATACTGGCTTGTTTCTTATATGCACAATGTACCTAATGATAAGAAATATAAATTGTAAAAATATTTACAAAATTCGAAATAAGAAATATTCATTTTTGTAAGAGACGTAATATTATATAATATAAAACATTGTTTGTAGTTTTAATTCATATACAATTAATATATACATAGCTATATACAATGAACATTTTTAAAAAAGATTATAAACAGGTTATAGATAGGACAACTAGGTAGTTATATACAGATTTTGATCAAGTTGACTTAGAATTAGATTTTAAACAATACCTATATACATCACATTCATAGATGAAGACACATACAACGACGAGTTTCATTATTAGGTAACATTTTGTCATCGTAGTACATATTAAAATAGCATGTATACGCACATACAACTACAGTGATAGATATTTAAAAATGCTAAAAATAATTATCGTAAGTCTAAATTAAGGGGTCTTAACCTTAACATAACTGTGTGAATATTTTGAAGTGTACTCGCACGTAAATTTAACAAGCTTATACATTATGAATAATACTAACGAAATAAATATTAATATTACAGCGATCACATCCAATAGAAAATATTGATACCACGTTAAATTAAGTCCATGAGATTTTAAATGAGGCGCTCCTTTACGGCGAATAACATACTCCGTCCAATAAACAACTGATTGTTCTGGTGACATAGGTCGATCTTTGAAACGTTGAGAGGCAATTTTCGCATTTCTCATGTATCTAAAATAAAATCATGTTCAATTAATATTTAATATTAATCAACCATACTTGTAGAGTTTTTTAGATTCTGAGCGGAGCGATGAACGTATTGGTTTTTACAATGATGTGTTTTTTTTTTTATTTTTTTTTTTTTGTGTCTGTGTACACGATTAATATTTGAAATAATTCTTCGATTTTCAACTTCAGTATCTTGTTTAACGGGAAAGTGAATTTATTTGGTACTTTTAGGAGGTCAAAATTTAAAATTCTCAATAGCTTTACAAAGCGCCCGAAAAAATTTTTCTTTTATAAGCATTTAAAGTTCAAATCTTGAAAAAATACGGAAAAATCACAAAAATTAGCAAATTAATTTAAGTTAAGAATTCATAAAATTTTTCATTTTAAATCTAAGATTTGAAAATTTAATACATGATTATTCATAAGTTTGTCTACCTTTATAAAAAAAAAAATGTCCACAAGCAAATCAAATTAACTTTTTATGAGCGATTGAAATTCATATTTTTATAATATTGATATTTGCTCGATTTCTCATGTGGCGATTTAGTTATTTTGTTGTAATTCAAAAACGAATAATAGTAGATACATGAAAATTTCACTGAATATTTATATTCTCATTTTCTATACACCATACAAATTTGAAAATATTTTGACTCTTTTTGATCTGTTTACAGGCATTGTTAGTTTTCAATTATTTTGGTTTTTTTTTCTATAATTATCAATACAATTTTCGATAAAATTTATCAAATTTAAAATGTAATAATTATTTCGTAGATAAAAATGTATAAAATATTCAACTTTTATAGCTAATGATTGAACATTTAAAATAAGGTTTCGCGTAAATAGGTTATATATAAATTACTTTATTAGTTTATTCACAATAATATCATCAAATATACTTAGTAATATCATAGGCTGACTAACCATCTTCGCTCAGAATCGTTTTTCTTATACAATGATATCATATCATTGAATTCAAATGTAACACCATCCATTACAGTGACCTACTTATAACCTACTGTACAACAGAGCGACACCCACTTGCCCATTTTTTTTAAATTTAATATAAGATAATAGGTCCTATATGTTATTTTAAACTCACTTTTCGTTGTTAACAAGTTGTAAGATATTATTTAACAATTGTTCTTTGTTGATTGTGAACAGATCCATACTGATTGCCATTTCAGCATTAACTAAGTTGTCTATATTTCTCGGCTGGTCAAAAAACAAGGGAAAACCAAGTACAGGAACTCCACCGTCTACTGCTTCATAAACTCCAGATATCCCTCCATGACTAATAAATAGTTTTATTTTGGGATGCACTATACAAAATTTTATCAGATTAATTACAATAAATTATAGTATAAAAATTAGTTTATTAAAATATCTTACGAAGAATATCTCGTTGAGGAAACCATTTTTTTATCATCACGTTCTTTGGCACGTCTTTCATTTCACCTTCATATTTCCATAAAACTCTTTGTGGGACGTTAGCAAATGCTTCTTTAAACGATCGTATAATTTGTTCTGGTAATGAAGATAGTTGAATTATTGAACCGAATGTGAAATAAATCACTCCATGAGGCGAATCTTCAATAAAGTCTAATACATCCTATAAATAATAATTATTATATATTTTACAGTTATAGTATAATTATAGGTAGTTTCTTTAGGTAACCCAGTGGCGTCATTTCA
The DNA here is from genome assembly GCA_008086715.1 of Sitobion miscanthi. Lineage (NCBI taxonomy): Eukaryota > Metazoa > Arthropoda > Insecta > Hemiptera > Aphididae > Sitobion > Sitobion miscanthi. Next base: position 22,763,743 of record CM017798.1, on the reverse strand, counting down.
GTTTAAATAGAGGGTGGCAAAGGTTTTGACCGGCTCGAATGTGTAAAAAAAAACCGCAAAAATATTAGTAGTTTATTAGGATATCTTCTTTTTTATTTTTGAAAATATATCAACTGCATTATCTATAAATCAATTTTACCTGATTCATTACTCTTATATATTTACAAATTAATATTATCTTAAATTATAATATATTCTTTTTTTATTGCTTGCTTACCGGCTCAAGTTTTGTCTATTTACTAAACATACTAGAAATTATTTTCGATACTTTTCGAGCAGTTTGCGGTAATTTTATATTTTTAGTCGCACCACCCATTCATTTTTTTTAGATCATATTTTGCCCAAATTAAAATATGTAAACATGCGTCACAAAAAAAATTAATTTTAATTTAGGTAGAATAAGGTATACAACTAAATTACACAATACGCAGAATAGTTGAATCATACACGACTGTCGCAAGTTACAACTGAAGTCCGTGATCAATGATAAATAATAAGAGTGCCAATCGGTTGTTGTTTTTAGAATTTGTATTAATTTTAGATTTTCGAAATTAAACTATACGAGATTATGATACTAACTGTTCATTTTCCTTCACAAAACACACTCACATAAACAAACATATATAAATACATACCCATACATACAATTTGTATACGTCCCCGCATACGTCTAAATATAAATATATTCCAACTATCATTTAGTAAAAATGTATCATTGTGACAATAATTTCTTAGTACATACTATAATATTTTCTGAAAATATTATAAAATACCTAGACAGCAAATGTTTGACTAAAAATGTTATTATAACATTATTATAGGCACGTTTTTGAGCTAATAAAATATAATAATGCTAAAACGGCAACAACTGGACACCGGCCCATCGGGGACATCGGGCCGCTTTTAAAATCAGATAGGGGCAAATGCCCACCTTGCCCCCCCCCCAAATGACGCCACTGAGGTAACTAGGTAAGGAATAGTAAAGGGAATTATTAACATTTTATATAGATAAAAATATAGAAACTGTATTGTTTTACTTACTTGCGGTATACTTTTTGGCGATTTTAAGTGGATACCACCTACGTCAACAAGATTGGGCAAAACTGGTCTCGAAGACTCAGTAATGTAGTGGGAATTTTGAAATATTATAGATGGATGAACCTTGGGAGATAAGTCGTACGGTTTTGGATCAGTGACTCGCAACATCCATTCATCGTATACAGTTATTAGCATACTATACGCCAAAAGTCCGGTGTTCACTGCTCTTTGGACGAACGTCTTGGGTACGGCTTGTTGTGCTAATAAATTAGAGACGACCGCGGGGTTTGATATGTGTCCGGTAAACGTACGTTCCGCGTAAGTAATCATGGGGGACGGGATCACATATATTATCGGTAAGTTCAGTGTGCTCGCCAGGTATGACATGCAGTCGACACTCAATGGTTCCATGATGATCACGTCGAAATCTTCGCTGTATTTACCACCGCGGATTATTTCGTTGAACTGTCGGTTCCCGTAAACCGAATCACAATATCGTCTGTTCAGCCCAGTCTTCTTATTCATGTACACGATCGGATGGCCGTACACTTCCAATGTCGCCGTCATATCCTTTGCCATTAATATCGGAAAATTGTTTGACAAATCCACTTCCGTGTAGTTGTCCCGGTCGCCGTCCGGAAGCGGGGTGAACACGGTTACGCTATGACCGGTGTCCGTCAGCGACCGCAGCACAGCGCTCATGAAGTTCCAGTGGCTTTTGCATCCCAGCGTCTCCACGGCCAATATTCTAGCATTCTCCACAGGCAGTATCCACAAATTTGAAATCGTAAAGAATAGTATAAATACAACGACGTACGAACGACTGCAGTTATTCAAACTAATAACCATTGTGATTGTTGAGAACAACTTTAAATACGATAACTTTGAAAAAAAAAATATGGTACGTTTGCTGTAACAATGAACGAGATACAGAGTTAATAACTACTGTATTTCACTGATTCATTGTTATTGGTATTTATACCCCGAATGCGTTGACATAATATATTTTTAAATGTAACGTAATAATATTAATCAATTAAATCTGATGGCACATTAACGAAATTAATAGAACACTCAAATTGAAACACTCAAGTGTTTATTTTTATATATTATTTTATATATTTAATCAACATTATTAATATTCTATTTATAATTAATGAGATTTAAATATATTTAGATATTTTATTTCTCAACTTGGGTAGTTAATTATTACGTCAGCGATTAAATTGATTTTCTTAAAATAAGTATATCATATTGCATTGTTGGCATAAAAAATAATTATAAACAAAATGTTTGAATTATCTACATTTGATATTTTTTGATTTACAACAAGATGTTTAACTATAAATATTTAGGAGAAAAGTTATTTTTCGTTTAAATAACCAATTTCGTCAACATTTTAACTTCAAACGCTTATTGTTTTCAAAAACTGCCGTTGCTGTAATATTGATTTTGCTTTGTTTTTTATTTTTTTTTCACAATATTAAAATAGTACTTATGGTATTTCAAACATTTGATACAAAGAATTTTCTAATTTATAAGTAGATGATATTTTCTATTCATTTCGCATAGAAACACTGTGTTAACACGTGCAACACAATTAATCTAGCCAGCAAACACCATTTTCTTACTAACTTAAACAATTATTTTTTTTAACAAATTCTTTTGTTATACCTTCCTACTTGGTGTACTATTTCAAGTAGATATGTGTGCACACACTACACTTGTATGTTGAGTAGATGTGGGCGTGAAGTTACCTCCCACTTCAATCAACAGTCTACGCACTTTCCAAACAGTAATATTGTTTATTTATTACAATTGTTGGTGCAATTTATTTGTATTACCGAATTCTGAAAATAACAGCAAATGAAATTAAATAAATTGCAAATTGTTTGAAAAATACCAGAGGCTTTGGCTAAAGAGGGAGGTGGGAGGGCGGATTAACTTCACGCATTTTGTACAGGGTGGTATAATTATGTAAAACTTGGTTAGGTATAAAATTTTTCTAACTTTTAAATATATGTTTTTCAATCATAAAATGGTTTTAAAATTATTTTAGATTCTAAGTGAATATAATAAAAAAATAATATATATATTATACCTAACCTAGCTATAGCTTTCTAATATCAGAGCCATTATCCGATCAAGTGGCTGTAGCAGATTTCCTACATCAGTAGCATCAACCGATGAGGGTTTTGAAAATAACATTTTTGTTTTTATGACAGTGAACTGGATTATTGTTTACAATTTGTGGAGATATAAACAAAGTTTACGTTATTTTAAAAATATTTTCTTAATTTATAAATTATGTAGTAGAATATTGAGTATATACTCAATTAATGTGATTTAACTTTTAGTTATGTCATGTCGCAGTAACTTGAAATGTACCAACAGTATTACTACAACTATCATTAGATTCATATTCAGATTATTAAAATATTACATATCAAATTAAATACTTAGTATATGAACTTAGAAGTATAAATATTTAAGTACCTGAATTAGTAGGACATAAAGAAAAATCAATGGCGAATATCATTCAGGGCCGTCCCTAGGGCAGGGCAAGCGGGGCCCTCTCACCGGGCACCGCGCCTTCGCTACAGTTGGACAAGCCCCGTTTTTTTATAGATACAATAAAAAAAGTCAAGTTTATGAGCAAAAAAAAATGTATCATTTATATTTTATACATTCAATTGTTGTCGTTTTTAATACCTATAGGTACCTGCCTATATTTGTTGACGTCAAATGAATGTATTGAATTTTAAACGATCTAATGATTAAAATTCAATTTTCAAAGCTAAAATGCTAGGTTCCTTATAAATTGCATTAATGGAAGTTCAAAAATATTAATTATACATGGGATCAATTATTTTTTGGTCATTTAAAGTTCAAATTGTTTGACTTTATAAAAGTTTTTTCTTTCATAGCTAACAATAGAAATTTTGATAGAAGATTGCCCACCAATGGTCCCACCCTAAAAAAAAAAACCTTTACCGGAAAGTAACATTATTTTTTTATCAGCGTATAAATTTAACATTTTTACGATATATGAGTTTCATTGTTAAATTAACGAATTTTTATGTATCAATTTTTGATATTTTGTTGTAATGACTCTTGAAATTTTCATCAAATGTTAAAATGGCCATATTCCATACATAGTAATATCTTCAAACAATTTTTACTCTTTTTTTTCGACTGAGTTTTTTTAAATTTTTAAATTATTTTTAAGTTAGAAAAGTTTTTCTTTTCATAGCTAAGATTAAAAATTTTAACAGAGGACTTCACATAAATATTTCTACCTTTAACAAAAAAAAAAAGTTTACTTAAACAAAGCATTCATTTTTTATGAGTGTTTGAACTTAAAATTAAAAACATATATTTAACTTATATTTAATATTCAGCAGTAAGTTATCGAATTCCCATTAATCGATTTTTGATTTTTTTGTATTTCTAAAACGAATAGCCACAGACTTTTGATAAGTTCACCAAATATTTATATAATTTTCAAACTATTTGGACTCTTTTGATCTTTTTATAGCCTTGATCATTTTTTCAAATGTTGCAAATTATTTTTCAGTTAGAAATTTATAAAAGTTTTTCTTTTTATAGCTAACATAAGAATTTTAATAGAAGGTTTCCATCAAGTTTTTGTACCTCTATCAAAAAGAAAAGGTTCAGCGGAAAATCACGCTATTTATATAGCCGTGGGATATTTTCGATCTTTGATAATTTTTTAACTATTTAATTTTATTATTTATACAAGTATGCTAGGCTGTACAACGTCTCCGCTCAGAATCTATTTTCGTTTACAATGATTTATCATTAAATTCAAACATAACACGTCCATTACAACGACAACTACTGTACAGCAGAGCGGTACACTCTTGTCCACACCTTTATTTATATTGTATTAGCCATTGGGTATACCCACTATATTTATTGACTTATTCAATTATCAATATTATTATATTAAGTTGAAATATAGGACGTGTTGTGTTATTAATTTATTTACTTATTTGTATTATTGTAGGTACAAGGTACTATATTTTTAAGTCTATTTGCGCGTTGCCCATTTATACCTATATATAGGTATATATCATAATATTCTATAGCTGCCAACTGACGATAATGACATTTTAGGCCCCGCGATTTTACTCTGCCCTAGGCCCCGAAAATTGTCAGGACGGCCCTGGCGAATGTCTTATCCTTGCATTTACGTTTTGGTTTTAAATCAAAGTCTTCACTAAATTATATATTTTTTTTGGGAAGCTCTTCTTTAGCCATTACTCGTGCTTTTATCAATAATAAATAGGTAGGTATCAATATTAATTTACAAAATTCTCGATTTTTATCAGAATACTTGGTGTCATTTTTGATTTAGTTGATGCATTCAGGTGGATATTATTTTGAATTTCACAACACTTTTTTAATAATTTTGGGAAAGTTGGCAAAAAATTATAAAACAACTGGATATTCTACGCAACACTAATTTTTGAAATAACTTAAATTGTTTACCCAAGAGTTGTATATTATGCTCTTTTTAGAGATAGTACTAAGTATAATTGTCTGATTTATTTTTGAAACAGTGTTATTTTTAGTTATTTCTTATCAATTTATGTGATCATCATGCCTCATTAAAGATCTATATTTTTTGTTTGAAGTGGTGATATTATACCCTTTTAGCGACATTTTACTCTTATGGCTATAAAGTTGGATTATGATATTTCTTTATTCTCTATAAGCCCTAGAAATAATTCTCAAGACTTTAGATTGTCTGTAATTAATTGTGTTACTCTTCTTTATCAACTGTGATAAAATAAATATTATATTATATTTATATTATTATAGTAATATACTAATGTCATAGGATTAAGCTTTAAGTCAATTACTTATAGAGGATACTCATTCTCATAATTATAATTTGATTTATTTTTAATAAATCTCATTTAACATTTTGTTATTAGTTTTGTAAAGCACGTAGGTATGGAATTTTACGTCTGGATTTTTTTTTTTTTTTTGGTATGGAATTTAATTAAAACTAAAAGCCATGTCCATGTACAAAATTTAGGTACCTACCAAAAAAAAATCAAAATTAAAAAAGGCTCATTGAGTTCTTGAGTTATATTATATCATATATTAGATACAAACTGTACTTTCACTCGGTTTTCTTTTATCCAAAAGAATATTATATTATATTAAGTATTTTTTTTTCTATTATTACATAATATACTTTTTTTTTATTATGTTTGAATGTACATTACACACATTGCCCAGTGTTGTGGGTATAATATAATATAATATTCATTATGCTTTTTTACTTCGGTTTTTTTATCGATAGTTTTGCACGTCTTTATTAATTAATTTATGAAACCCACATCACTAAAATAAAGTATATTCAACAACGTTATTAAAAGATCGACGGTTGGTCTTTATAACCTAAGCAATCAATAACAAATCTTACATAAATGTTTTTTTCTAATTAAGTAATATTTAACTCTTTAAAGTTAAACACGATTAAAATTAAAATGCTTTATAAGAAATAATCTTAAATCTATGAATTTAATTTTAATTTCATCGGGCTTCGCAAAGCGAAAGAACACTATTAATTACTCTCCTGAGTGATATTTTTGGACTTAAAGAAAATAAAGAACTATCTCATGAGTGTTATGAAAAAAGTATGTGTTTGTGTTTATTTAGATGATTAAGATGTGTACTAAAAATGTTATTTAAATGTTGTAAATTGAAAATCAAACGGTTTTAATAATATTATTATTGTTTAATAATTCTTGCAGATTTGTAGTCGGTTATAAAAAATGTAATGCCATTAATGTAAGATAAGGAAATAGATAAATATGTTTTATTAAAAATAGGTGTTGCTAAATTGATATATCCTAACCTAACCTCTTTTAATACTTATTATGTGGTATGATCGTAGATGTGTGGTCTTCATAGATGGGTGTATACAATTCTGAAAGTAACAACAAATTACTACATTAGAAAAACCATTCGAAATGAAGCTTACCGACATACCAAAATATAGACTTCTTATTTTTAATGGACGTAACCGTATAAGTTTTTTTTTAAATTTCCACATCTGAGTATATTATGATTTTAATTCGGAAAATTATGAAAATAAATGGTTTTATAAGTTATAACATAATGTATAAGTAATTTCTATGTTCAATTTGACAGTTTATAATATAAAGAAGTTCTTCGAGAAACTCTTAAATGTTTTTACTGCTCCGAAAACTATTAACCGAAAGAACACGTCAGACAAAAGGGAGTAGCTCCCTTGACGCCCACTATAATATTTGTTCATGTAATCTATACACCTTACACCTATATTGGATATTTTAACACAGTCCATAGGTACTCCCAAACTAAATTGTATTGCAATGATGTAACAGTAATTTCACATACATGTATCTGCAATCTGCATATTATTAACATATTTTTGTTTTGATTTAAATTGTGTATTACGTATCGTAAATGAGCAAGTTAAACGTTTAGAAAGAAACTAACAGTAACAGTAATATATTTTAATGGTAAAAATGTTAAGTCAAATAATATTATCATAACCTGTATTTTTTTATACGATTCTTAATTTAGCATTAAACATGACATTTTTTGCAAGCCCTGTTTATTGATATGAATCAATGTTTTTTGTAATGATTAAAATACACACCGGTAGCATTCCAATTCATTATAATAAAATATTGCTGGTTGCGATCTTCTCATTTCCGCACAACCTCTATTTGAGTCTTAATTATGAGGTATATGATATAATACAGCATATTAACATTTATTGCGATTTGTCACATAGCTATAGTATATATACCTTACCACGGATTATTTAAAGAATATTTTGGTTTCTATAATCAAAACACTGAATCGCTTAGAAAGATTTGAAAGTTTCGAATTATCGATTTTAATAGTTCACGGTTGCAAAGTTATAAGACCGACGGACTACGGCGAATATGTAGGGTTACTCTTAGTCTTAACTCTGAATGAATCTATGTAAGTCAAAATAAATATACAGAAAACGATCTACGGTTAACAAAGGAAGTGCATAGATACAAGAAATATACAAATATGTAAGTAATAAATATTATTAATTTTGAACTAAATTTATCTAGTAATAAGTCATAATATCCAGACAATTCTGTTTCTATATTATTATTTATTAGGATTTACAAAATAGTACCGCATGAACACAAACACGCTCAACTATAGTAGCCTAACCTAACCTAGTATTTGTTTTTATTGCATGAACATTAATTCTTATTGCATTTTGATATATTCTAATTCAGAAATACCGATGATGGTAAATATATTAACACAATAGATATGTTAGATATTGGTCAAAATAAATACCTTCCAATAGTCAATAGGTATCTAATAATAATCTATCTATTGCAGAAATTTTTAATAATTTATAATATTAATGATTAGTGTCTTAATTATAATATTTTATTTTAGCCTAAATACCAAGTTATTAAAATAATGTAAAATAATATCCATTTAATTTAGTCAAATTCCGTTTTTATACTTATATTCCTCGATAAATATACAATATACATACATTATACTATTATACTTCGTAACCTAACCTGGACATATATAATAGTAAAAACGCATACATAAGATATCAGAAAAGTGCTAACGTTTTAATTTTATATAATCGTTAATATTTACCATATTGATTAAAATAGTTTATTATTTTTAAAATGAATACAAACAACAGCCGTGGTTATTCGAATGAGTTTTGATTTTGTTATGTACCTATAGGTGTATGAATATAATTTTGTTATTACACACATTTTTATTTAAATGGGTGGTATTACTCATACGTTCGAATAAATTATAAAAATAATAATTACAAGATATAGATTTAAGATATTGAACCTTGAAACAAACTAAAACCTTTCTCGTATTATAATTTAATTTCAATTAATTAAATAATTATGCACACATGACGTTATTATGATGCTGTCGCTCTTTCTATTGTTCCAAACGGTGAAGAAGATCGAGTTCATTATATTTATAATTTATATATATATTTATTGTCATTGCATCTTGAAGGTAACAATGAACACTCTTACGGTTAATATTATGTTTAATTAAAATAATTTACAATTATAAACAGATGAAAAGATAAATTTGAACTTGTTACTTATTTGAGTCATAGAATTCCGAATTTTAGTGCAAACACAGACTTTATAATAGTCACGAGATTTGTGTCAAGAATAAAATTGAAATTATAAATGTTCTACAAGAGCCTTTGTGCATGTATTAATGTATTATACATGGGCACCCGCCTGCACTTACCCATGTGTAACATACATTAATATAATAATATTATATTATACTATATCTATATCTATCTATATATAATATATATTATAAACGACGTCCTTCTCTAGTTCTTTCCTCTAGAATTATTCTATTGTAAACTAAGAATTCTTTTGTATACACGTTTGATTTTTATGCATGCGCTCCAGAATTATACATACGTGATAATTTTTAATTTTTATAACGAGGTTAGTTTTGACTATAGAACGCAGTTGATTTTCTATAATATACATTATGTACTATTATACAACGAATGAAGGTACCAAATTTACCGTAAACTCACGTACCTTATTATAATATGTATAAATGTATAATACATATTATATATAAAAGCATTAAGCACGCATATATATTTTTATATAAGTATACTATTTTACTTTCTTCATTTACGATTCACTGAATTAATAAATAATGGTAATACATATATGATATACAAAAATATGTTAGGTGCAATTAGATTATAATACGTAAATCCGTGCATTTCGAATTATGCTTTGCTAAAATTATCACTAATCTAAAAATATTATTAAAACAGTTAAGTCATGTCATGTATACTATGAGTCATATTATAATGCATAGTCGGCCCCATCGCCAAAATAATAATAATGTAGGCACATAATTACTCAACATAATTTATAGCTATATTGGCATGATAAATGTTAATATAGGTAACAGGTATAATATGATTTGGTACAATACGATTAAACGATCATACTGGTATATGAGTACCTTCCAAACTGTATAAGAATAATATTATGCTCGTCCATTTGAGAACGCAACTATACAGAGTGCTTATAACATAAAATGTAACAGATATAGCTGGCAAATGTAATTTTCTAACTAGGTCGTCATGTAATATTTTTGTCTTATCAATTTTCATTTTTTCCGAATATTTAACTAATAATAATCTATAAGGTATGTATATTAAACATTTTTTAAAGATTGATAGCAATAAAAGTTATTACATATAGTTAGTTAAATTACATACCTATGTCAGTTCTTTCTGTTTCACCATGTAAATAGTAATAGCCAATAGGTCATACCTAATAACATTCATGCACGTGTCTGAAAAGTTTATATGCGTATATGTATAACGTACATGGACTAAGTAAGCAACCTTACCAAACAAACGGCGCAAGCCATAGTACTTCTCATGACAACATGGATGAGCGAACCGAACCATCTTGTCAAACGTAATGCTGTTCCTACTATAGACATGAATCCTGGTGACCTGCTTAAATTGGAAAAACTTGCACACCAAGATTCAAGTGGACCTGGCCACTGACAATGACAAAATAAAACAACGGGAAACCCACTATCGGTTGCTGGGAGAGCAAAATGGGACAAATCCCTCGATGGAACTTGGTGAAAAAGGTAGCTTTCAAACCTCAAAAGGTTGTTGGACAGACCTTCTCTCGATACTAGCTTTCACCTCACAGTCATAACTGAACATAAACGTAATAAATAAAAACTACCGGTAATATCTTCATCAAATGTGAAATACGAAAATCCCTGCACATCTGAACTGGCCAGTGATCTAACCACCAGGATACCACCGAACAAATACTTTTCTAGGTGTCCATTATCAGGTGGATAGAACACAAAGCCGTAATACGATTGGTACTATACCAATACCCAGTGTTAGAACACCTTAAGAACGCATCTGTGGCTTCAATAGGGATTACACTGCAGAAGACTAAGCGCTTCCATATTCGGAATTCAAATCCAGAAGGACAATTAACTGAGGAGGAAAATGAGGAAAGGACGTTAAAATTGCTTAGATTAGATTGGACGCATTCAATGGAGAGGGGTAATTGATCGAGTAGTCTAAGCTAGCTTCAAACTCCAGAAGAGGATGATTGATGAATATAATGAAATGTGGCTCCATAGACCATAATTTCCAGCCAATCCTATCAAGAACCTTCTGAGACTCAGAGTGGATGGAGGGATCAATGGAGGAATGTGAAGAGCCCTATATAGCTTTTATGTGATATATTCTTACGGGGATTTAATAATTAAATATAAATATAGTCAGCTAAGATGTGAGCATAAGTTAAAATACGTCTTATACGATGTGTATATATTTTGTATTGATACTTTTTATAATTGTCTTTGTAAATTAAATTACATAATTTAATAAAATATAGTGGCCCACGCAGAAACTGAATAGCCTTGGTTCAGCAATCCCGGAGTTACCAGTTAAACTGAAAAAAAAACAGTTATATAGGTATAATATTATAATATATTATTTAATTATTATATGATTGGTATCAAAATTAACGCACAAAATGGTTGAAAAAATATGAAAAAATAAATAGATTTTATGTATAAAAAAAGTCAAGTATTTGTAATTTAGACAATATAGGTACAATGTACATACAAATATTAATTTTGTTTTATAACAGCGTGACGTCCGAATAAAATGAACCATTCGAGTTTAATTATTATAATTAGTATATTATATACTATAGAGAAATAACGTTTTGTTTCTATACAACTATGATACCATTAGGGTAAGTAAGTATATTATATTTAAAGTGGCTCAAAAACAAAAAAATCAGAACATATTTTCGACCTGCGAATCCCAGTCTTTTTTAATGTTAGGTAGGTATTAAGTATTAACATAGAAATTTGTTGTGTGCCACTCCACCAAGTATGTTAATACTTATGTTGAAATCCGTTGTATAAACACTCAGTACAATCAATAATCATACAATAGGTACAGTATAATATTATGTTAAATACTTAAATAATAAATGTTATCTCAAAATATGTTATATAAATTAAAAATCCTCAGCATTAAAATATAGTTTTCAGTATGTGGGCGGATCGTATTATTATGTTCATCTCGAGTGCCCATTTGTTTCACTAATTGCTTTTATTTACTACAGTTTTATGACAGCTATTATTGATTTGCAGTAGCCAATGTGATTTAGCGATTGTATCAGAAAATCTCGACGAGAACCATCATAAATAACTATTAAATCCGTACGACGCGTACCTATAGCTATATTAACTACTCATCTATAATAATATTATTATTACGCTATTTGGTATTACAGACTGTACTCACTAATCACTAAACTATATGATAGAAACATGATAGAGTATTATATGAGTATTAAATGATAGAGTATTGACACATAATATTATATTGTTATACTGTCATGGCTTAAGCATACTTTATGAGTGTACAACACGAAAAGCAAGAAAATAATAAATAAAAACGAGTACAAAATAATATAGTACCTACCTCTTCTGTAATGTAGGTATATGGTCTATATGTGTGTAATACATAATACATCTACTTACAATCAGTGTATTATTTTTATTGTAATACGATTTTCGTTATACTATCGGAAAGTAAATAAAAAAAAACGAGACATTTTTTCTCTTCATCCCGCGGTCTTCGTCGTTGTCGTCGTCGTCACCTGCATTCACCGTCGATCGCGGAATAAGGACGATAATTCAATATAAATCGTACCGCGCAAGTGATGTTTTGGTCCAACAAGCAAATAGGTAGGACGCGCGTGTATAATATCGCGGGCATAGAGAGGCCAAGGTATATTATAAAGTGAAAAAAAAATAATAATACTTAGATTGATCAATCATAACCGTATACAACATTGTTATACGCGTTGTTCATAATATTATTATCATGAAATATATACTGAGAAAGAGAGAGACAGAGAGAGAGACAGAGAGAGAGAAAGAGATTATACTAGGTATACGCGGGTATTGGATCTATCAATATTACAGTGTAATAATAATAATAATAATAACAATAAGATATTATATTACTATATTGTATTTTTGTTTATACGAGCATTTATGTTTTTCCCATTTCTCTCTGTATCCGATCGGACGAAAGAAAAACGCCGGCTCGACAGCCGCGTGTTCCCCCCGAACGAACGGCCGTCGTAGCCGCCGCCGCCACCGCCACCGATAGTAAGCCGCGCCCGCCAAGTCCGTCGACGATACCATAGCAGTCAGTTTGCTGTTCTCTCGTGTCCGGTTCGTTTTGTTGCCGCCGTCGATCGTGATCGTAGTTGTGCCCGAAACATAGTTTGGTTTTTAATTTGTATACTTCGCACTACTCGTTACAACAATTATACGTCAAACCTATTCGGGATACGACTAGTAAATATTATTCCGAGCGGTTAAATGAACGTTTTGTCTGAAATTTAATTTTCGTTGGTTTTGTTTTGTTTTGTTTTTTTTTTAATATTTCTTCGTACCGCACTCTGTTTTTGATATTTTCAATCGGCACGACGGTATAACTATATACCCTGAATAATTAATATTGTTTGTGTTACCATCACACGTTCAAATGTGGATTAATAAATTTGCCGGAAACCTGAGAGACACAGGTGAGTTAGAAATATAGTATACAGACAGATAATATAGCCTCGAGCGGGATTAACTTTAAGTTGAAAACTTTTAGGGCATATTTTTTGTATATTGTCAAAGCAAATTATTTTTTTTTTTTTTTGATTAATTTTATAATTTTGAAATTCACTTGAATTTGGCAGAGTTAATGAGACCCCCCACGGGAGCAAGGACACTCACACCTCACCCCAAACTTCTCATTAGTGCCCTAGTGGATACTTATAGGCTATATTATAACTTATTACAAGCTCTTTTGGCACTAGTTTTTTTTTAGACAATAGACGATAATCTCACTCTTTGGCCTGCGAAAGGTTCAATAATTGGTAAATTATTTTATTTTGCAATCGGATAATGCTATTTAGTCTACTATGAGTAAATACCAATAACTTGCCTTTAGTCACCAGTCTAAACACATAAGGAGATTATGTTTTAAAATGTTTAATACGAGGTTTAATAAAATGTATTGAATTTATAAACATAATTAGCCAAATAGCAGATAATAGTATGCTAGGTTGTAGACAGCACATACAATAAATTTATATGCCTAAATGTTCGCAGTAGGTAGATTTTTAAGTTAAATTTCTTAAAATAATGAAAATATTGTGTACTCGACGATGAATTTAGTATGTTCTGTGCATCCCCCGGGAAAACATGGCTTTATCCCCACAGCACCAAGTACCAACAGGCGCCGTTTCCAGTCGCTGGTAATTAAACGGCGTATATTTTGATGAAATTTCCGCTCGGGACAACATGGGGTAGTACAGCGCTAAGATTATGTTTTCCATCCCAAATACACCGCTGCGTAAGGGAGCGGGGGTGTTTTTCATTTTAAGTCTAATATAATTGGTTTAAGTAGAAGGCTATTTGTGTAAACGCAATGATAAATATAAACGCATGCAAACGGCAAGGGGGATCGATCGATCGTATTTTTACCGCACAAATTTGGTAACGTATATGACAATCATATACATAATTATAGGTACTTATATAGATGTATACTATTTATTTTATAGTTGATAACAAAACATGGAACGCGTGTTGTACACACAAGCGTTGAAATTATTCAACGTCACGTTAAAATATATATAATATCATGACCGATTGTGGTTTTCGTTTGCAGCGGATCGTAATGTCTCGGTGGGGCTCGCTTATTATAATGTAATGTGGATTTGTTTCGAAAATCGTATTCGGCGGTTTTCATGGTCTGAAAAAGATTAACATTTATTTTACACACTTGACATTTTAACGAGGTGGGGTATACGGTTCAAATTAAAGTTCACGATAATGCGTATTAATGTATATACATATATAATTTATATTATAGTAACAACAATAGGTACGCGTGTGACATTATTTTTTTTTTTTGTTTTTCCGGCAGCCTTTTCGTTGGACATAAAAACAATATTGTTAGGTATTGAACGTACAACACGTAGGTACCTATAATAATATTAATGTCGCTATAGAAACGTATGGTGTTCACCTCGAGCCCTTTGAATATAATATACACACATGCCTGACGGCCGTGGTAAGTGCACATTGTATAATATTATATTTATGGACACCATACAGTGTTTTACACATATGCACCTATATTAACATGATGTAGGCACGTATATGCATTATAATATAATATGACGTATAATTAATCTTATAATAATAAATACTCTGCGCTGGCATTTTGAGCAGAAAACGCGGTATGGCTGGTAGATATCTGGCATTCGTCTCTTGAAATAGTTCGTTAGATCGCTATAATATATACGTACAATGTTATATATGTATACTATATTATATACTTGGATAAAACCAAATGCGTATGTTCAATAATATATGCATATATATGTAATAATATAGAATATATAGTTGGTAATAATAATTTATGTAATACTTCGACCTCAACTATATGCGCACGGTGGTTATAGATACCACCAGGAAATTTTCATTTGTATGTATAGTTAAACTGTGAACGTTTACAAGTGTGAAGTTGTACTGTACACATTCCATATGAAAATTCGGAAATAGTCGTGAAATCGGGCTCGGTCGCGCCCTAGCTAAGATGCGTACACGACGTATATAATCTTATATAGTTTCGTCTAATATTAGAAAACCACGTGTCCTCGCACCGTTTCCGAGCAATAAAGACTACGTATAATATGGCATGTGTAGACGCTGCTTTAGGCTCATATTATATACATTTTTATGACAAATGGGTCCGTATAATATAAGTGTTATAATATTACATATACACACGGTCACACAGAACCGTCACCGCTACTGCGGAGTATAATATACATTATAGTACCTATATAGATATATTTGTGTCCCTGCAGCAGTGACTTATTATATTGTTACAAGTATATCGACCAATAGTGGCTAATGGTTTCGACACGCGTTAAGTATATTTTTTTCACTTCTCTCCGTTTTTTGATTGGACCACATTATGGCGAGTTAATAAAACACAATATATATTATCACATATAGGTGGTTTATTATTATTGCGGTGGCTATAGTAGGTACTTATACTGTACGCCATCACCACTCACTCGTATATAATATAATTACATTATAGTCTCTCGCCAATTTATCGGCATTGTCTTTGCAGAGAACCGTCGTCATTATAATATTATGTTATTATTGTAGTTTTTTTTCCACTCTATACGGCGACAGTCGTGAAGCCGTACTGCACCAGACACACTTTAATACTTAATACGTACAGTGTGTTACGGCCGCCTATATTATTATATGTACCTTAGCAGTAATATAGATCGACCGAGGCCGTGGCTTTTTGACCCCCCCAGTTGCGTTGGCGTTATGAAAAACAAAACAAAAAAAAAAACGCAACAATTCTTTTCCAGTAGTCACCGATCGAATTTCACCGCGATCCATAGACTTTATATTATAGGACGTGCAGTACCTACGCCCGATCTATACTCGGAGTGTAAATCCAGATCGAGGTCACTCGAATCGTGCGTGCCTGTGCGCGTGTATGTGTGTGCCGTTTTTGTATTATTATTATATTATTTATTATTATTTTTGTGTCCCGTGTGACACGGTTCCTCTCTCTTTCTCTTCGCGGGACGGTCAGCGCGGGTGCTGCCGCTATATATATATATATATATGTGTGTGTAGAGCTTGGTAGGCGGGTTGTATATATATTTATATATATATACATCTATTAGGACCGACCTAGAACCGGAGGTGATACGTGACCGGCCGCTAATACCGGACTCTCGAACCAAAAGTCTTATTATCATCATTATTATTATTATTATATAAATTATAATATACATTATATTCTAGTGTGAGTAGGTAGGTGCATACACCCACTACGACCAAAATGCAATAGTGGCAAAAATTAAAAAACCGAAAAACCGTACACACATTCTCCACTGTCGACGGATTGTGTCTCACGATCACTACAACTGCAGTTGCTGCAGCTGTGGCACCATCGCCATCACCAGTTGTACCTATAGGTAGTACACAACAGCTGTGGACATAAAATAATATCGCAGTAAATGGGTTCTGCCTCGGTCAAAACTAATTCACAATATTTTCGTGGACCGGCCGGCCGTGCGTCGTCGCCGTGTTCGTACCTACTTGTGTTTGTTATTGTTTTCTCTGCCCGTCCTACTTGCCGCGGCGCGCACGTGGTTTTCCGAAATTCCAATCAGTCGTCAGCGCGGAGCCGATAAACGAAATTCGGTGGAAAAAAAAGAACGAAAAAAAACTATACATATATATATTATTATACACGAATCACGTAGGTCACGGCTGTTTTGTCACGGACGGATATAATAATATAATGTTTTGTTTGCGATGACATAAATAATAAAACGTCGATAGAAAAATAATATATATCATCCGATTTGATCGATAATCCACGAAACGTTGTGTAAAATAATGAAGAAAAAAAATCATCATCACACGCGTTACATGCATATAATATATTATATTGTTATACCTGTCTTACACGTCGTATTATAATGCCGTTATAATAATATGAACTGTATACAACTAGGTACCTACGTGATGGTGGCGATTTCCCGAAAATCGATATATCGCGGGCACCGATTCTATTCGTTAGTATATAATAAATTATATTAGGTATTTAAATTTTAAACGCATCTTGTTCGTTCCATATACTTGCATCGAGGACACGGTATGTTGCGTGTTTCGGAAAAACCTATGTACACAATATATATCTATATTTGCAAAAGTTTCATAAAAGTTTCACTAGCGTTTTTCGTGTGTTTTGTTTGTTGTTATATCCCCTTCGAATTTAGTTATTTGTCGTTATGTCAACGACGCATCTAAATACGTGTGCACTTAAGTGTGGCGTGTTCCGATTAAGTGTATACCTATATAATATTATTAGGATATTATATATGATTTATACATGCAGTATAAAATAGTAAAATTTGCATTTCGTTTTGTTAAAATATGCTAAAATATACAATGTGGATTATAATATACAATATGGATTTACCAATATTTTCCAAACCATCGTTATAAGTGAAAGAGACGTAAGACGTTTCTTATAAAATATATAATGAATGATCTTAAAACAAATAAAGTTGCAGTTTACTTCAGCTAAATTATATTCTATTATTAGCTAATTCATGGACATAAATACCAAATTTGTATAAGGATACTGCAAAAAACACATACCAATTCTGAATACATGTAAATCCTAGCCCTAAATATTACGAATGAAAAATATGTGGTAATAATAATAATAATATATATTTTTGTTATTGCGTTTAAGAGTAACTCGTGGTTTTCACGTAAGTTATTATTCGTGAGCATTGCAAGAGAAAATGTGTCGGTCTTATATGAACATATTTTTTTTCATTCCGATTTTATTATGCGCTTACGCCGCGTTTGTTTGTACTTACATTACATTATGACGTGTTCCTATACGTTGTATTATATGTAACGTTTTAGTAGGTACTAATGTATAGGTCTATATAATATTATGAGTATATGTCTCAAGTGACGCGCGTTTATTTTGTAAAACATTCGGTCCCTGTTATGTATATTGTATATAATATGATGGTATTTGGCATCCACCTATGGGGTCATTTTTTAATGGCGATACAATTTTATTCTTCTTAAAATATCGTATAGAATAATAATATATAATATTATACAGTGACATATTTAATCATTGTTATCAAGTAGGTTATTACTGTCCTTCCCTTTTGGTTTTATAATTTATAGTCTGTTATCAAATAACCGGGATACACGATGTCCCCTTTGAATAATATATAAGTTTATAACCTACAATGCACGTATATAAGTATATAACATAATAATATTACCTTCTTTTGAAGTCTGAATTTGATGTAATATTTCCGATTGACATTTGACCGTGTTATTTTTTTCCAACAAGGTAATTTAAACAAGTCAAACACATAATTTTAGTCTAAACTTCTATTGTTGGAAACTACCATTTCTTGTGAATGAATGCATTAGTGGAATCGTGTTTAAAGGGTTAAATGTTTATGCTTCCAAAGCTATGTATACAGTTTACATGTATAATTTTGTTTATTATAAAAGAGTTCGTTTTGTGTGCAACCGGCTATTGAATCATAATATAAAATATATTAACTGTAAACCGAATATTATTTATTTAACGAGTCTAATGTCGTGTAGGTAATGCTTGATGTGATCACTATTCTTTATCCATACATAGATTAACACTTGGGAGAATACTCACATTATTGTCGAGTTTGCTATATTTAAACTATTTTACGGATTTGAAAACTCCCTAGTCATCTAAGGAGAACCGACCGGAATCACAGCTGTTGCAGCAAATTGAAATGGATAAAAAAAAGTATGTTAATTAATATTTAATATAGCTATTTGGTGCAAATCAAATTTACCTAAATAATAATTATAATGACAATTAATACAATTTTTTTGTTACGATTTTTTTTATACACTTGGTTTGTGATTTAAATAGAAATGATCGGGCGTAGGTTTATATAATATATATGTATAGGTATAGCTAATAAGTATAATATTGGTGTCAATAAAACGAGTGGATATAGCAGAACAACAAACCATCTCCAATATAGTGTCCGGATGTATTTGTCGGTTTTCGTGGGTGTACAACACGAGATCAACGCGTTTCGACCACATATATGACTTATTTCGTACTTACATTAATTAATGATTTTCAATTTTATACTTACGTCGACCGTATTATTGTATCCACAGGCGGAAACTAAAAACCGTTTAAATGTCCTTATTACAGCGGTCAATCATTATTCAACATAACGCACAATCACACACTCAATATAATAATATAACGTATGTAATGTATATTATTCACAATTCGCGTGGAAAACCGTAAACGATTATAATATTAATATTACGATACAATTGCATTGTCTCACCGTTAACAACGATTCCCCGTGTCTGCGTATTACTACGAATACTATGGTGTTGTATAGACTGTATAAACGTGGACATAAGAATTAACGTATAATATTGTATAATAATAATAATTAATAGTAAATCAATAATTGCGCCAAATGGGAGACATAGCTACAAAGTGCAAAGCCATTTTTTCTATTGGGCTAAATCTTTTTGTATATAATTTATATAATATAATATGCGGACAATATACTATATAATACGACCGATGATAGGTACACGTGTTTTGGATTTAATATCATATCTACCCATATGCCGTTGTACATGATAATATAATATTATACAAACTTGTACGCAGACAGTTTCATAAGCGTGTAATATAGTCAAATATGATAATAACAATAACAATAATAATAATAATAATAATGATAATAACAACTAATTAATAATTACCATTAGTAATAATAATTATGATACGTGTAATCCGTAGGTGTATAGTGTATATACGTTTCGCGTTTACACGGAGCAACGCGGACGAAATGGCTCGAAACCAAATTTCACTACGTACTTACTGCAAATAATAACGCGCATAATAATAAATATTATTATTATAATATATGTATTTCTCATCTCTGGAACAAAAACCGACAAACCGTGCGAGTTCATAAATACATAATAATATTATATGTTGTTGGAGCTTATCTCACAGTAATTATAGCAGATAATCACGCGACTTTTTTTTCCACAGAGTGAAAGAGGGAGAGAGAGTTTCAATTTGTAAACGTTTAATTTCTATTTAATTTTCGGCGTATGACTTTCCGATACGTGCGAACGGTCGATTAATAACCGTACATATTACAGTCGTATATACGCACATAAACCTACGTGCGTATATATGTGTGTGCATGCGTTCACTATAATTATAATCGGTATAATGACGTTTAATCGAGACGAACCTATACATTGGTAATAATATAAAGATGTGCGGGAGTGTGTAATCTAAGAACTTCGTGGTCTTCGTAAATCATGGTTTTTTGTTTAGTTTTCAATCAACACCGTTTTTAATACGGTTTTCGCGCACAATGAGTGGGTAATAGGTATGCGTCTATTATATATCATTATCATTACTCGTAGAGTATTATAATAAAATAGGCACAATGCATGCGAGCTGCAGTGACGTTTAGCCGATGAACTGATCCGCTTTGATTGAGTTTTACTGAAAAACCGTTTTGTACATATTATATTATACTTACAGCCGACGAGGCGCGAGACTCAAGTGCGCGCCATACACGCTTTCACCTGCTTGTAGCATAGTCGTTCGTTCCATCAGCACATTCTTTCGACCACCATAGTATCTTCCAACGAAAGCGCTCCAATTATGTACATATACGTATAATAATATATATTTATATATAGTTACAGTGCGATATTTTGGTCCTCCGCCGCAGCATAAATGTCTCATAGATGTATACTTATAAGCACGACATGTCTTTCACGGCTCATTGTTCGTTTCAATCACACACACACGCACGCACATCGACGACGATAGACGATTTACACTCAAGTCCCCAAACACGATAGGAACGGCGTTATTATTTTTTTCAAGACTCCCCGCAGTCGTCGTTTTATAATTTTCGATTATTGAGTACATTATTTTATTGTTACCTATTATTATATAGAATAGTTGTATATGATCGTTGTGGGCGCATGGTGGTATATACAATCACTGCGGCTGCAATTTGTTATTGAACTATAATAATTCGTCTCGTTATGTATATATATATATAGATCGAATAGATTCGTTCTCGTTCGCAAAGAAGATATATATATTATATGTATATACAGTATAATAGTATTACATTTTATATCTGGCGACACATTTCGGGGCGTAACGCCGCCGCCGTCGTCTTGTCCGTCCAACGTCGGGCCAACCCTGCCTAGTATAATAAATAATAATAATATATTTTATATTATATTATGGTTTAGAAATATATAAAGTATAAATGTATAACACATATTATAGGCAATACACATCGCGCACGATCGTGATAAACGATTTCGCGATCGATTGTCGTGTGTCCCACATTGGGCACGTGCGGAGAAAGTGGCGCGCAAAGTCAAACGATCAAGGCCACGACGAGTGCGTATACGAATATAATATTCTCGTACAAGCATATTATTATTATTATTATTATTATTACAATATATTATTGGTACGTATTATATAGACGGCGTACGCACAACAATACGAATTCTGGTGTATACATGAACATTTAGGTATATACACAATTGTTCATACATACGTGTACACTGCAGACGCGCGTATAGTAATAATAATTATAATAATATGATGGGTAAATAATATTGTATATACCGAAGGCTTAGAACAAAGCATGAGACTCGAAGACGACGACGACGGGAGAGATGAAAGTGAGTTGTTTATTTCGGTGTGACGGCGGTGGTGTGCTGCATTATACTATGTACTTCGTTAAAAACATAGCGAACGTATCATATAGGTAACTACAATTACTAATATGATATATAGCAAAATAACAATATGCCTCCGCCGCGGTGCAGTTTTTCACGGTCTTAAATGCAATGTCATATTATTATAATGTGCGTGTATATAGCTGGTACTGCGTATAACACTCGTCGTGCCGTGTCCGTACATACGCATATACGATAATATAATATGTTATAAGATATATACATATAGTCGTAAAGGTCTATGGGTTGTGTATGGGTAAAGTATACTTAAACTGTAAATGCATCGATGCAAACAAGACGATCGACCGATTTACGCGACGGGCGGGCGTCGTGCGCGGCTTTCTAGTGAAAAAAAAATGTACACACACATACACATATTATTATTATACACGAAGATGTATTACATCGCGCTTGCACATCGTTCGTTTTTTTTTCAATCTCAACCGACCTTGACCGAAACACACACGACCGCCTGTGCAAGTATTTTAGGAGGTTAAGATGCATATGCGTTATATACCGCATAATATCCATATTGATGTATATCATGCATAATTTTATATAATGGAATTTAAATTGTTGGCATATTATGCTCCAGTCGATAAACTGAATCATTGCCGTTTTCGTTACCCTATAAATATATTTTAAGTTATACCTAACAGTTGACAACGTCGCATTTTTATTTTTTATTATATTTATACACGCATAATACTGTACGACATATAAGACGTAAAAATCGATCCGGAAGCATTCAGATTTTTGTTGGTGTATCAAAGTATTATTTGGAAGACGGAAAGTCGGAGAGTGTCAAGTATAATGGAGTCGTAGACTGTCATTTTATGGTTTTAAAATTTCAAAATAACTTTCACAAGTCAATAATCAATTAGGCAATGGAAATTAATTACAATATAAGCCCGTGTATTAACACGTCCATAATAAGTCAAAGTCATTTAAGATTTCCATCACGATATCTATAGTAAATAGATATTAACAAATTTGCTGATACTTAAGTCAAAAATAATTATTTTTATTAATTGAAATGGCATTGTGATTAATATGAAATATCACCGTATAAATACCATATAATATTAATAACTATATACTTACGTTTATTCTTGTTCGTTTATATCTCAATATGTATAACAATCACTGTAGGGTTAAAAATTAAAATATCTTATAAATGTTGTGATTATAATCAGTTACCATGCATGTCTAATATTTCGTAAAATTATACTCACACATGTTCAAGGTTAGATATGTTTGAAGTTTAAAATATTTTTACACTTTTACACACTTTAAACGTGTAAAATGTATATATACTAACAAGAAAATTTTTTTAATTGATGATTTTACTTAAATTTTAAATTATAAATAACAAATAAATAAGCCATCGGTCTACATTACATTTTCAATACCTAGTTCAAAAAATATATCATAAAAAATCAAATTTTTATAAATATTTTATAAATAGTAACTAGTAAGTATTTACGTAATATCATTTCGTAAATAAAATCGGTTAGGTATAGAATCTATTTATTTTTTTTAAGTAGCTTAACAGCCCTACTATTCTTTAGAATTTAGATACATAGTATAATTTAAATTTTAAATATTTTGAATAAGCGTATAATTAGTCATACTGACACGATAGTTAAATAATTAGTCTTGTTACAAAAATTAATGTATTTTTATTATGTTAACATTTTCTATTATATTATATTAATAAGGTGGTAGGTACATCATCGCGCATATACATATTATTATATTATAATATCATATTGAAAAAATTTCATCAATCATTATTATTCATTATAAATATGAAATTCATATCTAAACGCTCTTATTTTGTATTCAGATAATTTAGATACTACGAAAGTATGAAAACTTTTTAATCTAATATCTTATATAATCTAATACGTATAATATTATATATATATGTGCATAAAATATATTTACTATAACTGCTTTGAATTCCGAAATGAAGTGATGTGATTGAGATGTATCATGCTTAAGTATTCTACAGTCGTTGTACAACAGCCGTGTTCCGTATAGTGTGGAATCAGTATATCTATACCTAATCAGTAATCACTAATCAGCAATCTCTATTATAGATCTCGCGTGTTCTCTTGCTAACCAAACTTTCAACTCGCAACAGTGCCGGCTAACTACGATCGGCTATAATAATATATAGATGTAAGTACTCTTATTAATATGTTATGTTATGTTGGCGTTTCGTAAACGCATTAAAATTACAATAATTTCATACTCGCTGGTCTACCCCGACGGTTCACCAGCCTATACCTACTAGCCCGGATTGAATCACTCCGGGCCACGCGTTTATAAATAAGAAAATCCAACGAGTCTTACGACTAATACTTTCGAACTATAAGCGAAGAAGAGGTTATAGGAAAAATAAAAACAACTTTTTTGCTCATCTCGCGTGTCTGTGTGTGTGTGTGTGTGTGTGCGAGTTTATAATAATTCGAAAGGAGACGTTTCGTGGTGCATCGCATATTATAATAATATTATACACGACTGATATACGCGCGTATTATTATACCACTTGACCTTTTCACCGATGGTTTCACGTTTGGCAAAAACCAAAAACCGGTGTGGTAAAAACACATCCACCGCCGCCGTCTGCACAGTGCACCGGAGAACCGGCAACGTTACGAAATCGTTCAATTGAAAAACAACTCGATTTGGCCGGAAACGGCAATAGTAATAATTATTATTAGATAGGTATAATAGAGAGTAAAAATAAAATGTTAATATAACATAACATGATAATATAATAATAAAAAGTCCCCAGATCGGCAGGTATTTGTTATTCAAGCCGATTACGATGTCGTTTGCTTTCTATGCATACATGTTCAGGTATATAATAAAATGTGCGTACGGGTGTGTTGATATAGGTATGTGCTAGCATACCAATAATATGCGTACATACCGAGTATACGGCTTCCTATATCGCATCCGCTGTCGTATATAAGCAATTTTATATTTGAAAGTCCATTAGAGAAATTGTGCGAACGGAGTGTGTATAATAGGTAATATAATAATTAGTGTTGCCTATAATGATATGATACATATATAACAAGCCACAACTACCGTCGCCGCGATGACCTTTAAATACCACGACGTGCTAAGTCAATAAAGTATTATCGAATCTATATAATATTATACTTGGCACTTAGGTAATAATGTAATATTGTTAAATTTTCTTTTCCTTTCTTTTCCGGAGAGCGTTGTTCGATCAATGTTTTATAGCGAACAAATAAAATAAAACCATATAGGCATGTATATAGCCCCTGTATGGTATGTAATACGTATGGTACCTATATCGTAATATTAATATTGTTATGCAGATAATAACAATATTATATAATTGTTCACAATAAATTGAACGGTGGAAAAAACAGATTCGACCTTATAAGAAAATGTACGCCCGCGGCGATTGTCCCGTTTGGCCTCCCCTTTATTGTAACTATAATAATAATATGTAATAATAGGTGTAAAATACTAATAAATACGCACTACTGCCGCAGATGTTGCGTACCTGTGTCATAAACGACTAAATATAAACCGATAAATAAATACGCACTACTGCCGCAGCTGTTGCGTACCTGTGTCATAAACGACTAAATATAAACCGATAAATTGCACAACTTTAGGTACGCCCGTGAAAATCTCCTCTGCATGCCTGTACAGTACAAATATAATAATATTGTATACGCACGTCGTGGACCGCAGGCCAACGACAGCTACATGGAAGTGACGCATGCGCATATCACACATGATATATATATTATTATATTATGCATCGTACGTATATATATATTGTTATGAGACGCGTGTCGGACCATTGTTGTGTGTAAATATTATTATTATTGTTGTTGTTATGTGCGGTCCAGACCAAATCTCGTATACCTACACGGCCACACGTATACATTATAATAATGGGATCGCATCATTCCGATAACAATAATAATTACGAATCGTTAATATAATATATTTATGTCCTTGCCGCGGGCGTTAGCGATATTTTAATAGAAAAGAATAATACGGCGGCGTTCTTCATAATACGTATTATTATATATGTGTGTGTGCGTCCTATGGTGTAGATGTAGAAATTGACCTTTTGTTTTTCGGCCAGGACCAATTATTAAACGTCTGTCGGCGTTCCCACGCCGACTGTGCATTTATGTATATTATACTGGGATACACGCAGGTATAATATTATTATGTACTATATAATATTGTATTAATGAGTCAAAGTTTTCCTTTTCTCCTCTCGACTCCGCGGAACATTGCGGGTTTGTTTTTGTGTGTACGTGTATCGGTAGACGTATTGTTCTTGTCGATTTTCCCGAACGTCGGTATATAGGTACAATATATACGGTCGGCGTGCGATTTAGAAAACGCGGTGAAACGCCACACGTACCCGTACACATTGTTTTCTTCATTATGCTGTTGGACAAAAGCGTGTGCCCGTGCATTATATATTATTATATATACTATTTTAGTGTATTACTATACCAGGACCGTCGACAAGGTCACTGCGAAACGTCGCGGAGCCTTCGCAAAACTCCGGTACCTACCTACCTACCTACGTATAAAATATTATCTTCTTCGGTCACCGGATCGATCCGCGGATTTATTTTAAATCGTATTTTGTTTGCGGACGGTTAGCAGCTGCAATTTTTTGACGGAACGTGTAGTACCTAAACAATCTGATATTATAATAATATAATAGGCTTAATCGTTGATCGACGAAAACGACCGATAGGTTCGTCGAAAACGATCTGCGGGAAACTATACATTCATACACGTATAACGCTTCCGATTAAAAAAATATAAACAAATGACGGCACTCTATTTGCGGTTTATTTATTATGTACGTCTGTAATTTATACAATATGTGATACGGTGACACCCACCCCGAAGTATACATCACCGCCGTCGTGACTGTATAATGTACAGCCGTATAGCTGTTGTATAGGTACATGATATTATTATAATAATAACAATATTAATAACAATGCGCATATTATATTACATATTGTATACATACGACGCGCGTATGACTCGACTGATGGTTACGCAAAAATGCTCGCTGTTACGGTTGTTATGTCTGCGCAAAACTCGCGTCGTATATGCGTTTTCTAATGAGTTTCTTTAAACGCGTGCTTTATGCGTAATCCGCGTTGGAAAAAAAAAATAAACCATCGTGCTCACGGTTTAACGCGGCATTATAATATATACACACAGCGACGTGTGTAACAAATGTATGCACGCACATTTCTATACCGAGAGCAAACACTTACCGGGTACCGACTGGTATATATATGATTATACCACCCGCCGTACGAGATTATAACATTATTTGCGTGGAGAACCGCGGTGAAAAGCGAATAGAGAGAAATAGAGAGAAAATTACGTCTCGTCGACCCTAAGGATATTTTTCCTTTTCATAATACGCGCGAAAATACACGCGCGTGATGGTGTACGTCTCGTCTCGAAGAGAAATTCATAGAGATAACGGTTTTCATCGAGATCTAATAACAAAACATGTTTATTGTTTATATACCGGGTGACTTTCGTTACATTATTATATTCGGCCAATGTTTGTGCTTTAAAGACGTGTTTCTATGTAATTTACCTGCGTACTATAATAATTTTTGCCGACACAAAAACAGAGTCTTATACTACCTATTTTTTTAAATTTTATAATTTTTTTAATGACCAACATTTATTACTATTTCATATTATACTAAAACAAAATAATTGAAAATGTGAATATATAAAATAGTATATCAAATATTTTAAAAGTTTAAACTAAGAATAGTTTTAGAGGTGCAATTTTTTCAAAAATAGGGAAAGTAATTTTAACTTCTCGAATATTAACTATACACACTATTCCGCTCCTGTGGACGTTAAATTTAAATAAATAGTAAACTAGGGAAAAACTAGATAAAACTAGGTTTAATAATATTTAATATGCGCTCATACTAAAATGTACAGAAACATTTTTGAATCAAAATACGATTCTAAAAATAGAGGTTAACATTAACAATAAAATGAATACAACATACAGCGGTAAAAGTAAAACATTTGAAGTTTTTTTTCGACAATTAAACATAAATGTAGTGTTAAAATTAATGTCACAGATTTCTTAAAATTAAATTTAAAAAAGTTAGAAAAAATAAGCGTTTTCTGAGAACGACCGTCTTATATTATTAAACGAATCATCGTGTACAATACAGTGAATTAACCTGACCGCGGCGTCCGTGGGTTTCATTTAATTGATCGTGTTAAAGTTCTTTTGGCAGAGTTTGTAAAACAAAAACGAATGGTAATCGTTCGAGGTGTGTTTTATAATATTTTGTCGTCAACACCCATATTGCTGCTGCCATAAGTCCCCACGTATACACAAGTCATATATGAATATATTGCCTTCATATAATATTTATTATATTGTACATTTATAATCATAGTGAGCCTAACCCGACGGTCGATATTGTATCTGTTTAGGAATTTTGATGTCTACCTATCCTTATAAACACCTACAATTTGTTCAACAAAATATCGTTATAACATTATAATTATTAAAATTGCTTCCTGTACTTAATTCGTATGCGTTTAATACTAAAATATCATATATTCGTACACGCAATAATTATTATTTAAATCAAATTTTTGCTGACTATATTTTATAGTTAACAAAATATTAAATTTAACATTTATAAGGCATTTGTGTGCGTCATCCTTCAAAATAAATAAATAATAATAGCTATTAGAATATTAGATAAGTAATATTGTTTTTCATCATTCGTTACCTTGTAGTAAAGTAACTATATACATAATATATTCCTAATATATACCTATTTTGTAGTGAATTGGCAAATAAATTTCAATCAAGAACAAAGATAGATTATTATGTAATTCTAGTGTTCAAGAATTAAGTCGATATTAGCCTACATTTAAAGCTTTTTAGAACGGAAAATGACATTTCACTACTACGATTTTATACTGAGTGTTGGTCGCGCAAAAATATCATAAAAATGGTATCCATTATGGGTATAGCCGTATAGGTATTATTAGTAATTTAATGCGCATTTATAGACTATATTTTATACTATTATAATGTTTTTAACGCTCTTAATGTTTTGTTGGTTTGACACTTAGACTTATTACTTTAATTTACGATGAGTAATTAGATGGTTGATATGTTATGATAAGCGGTTGATTGATTTAATATATGCGTTTTTTAATAAATCATGATATTATGTCATGTATTATAGTTAGGTACGCGCAAAATATTATATTTGCCAGAAACGGAAAAGAAAATATTCACCGCTCTGCACACACATGTAGGCCCTCCTCATTTCGGATGCCATACCGTAACCAGAGGCGTATATTACCATGGGAAATATGCCACTGACGACGGAAATTTGTCGATCGATGATGTCGCCGCATAGTATTTTATATACCTATACGTTCGAAAAACCGTTCACGCGTACTCGACAATATTATCATACACGTCGTACAGACACAATCACTCGAGTAGTACCTAAATAGTTCGTTTTCGTGGTAAACATCGTTGCAAAACCGCTGCCGTGACGTTTGCATTTCAAACACCTGCTGCAGTTTGTCTACAACACGAGTTATTCAACATTATGCATATTTTGCGGAACGATATCGCAAGTCGCACACAGCCGTCGTCGTCGTGTCGTGTCATTCATTATTCAGTTAGATCGTAGGTACTATGTCCGAGGTCCGAGTGTCTGACATGCCCACGCGGTCACGCGTCCACGCTCTACATTTGAATTAGATTTTATTTATCGAAAATGTTTAAACATATATTATTATACATAGATTTAATTATCATCGGTTTTATATAACATTTTATACATTTTTCGATTAATCTATTGTCCAGAGAAATTGTGAGTTACAGCGTTTATATAATTGTAAGATTAGTTAATACATTATTAAACACTTATGATATGATTACTGGAACGTCTTAACTCTAGATGAAATAAAAGATACAGCAAAAAACTGAAAATATTAATTTAATACGAAAAAACAATTAAGACAAAGTGAAGTTGTTAAACTATAACCATAATATTTTTCTTGTTTATTATATTAATTGGTATACATCTGCGTTGTAGGTCCCAGCCGTTTTTATTTTTTATTCACATTTATGGCAAATTTTTCACAGAACGGGTTTACTAGTAATACAAAATCATTATAATAAATTATGGCATGAAGAAACTTCCATACTTAGTTCAGTTAAACAAATTCTGAAATATTAGTTATTTAACAAATTCTGAACATATAATTTTGGTAATGTTGTACCTAACGGTTCTAAAGAATTTTCGTATAAAACATCGCATACCTACTGGACAACCATATTGGAACACCGTTTGGTAAAAGGCTAAATATATAGGTACTAGGTACAAATTATATTTACTAAAAAGATTCATAATATAAGTTTATTTCATATGTGTGAAATTATGATCGCAAAGCCAAATGGATTTATTGTTATTTATGTATTTAGGTATTTATTGTTGATTTATAATTATTTATACTTAAGGAATTGTTGTTGTTTTGTATTATTAGTTTTTACTGTAGCTAATTTACACTTTTTTTCAGCCTGAAATCCATACGAAAAAAATATTGCGTTGCGCAATCATAATTCAAACTGTCTTTTGTGTTATGTTTTCGTAAAATGTCAATTTGCTCGAAAACGACTTAGTCATTCTACAAATTCTAAAACGTGTTCACATAAATCAAAGGTACTTTCGTTTTATGAATACATTTCGAATTTTAACCGTCAGCGCAATAAATTTAAAACAGAAAATAAACTCCTATGTAATACATGCAACGCAATTTATTTCGATTATACAGTTGCAGCATGGCAGCGAGTATGATGAGTGTAAATATATTTTGTATGTTCAGAGGCTCACAGCCCATTTTTATTTTTCACAGCAGTAATCACAACACGTTCAGAAGGGAATGTCCCACTAAAAATCTTTATTTTACCGTAGGTATACATAATATATATTCTTTGACCGTCAATTTATTGGTCAATATTACCGTATTCTCAATATCATACGCGTTGACAATACACTATAAAATGTTGTTTTGTTTTTATTTTAACAATTTGGTACTAAAATGTTAAATCAACTATGGAATTAAGACATATTTAATTACTTTTAAGTTATAAATCAAAACATTTATTCAGTTAGTAATTAACTGTTGTTTATCTAAGTTGTGTTGTTTTCAATTTTCTGTGAACCATTTTCAATCAATTAGGGTTTTTAAGAGTATAGTTATTTAGTAATTTATTTGTTATCAAATTGTAAAAAAATTATAATATTATAGTGTAGCTAACCTGGCGTAGAATAGTGTGTTAACAGTAAATACTTTTGTGTGACCGATAAATTGACGGTCAAAGATTCTGAAATCTCCCTGTAATGTGTATTCGGTAAAATCATGATTTTTCTCGCGGACATTTTCGCTTGACCATAGTTTAATTATCGTGGTTAAAATGAAAATAAAAACGGGCAGTTAAAATACACATGGGTATATCGTACCATGGCGTACTTTAATTTTATTATATAATTGTAATTAAGTTATTACATACCTACTTCTCACTGAAAAAATTACTTAAATGTTGTGTGGTGTTCATTGTTAGTTTTTATATGCGCTGAAGCATTAATCTGTCTGCAAATTAGTAGTTTTAAATTTGAATTTTTATAGAACGAAAATTAAATTTCATACTGTGTTAAGAATTCTAAATCATTATAACTGTATTAAAAACATAATAAAGATAAATGTTTGTTATGTTACCTACTGTTACACCAATCAAAATACCGATCGATTCTAAAGATAAAAATGATAAAATACGCGTATATATATTGTGATAGACGTGAAAATGAGTAAAGGGAAATCACTTACTCGCACTAGTCGAAATAAAATTTGACCAACCTCACAGAACAGTCCGTTAAATGTATGGCTTTATAAAAGCTAATAATTTGATGATATTATTTATATCAATAGTGGTCTGTCGCGTCATCTGCATAATACATTTTGATAACAAATCTAAGTCTTGAAGAGTGAAATTATGAACGAAACTGCAGCTGTGAACACGATAATAATATGATTACATTTTATGATAATGAGATATCATTTGTTATTTTCAGAAAAATGAATGATGCATTCAGAGGCTTTGGTGTGGTTGACGACGGGAATCGGCGGTCCCCTGTCCGTGGTATGGCTGTGTTGGGCGATACTGGTGCTGTGGTTCGGCCGGGGCCAATGGCGGCCGTCAGACCCGCTTCTCATAGCGCTGCTGGCTGAGGCTATCGCTAAACAGGCGGCCGGGACCGCAGGCTCGGCGCTGTCGCTGTTCCGGCCGGACGAGCCGGCGCTGTGCAGCGCGGTGCAGTGGCTGTGGACGGCCGCGCACACGATGCAAGCCGGAACGCTAGCGTCACTGGCCCTGATGGCCGGGCTGAGGCGCAAAAAGCGGACGGTGGCCGCTGGAGGCCGGCCGCTATTGCTCTACCACCTGGCCAGCCTGTCGGTGGTAAGCGCGTGCGTGGGCGCCGCCGCATTGATCGCCCAGACAGACCCGTGCGCGCCACCGTCCGACCGCCGGTACGCGGTGTTCTCGCTGGTGCTACACGCGTCCCTAGCTGCTGTGGCCGTTGCGTCCGCCGCGTTTGGTTGCGCCGGCCACCGGAAGGGTCCCAACCCACTGCTGGTCAACTCGTCGTCCGACCTGTCGTCGTGCATGTCTGAGATATCCACCGTGTCCAGCTGCAGCCGGGGTGGTATACGGCACAGCGTCAGCGACTGCAGCGACCGTACGACGGTGACGTGCACCACATCGGCCACCGGCACCGGCGGCTACCACCGAACCGACTGCGCACTGGTCAACGACCTACTCCGCTTGCCGTCGGCCGGTAACACCCCGCCGGTCACGTTCCTCAACGGAGCGCCCAGGGCGTTAATGCACCACCAGAACGGCGCCGAGGACGATACGCTCCGCAGGATGGAAGAGACCAAGCGGCTTATCGACTCTGGTACGTTGCTGACGAGCAGCGACAGGGACAGCTACGCCGCATCTACCATCAGACCGTACCGGTACGGCGGCGGCGGCGGCGGTCTGGGTTCCCGGTATCAATTGCCGTCTACCGCGGCGTCCGTGTCCGTCACGTCCACCAACAGCCGTGCCCCGTGCTTGGCCAAACGCGTGTCACTAGTCCAGGACGTCCGCATTGGCTACGTGGTGGCATACTGCTTATGTGCTATTTAGTCGACCATTTGCCCGTACTGGTAAGTCCGAAAATCGATTAAGTGTTATAATATAAATTATATTATACAATATTATATTATTATATTAAAATAATATGTACGCACACAGTGATGTAGAGGTCATGCACATAATAATTTATATAGGTATATGCATTCTCGTGTTTTTGTTTTTTCGATAACTATTTTCCAGAAGTTATAGGTATATTTCTTGCAGTAAAAGTTGCTTTCAAAGACATATCATTGTTATTTTTTTACTAGTGCTTATTGAAATGATAAAAAATATTGGGCAAAATGCGTTTGGAGCAGTTTTAAAAAAAAAAAACATATTCATATAAATTGCAACCCTGCAGCTATTTGTACTGCTGGACAAATTATCTAACCCTAATTAGTCCAGTCAATGTTGCCTTGCAAAAAATACTAAAGTTTTGAAACTTAACGAAAAGTTTCGTCTTGAGGCCCCTGATTGACCAAAAAAATGCGTCATTCCTACGAGATTCGCAACCTTCCGCCATCTTGGATTTTAGGTGAAATTTTCACTTCTTTACGGTTTTTTACAATATCTCTAAAATTATTAACTTAACGATAAAAATAACAAATAAAAATTGAAAATCGTAAAATTTGTAACAAGAAAAATTCTATACATTTTTAGCGTAAGAGTAATAGATATATATCTATTCTACGTTCGATCCATTTACAAACTACTCGCAACTAAAACACAAACGCTGAATTACTTAATTGTAATTATATTATTTTAAAAAAAAATACACGCGCATATTATCTCGATCAGTATAAAGATAAACATCCAGAATTTGGTATAAACCGCTAAAACCACACATAATAATGTACTTACATTGCAGATCTAGTTAGAACGGATCTATAGATGATTATATAATATATAATAAATAATATGATGTGACAAAAATTCCTAAGTAATACTTCTGCCGGGTTGCAAAAAAAATTGATTAATTAATGGTTCATTAAAATTGAATGAACCAATCATGGGCCACTAAATCATGTTTAAGGGACCATTATTCAACTCTATTAATTCATTAAACATTTAATGATTGTTTATTCAACCAGACATTAATATTTATATTATGTCACGTGACTGGATTTCCTAAATCTGTTGGTAAAATAATATAATAGGTACCTACATAGTAATATATTTAGATATGTACGCATCAACATATACCGTAAATAAAAAATATTATAAATAAGTGTCGAAGAAACCAATTACATTTTCACAATTTATACAAAGTGCTTTTAAATAATAAATGTCATGTTAGGTTAGGTTAACCTCCCTTTATTATCCGTCGTCACTCGTCATCGTGGTCGTCACGGTCACGCAATCCTCGTACGGCGCTTTTCTTTAGAATGGAGGTGGCACGAAGACTTATTTTGTCATATAAAATATTTATGGAATTGCTGTCAACTTTTTTTTATAATAATTGTAAGAAAAACTTATAAGGGATATATTGTGTTAAGGTATAAAATAAATTTGATTTACCTAAAAACAACAAGTGTTTCGCTCATAAATCAACAAAAACTAAAATGATTAAAAAATTTAAAAGAAGCACGAAGTTTTACTGCTCTTGAGGTAGACAATATAATATTGTAGATGTTTTTTTAGATATTTAAGTTGGATTTTGGTTAGTAAATATCACACTTAGAGAACTACTTAATAAGTATAAATGCAAAAACACAAGTCCTTGGTATAAAAAATGTTCTTTACTTGCACCTTCCCAGATAGTATGACGGTAACATACCTTTATAATAATATTATAATAGTCAGTACAGGAAGTTTATGAAATTACTAAAAAAAAAAAAAAAACGTTTACAATATTTTCGTCACGTACTCCACGTGCACGTTTTTCACGATCGATATGTATAGGTTAGTAACTTTCTTTCTATTTTTCTGATATAGGAATTGCGTGTCGTATTCTCATTTCGTCTTTAGTATAATATAATATAATAAACGCGTGAAAAAAATATAATTTCTAAAAAACGAACACTACACGGTGGTATCTTCTACTATATACAGCTCGAGGTTCTTGTCACGTTGGGGCCCATTATTATCGCAGTATTGTAATTGGTATCATTTCAACCATTTGTGTTTTCTAAACGTCAGACATATTATATTAAAGAGTGTTATGTAGACGTGAAACGGACATTTCTGAAAGGGTTTTTCTTTTTAAATTGAATTGTTAAAAAAATACACAAATAATAAAATGGCACCTCGAGTTAAATCGCGTTTACTAATCCCGTAAAAGTTTAATTTTTATTGTTTTTTTCGTGGTGTAACTGGTTTAGGCCATTGGTTCACCCACGTTTTCGGTTTATTATCCAAGTCATCAATAAAATATAGGAACACATTTTAAATCAATAAAAAATAACACATTTTTATGTGCTCCAATTGATTGTAAACCGCAGTAGCCGCGTATTGCTCGTTTTAACGTGGTTCGCCACAAACGTTTAAAATCAATAAGAGAAAACCGGGTTTGTAGGATCACGCGAAACGCTCCCAATGTACCTAACATGTAATAGTACTCCTATTCATTCTATTTACTACCAATGTCACGTACGACTTAGATTTAAATTCGACTGTAAAATCTGAATCATTTTTAGAAGCACGTTTATACTTTTTTTAGGATTACACAAAATATTAATACCGATTGAACGTTTCGATCACTTTCGCAATACTTTTTATCAAAGCATTGGTATATGACTTGTGACTATTATAGTTATTTAATACCTTTAATAGGTATTTATTATTTTTTTTTATCAACAACATTTATAACCATCGCTTTCATATAGATACACTACAAATAGATCTTACTCTAATTTTTAATATTTACATTATATTTGTTCGATATAGGTCTCTTGACACTTTTCATTGTTCAGCATCAGATATATTATTACTATAATAATATAGAAAACCAAACAGTGTAACCAGCCAGTTAGTTATTTCAGAACTGCGCAATTGAAGTTGATTTTATGTGTGGGGTGCTCTACTGGTTTCCGAGTTAAAATAATCAGTTGTCAGAATGCTATTAGTATTTTATGACGTCAACCGTGTACATATAGCCATATTATATTATATTTACATCGTGAAGTCTCTTTCATAACATATATTAGAAAAAACAAATTTGTCATAATATTCTGTTTAGCGTGGTATATGCGCGGTAGAAGTAGACATGTATAGATTATATCAGTTCTCTTTTAATCAATATACAATATATACATATTCTATAATAGTCAAACTGTTTGTTTGTGTGGACTATGCCAATATACGTAAAAATAAATTAATATACACTTAATAACCTGCAGTGGCGCCATATTATTTATACAATGTTGTGACAGAAGCTAATACAGAACTTAAAACAGTGTTAACCGCCCACTGTTTTACACGTCAGCCTGGCAAGAGAAGCGGCGCTTGAAAAAAATATTAAACATATTAAAATATATAAATCATTATAATGTAAATCCACTAAGCTGTGTTGTATGGTTACCTATATTCATTATACGCACACCTCGATCGACAGTGTTTATATGTAGATAGGACGGAAGTAGTGCCGGAAGATTATGTGTTTTTTGGCGCCACGGAATTAAGTATTTGAGGATTATCGGGTAATTTATATTTTATGCCGAAAAATGGAAAATATTTTCTGTACAATACCTGCAAACCAAACGTAATGACATTGGAAGCCGTAAGATACCTTATGGCATATTTTATATAATAACTGCGTAATCGTGTAATGAACATTATTTATGTAACATGCAGGATTAAATTGCGTTTTTCACGGGTCGCGTGAACAGACCTAATTTTTCCGGCTATCCTATCCGGTCTGGTGGTACCAAAGGTACTATATAATCGCTAATACGGTTTATGATATTCGTGTGAAATAGAATATCTACCATTATTTTAACAGAATTTTCATTTTATATACGAATAGTAAATATCTAGTGACGACGACTTTAAAAAGTAAAAGTATCAGACGACATATCTATACGACTATACGATTGTGTTTGTAATTTGCATTATTATGTAAACACACCGAATAAATATCATTTTCAATAGAATAGTGCGATAGCGAGTATTATAATACGAATAATTTATAATCAGTGGACAGTGACTAGCTATATATACTATGCACAATGTTAACAAAATTCTATTATTTATTTATAGATACTTTTTTATGATTACTCGCAGATGTACTGGACAAGCGTAAAACTTTCATCTCGGTTATTTATTTATTTTTATTTAAATTTAAAATGGCCACTTTTCAAGTAGGTACATACCCATCTAGTGTGGTATTTTTTTTATTCAGCCGCTTGGTATGCAAATGATACGAGAATTTGATAGTATAATTTTCGTTGAAATTCCAACGGATACAATACCTGCATACAAGTCCACCGGTCGCCACGCCGAGCCGATTTCACCACCCACGTGTCTTCGTACACAATAATATAGGTACAATATGTTTTTGACCGTTCGCACCCACGCGCTGAACGTCATAATATTTGAAATATTGGAAGTAAAAAAGCTATCATTGTTCACTGCCATCATCGGAGTTTGCGTCAGTATAATGGGTGTTCCATTATAAAAATAAAAATAAATCCGTTTTTTTTTATCTCGTTAAGTCCCGTCAGTAGGTACCTATAGGTATTATGTGGAATCTCCTCAGTAATTTTATACCGTGGTAAGTTGCGGGTTACTTACAGAATATGTGAAGGATCCCCACACCCACATTTTTTTTTTATCAAGGACCGAATCATTGGCCACGAAAATACACGAATCATAAATATATTTTTTTTCTTTCCTGAATATTATTATGTTACATTGAATCTTTAACCTTTGATGTTATCATACTAAATATTTTAATTAATTAATATTATAATAACGTTATTTCTAGAGTAAAATGTAGTAAATGCATAATATTAGTACAAATAGGAAAAATGTATGCCTTGGTTCTATTGTAAGTTAAAAACACTTATCGGAGAGCAAGTAAAATTATGCAAATATCAAAAACTAGAAATAAAATAAAATAATATGTAGGTATATTGATTATTATTATTGCACTAAAAAAAAAATTGATGTTAATTGTTTAATTCTATTATAATGGTTTTAATATGAATATTTCATATTAGGTACATGTTGAATAATTAATAAAAATAATAAATCGGTGAACTGTTCAACGTTAGAATATTTGAGTAATTTTGGAAAAGCCCCTTCAGTAGATAGTGTTGCAATGTGTGTAATGTATATAGTAATAAGAAATTACGTTTTCCTACGGTGAAGTTCTTAAGTCCTTAGCAAATGCAATACATTTTGATTTATTATAATTTATTCTTAAACTATTATTGAAAAACCACTAGTCATCTAATAGAATTATATCTGATTCTGCTTTGTACCAAGTCGATTGACAGGTAGAGTAGGAAATTCAAGTCAGCGTACATTTTAGCCATTAACGATTAATCTAACGCAGATACGAACACATTATAAAGGATTGAAGATAGAACTATACCCTGTGATTTCTGTTTTAAATGCTCAACTATAAAATTCGTATAACGGTTTCTACTTTCTATTATGTTTTACACCTTCAAAATAATATATTACGAGGCCCACATTTAAATTTACCTTCCTAATTTGTAAATATAAATTTTTAGTATACCTATACTATTATTCATTACACATGATATTATTCAGAAAACGCACAAACTGCAAATGATTGAAAAAAACAACGTGAAATTAAAACATTTTGTGTATGAATTTGGTTAGCGGTCCGCTAGGCTGGGTTAGCCTCGTATAACATAATATATTTTTTTATATACTTTATATAATATATCTGCATATTGTTCTCTTTCTTGAGAATAAACTGTCTATTGAAATAAACGAATAATGCAGTCGAATGGTTTTTGGCATAATATGATATTAGCACAGACATATATTCGCAGATTTTAACGTAATAATGGATTACGGTAACCCATAACCCATACTATATAAGTGAATCGTGTACAAATAAATATATATATTTAACATTTTCTATTAGGAAATTATATATTATTAAATGGCCGAGTCGGACGAAACGCGCATACATTAAACTGCCATCGAGATTTATCTTGCCGCG
Organism: Sitobion miscanthi; assembly: GCA_008086715.1. Classification (NCBI taxonomy): domain Eukaryota; kingdom Metazoa; phylum Arthropoda; class Insecta; order Hemiptera; family Aphididae; genus Sitobion; species Sitobion miscanthi. The sequence goes on along the minus strand of CM017798.1, from coordinate 22,723,652 downwards.
TAATACTTCACTCTCCGAAATGATAATAATGCAATTAGTAATTACACACTCGAAATCACACCGCACTAGTGTCATCATTACAATAATAACATATAATATAATAATATACAGGGTAATGCTTCTCGTAATGCAAACCGGGCAGTATCTGATCAGGGGCATTTTGCTTTTTTGTTTTAGTAATAGTTATACTATGATTTACAGTGTAATATTACACTACGCTTTTTTCACGATTTAGTTTAAATATTTTTACCATCGAAAGTGAAAAAAAAAAAAAAACAATAATAAAATCGCGTTGAACAGGATTTATATTGCCGGGTAACGATAAAATATCGACCCGGTAAATTATAAATATGTTTAAATATATATACAATACGGTCTGGCTCCTCTGACCGAAACGATCACCCGCGGTGTTACGTACGTATATTATTATTATTTATTATATATTATTATTACAGTGGCCGCGTAAAGTTTTTAAACCGTCGCGGTTGCGCAACGCAAATATTTTCCTCGTCGGAAAACGGGAAACTTGTTCGGCCGCGTTCGACGCACAGATATAATAATAACATTATATTGCGTACACTTATGTGCGATATCGCCCACCCGTGCACACAAAAACGAGCGGTGTCTAATCACCGGATCCTGAGAACGCGCAACGGATCGCGGATTTTCGTCGGCATTGTTCTCCGAGATTATTATATTGTTCGGACGGTTTTTTTCTTCTTTTTTCTTATACTGTCCTCTCCGCGTCGTCCGATCGACATTTCTTTCCACCCCTTCCGCCGCCGCCGCCGACGTTCAGACGTTTCCATATATATATAAATATATATTTACTATCAGCAATATCCGTAACGCGATCCGAGAGCAGAGCCGTTCTCGCGGTCGCGCGGACGAGATTTTCGCACAATCGAAGAAATGCACCCAAATTACGTAATTGTTGGCCGATGATAAAATGTTTACATACACATAACGCAACGGCTCCGCGTCGTATTCAATCTGCGTTCGCGGATACGTGACGGCTGTGGATTATCTTATTATTCGACCGGATATCCTATTTTGCATCAGGTGTTTATTACGTCGAATAACCTACCTACATTTTAATAAGCGTATATGCAATATAATAATTATTATCGATCTCCTCGTGGCGGCGACGTTTGAGTGTAATTGTTCGTCCTCGTTTCTCGGACGCGTTCGTGGTAATAATATGCACAGGATACCTATAGACACGTCTAAAACGGCTGTATATATATATATAGAACGCCGTGTTTGTTTTTTTTTTTTTTTTTACATTTTCTTTGTCAACGTTTCGGCGGCGGTGTAACTCGTTTTGGAAATGAGTTCAACCAAATCGAATATATCTATATAGTACGTACCTAATATAATATATTAGTTTACACGTTCGCCGTCCATGGTAATGCTAACACACAAGCGTCTTGGGGCGAACGTCTGCAGCACACCCGCCGCAGTTGTCTTCAACCGGAATCGCCGTAAACGTTTTACACGTGTCGAAACCGGATGGTCGCATAAAATGCAGAATATCCAAGTGCGCGAGCTCCTTATACATACATATTATATTGTTAAAACGCACAATGTAATGGAAAATTGAGAACGTTTCGCGCGAGTCGTAGAATATATAATATATTGTTGTATATTTATGTTATGTACATATAATACGCAGGCGTCCACCACACTTCTGCCGTATTGCGCAATTCGTTTACACGCACACGCACGTACTCTTCTCATCTTTACATATGTTATATTATTTAAAAGAAAGTCTCTTATGGACTTGGTTTGTTCGAGACATTCGAAACTATCGACTCGATTGACATGATGTTTTTTTGTATTTTGTCAGTAATTTTTCAAAAAAATAAATATATGGTTAGTATAATAGTTGATTTCAGGCAAGGTCATCAATTCATAATATTTATTGATTATTTTTACCATATTTATGTTAAACGGCATATATGTATATACAGGGTAATTCACCAATCATTATGCTGACTTTCTTATTTTCTTCAATAATGCAGTTATTAAAAATCTGATTTTTGAATTTTTAAATATACTTTAAGACTATATTTCTTGATATTTTTTGTGCTACTTAAGAAGTGTCCTGTGGAGATACAAACTTCTGGTTTTCAAATGAGAAAAAACACCCCAATCCAACTATAAATTATACAGTAGATCAATTTTTCTGACGTACGAGTAGTTTTTGAGTTATTTAACTTGATGTTCTAAGGATACAAGGTCCATGATAATGGGTTTATAAGATATGAGGGCAATGGTGATTTGAACACTAGTAATTTCTATCGATATTAATAATTTGTGAAAATGGCCCACGTACAATAAATACTAGATCCAATTTTATTTCTAATTTCTAATTATATAAAATCATTTTTAAGGACTATACATATTATCCAGATATTTCAATAGCTAAGAAACTACTCATTCGAATTTTGAATTAGGTTCTCACGTCAAAATTTTCAAAAAAATTATCCACTAAATAATTTGCAATAAGAAAGGGGGGTTATAATTTAAAAAACAGAAGTTTGTATCACCACAAGACACTCCTTTAGTGGTACAAAACAACTCATTAAATTAAAAATATGGTCTTTGAGTATATATAAAATTCCAAAAATCAGAATTTGAATAAATTCATTATTAAAGGAAAATATGGGGGTGAGCATGCTTGGTGAATCACTCTGTATTTATAGACAAATATTTATTTATAAAATAGTAATAGAAGTTACGGGGTTTTCCGCAAATATATAGAAGAAAAGGTGTTTTATATGTTCCGGTTTTCGACTAGGCATCTTCCGAATTTTTTAAGCAGAGTTGTTCAAATTGCCTCTTCTCCTGCAGTTACACGACGTCACTCTTTTTTCAAACAGTTTAGCCAATTTCTGGATATGTATTAATTTTGAGTTGATATATGATTGAATATCAGTACCTAACTAGTATATCAGTTAAATAATTAAGTTGTTTCCGAATTCCGATGGGCGACCGGTGGACAGCAAAGTGATATGATATAAAACAAAATATGGTTTATAGTAAAAACGACGTTGGACTGTGTGGATTTATGGGTGCAGGAATAAACTTTAAATTTCAAAACGTTCACTGTGGCCAGCTGCAGGTATATTATGTTAATATATATGACTACAAAACTGCACCGTGATGATTCCCATTGAAAAACCGCAGGTTCAGAGCGGGAGGGGGGACTGATGTTGATCGCAATTCGTTTGGATCCGATAAATATACGTCCGTCGATGACAGCGTTCATATATTATATTTTTATTATTTCAAAGAAATATAGGTACGACGTCGTTTTAGATTCACAATAATGACCGATCGTAAACGCGCACACTGCACCGGACGGGGTCAACGAATGATCCGTCTCCCGCGAACGGTGCTTAATTTTCCGATCGCCGTCGTCGCCGCCGCGTATGTATATGCAAACACAGGCTGTGTGGCGTATTTTCGAATTTCTCGCGCGTTAACAACAGTTATCGTTACAGCTCTGCCGGTACAATAATATAGCAAAAGCAGCAGCAATTTCGTTTCATATCGGTTTACGACAATAACCATTAATATTAGCAGGGTTATGTCTCGTATATTAATATATAGAGCAGTAATAAAGTGCGTCGGTACCTATGTTTACTATACGCGGCGGCGATAACGTGTGAAATTCGGAATGTCGATTCGTGGTTTTAGCGGTTGTGCCAAGGACGCCCTTGGGGAGAGTCCTCCGCGCGCGCGGAAACAGCTGCCGCCGCGCACTGACCCCGATTTACAACGGTCGCCGCCGTAACTTACCGTAAGTGTCCCAGTTTATCTCGCGGCCGGTTTATAATAATGTGTTATAGTATAATTTTGTTTCGTCCGTCAGTCTTCATTTCGTTTCGCGTTTATCGCTATTATAATATTGTTTTTCGTCTCGCCGTGATACGAGCGACAAGCCTATATCATAATATATATATATATAAAAAACTCTGTTCAATTCCATCCGTATATACCTATGTATACTTACGATGGATATTGTTATGCACGCACATAATATTAAGTACATAACTGTTTATACCGCCATCTGCAACGGCAAAACACTGTTGTCGGTATATATTATAATGTAAATTATAACCCGCTCCGTCTGTTATCGTAAATGCTGCGCGTGCGTTACGTTACATATTATTATTATTATTATTATTATAATGACGTTGGCCGCGTATACGATAATATCGTATTATGAGTACGCGCGTATCGGTATATTGTCCACCGATCGGCCTTTTACGGTTTGTTCGTTTACGGCCCGAAAATCGACCGTTTCCGTTTCTCGTACGTATAAAACGTATCGTTCGGTTTTCGGTCCGACAATGACCCCCGAGCACGCAACGCGTCATAATCTAGCGAGTTCTGCGTCTTGTATATCATACACTTATAGGTATATGAACGCGGTCTTCTTATACCGGAATTGCGGTTTTCCGCCACGACCTTGGTCTTCCGCGATGCTATGATATATCTGTAGGTACTTATTGTATTCACAAATATATTCCAGCTACAGTATTTTTTTTTTTTTAAATAATAATTTCGTTTATTTATTCAAATGCATATTTTATAATATTCAACTTTATACAAACACTACATTTAAGGATCATACATTATAGTTAGGGCTGTGAATTTAATGCACTGAAAAAACAATAAGAATGCATTTAAAATCACAAGACTTGCACTAAAAGTTCAAAATTGAAAGAAGTAAGGAAGGAAGAGAAAAAACTATGTTATTTTTTAATTTCATATTTTAATAAGTTTACAAAAGTTCAAAAATAATTTATCAAATGTAGGTAAAAAGATAACGAAAATTATTAAATATATCCAAAAAAATAATGAAAAAAGAAGACATGATCTAAAAAGTCCAAAAATTACTTCAAAATTGAATCAACGGTATTGCATTTTTCATTTAAATTCTTCTACTACATAACTACATAATTAGCCTTAACAATTAAGTATGGTATATATGGTATAACGTGCTTTATTATGTCTTTATATATACCTAATTAGGTTTCAAGTCTAATCTGATAATCGGATGATTTGGTCGTGAAGTGATTAATATTGTTTTATTAATGAAAATCTATTGGTTTTCAAGGTCTACGATGACTTAAACGGACAAACTAATCAATCGGGTGTTATTTCTTTCTTTCGTTATAGAAGACACTTGAGAGTTGTGACAGTATTATGGTCTTGTAGCTGTTTGTTTTTTTTTTGCTTTCATTCATGTTAATGTCGGCATTCGAGTAACATAAATAATATATTATATTGTACAAGGTATATGGTGCATGAAATGAAAAAGTAATTTTTTCTAATACAAATAGTAGATAGAGTGGAAGATTTCATTCTCTGCAAGCATTTCAAATAGGTCGTATAACGTAGTATTAGTTATATACTATTTTATTGTATTTTTCACCGACAACATCGTGGCACACTCTTGCATTCAATAAGCCCGTCATTAAAATTATATATATAATATATTATATTGTATATTTGTGTGTAAACCTAATACTAATAATAAATGTATATTATAATTTATAATATAACATAATAAGTAGGTATATTTCAAAAAAAAAAAAAAAAACACCAAAACTATATACATGGTGATTCATTAAGCGTAAAACACTCATTATCTCAAAAAGTATAAATGTTTTTGAAAATATTTTCTTATATAGTTTCAAGATATAATAAAACAACGTTTTTATTAAAAAATGTTTAAATATTTTTTATCCTTATAATTTTTTAAGTTTTTCACTTTTTTGAATGACAGCATAGAGTTTTAATTTCATTTTCCAAAGCAGAATATTTTTTTAAGTATTTTGGTTCATAAAAATAGAATTTAAGCTACTTTTTTTAAAATCGATTTTTATGTATAAAAATACTCAGAAAAATATTCTGCTTTGGAAAATGAAATTAAAACCATGTTGTCATTTAAAAATGTAAAAAAACTTAAAAAAATATAAGGATAAATAATATTTAAAAATATGACAATTAAATAAAAACGTTGTTTTTTTAACAACTTTAAACTATGTAAAAAAATATTTTCAAAAACATTAATACTTTGAGATAATGAGTGTTTTACGCTTAATGAATCATTCTGTATATATAACGTAATAACACAATGTTTTTTTATAATTTATTATTTTAATGTTATTTATTTAATAAATAGGTATGTTAAAATAATAATATATATTAAATTTAGAAGTTAGAACACTCGATATTTCGTTTGTAACTTGCATAACATGTTTGAGTATCATTCGTCATAATTCTGCATAATTTTCAGAGCCTAACATATTATAATATAAATGTAGTATGTAAATAATATATATATAATTAAATAATTATACCTATCATAGATCAATATCTATGATATTCATATCAAGTGTGAACTTGTAATGTATTGTATGTATATTATATTACCTATATTTTGATATAAAACCGATATAATACCTTCTTAATATTTTCTATTACACAAGCTTTTATTATTCTTTTGGTTGTAAGTATACCTATCTATTTAGTTGTAAAAAAAATATTTTTTTTCAATTAAAAAAATATAAGGTACATATTTATTTAATTTTTATGCAAATGTGTAAGAACTGAGAAGAACAAAATGTAAAAATGTTCAATATGTTAATATAATACTGTCTAGTGTCTACTGTGTACCGTGAACTATGAAACCTTAAGATGATATATTCTAATATTCTATTAAAATATGTTAATCTTTCTACATTTAGAATATAAATTTAACTATTTATTTGGAAAAGTTTAAATTTTAGTTTTTAATTTGATGTATCATTGGTTTATAATTGTATTATTTCAAATCATAAACCACAGATTGCATTTAAGCTCTAAAACTTAATTCAGTTGGTTTGAACAGATTCAACCGAAAGACAACTAAACATAAAATTGATAAAAAAAAAACCTATTTGAAAAAAATTTTAATAATTAACGATTGTAGAAACGATAACGTAATTTATTGTATTGTCAAATCATTGAATGGAAACGTATTGTTGTATTGTTAAATACATAATGATAATAGGTATACCTACTTACTGATACATCGAAAGTGTATACGTCATTAATTGTAATAGTTTATTTTATTATTATAGATGATAGAACAATATAATAATATATTAAATAATAATTATTGATTGAAAAATACATTAGATAATATCTATATTTTTAAGTTACGTAAACACTAAACGTGCAATATAATATAATTATTTAACTACTATAATATACATATTACAAATGCCTGTGATAAAAAAAACTTATATACCTACAACAAATTTTTGTTTTCTTATATTACAAATCTGTTTATTTTAATGCAATAAAACAATTTTAATTTATAAAATGTAACAGTAATAGGTATTTATATTAAATTACCATATTACATCTCTAACAATATTAGTAAATTTAGTTATCAAGGATTTAGGGCACATCAGTATAAAATAAATACTTATATAGAATGAATACAAAACATTTTTAGGTTGACATTTCAACGAATGAAGTAATGCTTTACATTTTTCTTTAACTATGTTGATTTTAACATTCAAGTGATTTAATTTTGGTTGTTTTTCGGTTGTGTAAAATTATAGGTGTAATATCATTTATATTACATAATACGGTATATTAATAATATAATAAGTAGGTTCGCTTATTAACTCACTTAACTCTTGCTGGATACATTATACATGTCTAAAGCTTATGAAAATAAGTAGAAAATAAAAATATATACCTATTAACAACAAATGTCAAAGCAAAATGGAAACTAAATGTACAGTGTTAAATGGATCGCTTAATGACATTGCATTATGCATAGATGTTTGACAGATGATATTTTCTTTTTTTCTTTTTAAATGTATTTAATTGGGTGACACTGTGAAGCAAAAAATCAAAACACTTATAATTAAATTACGAAATCCGCATCGCAATGGAATATTTCTTCGTTATATAGTCATCCATATAGAAATAATGATTTGATATTATTGTGACTTGCTTTATTTGTTTTATGAGAACTTTTCGATTGCAATATAAAATTATTCACATACAGTTCAATATTCTATACGACACAGTATAATATATTTACATTATGGAGTGATTTACGGCTATATTACGTTTTAATACATGATATATTTTATGTCCAAATGGATATCAAAACCTATATTTAGTTTATGTATTATTATTCATAATTTATACTCAATTACTTTAAGTTGCCATTATGGTAATAAATTATATACTATACTTATTAACATATATTTTTCTGTCATTATTAAAATATAGGTACTGATTTATTCAAACTTATTTAAAAAAAAATTACAAATAGAACCTGCCCATATACATTTCAGTCGAGATTACACCGGAAATAATATATTTGAATGACTCTAAAATTGTATCAATATTTTCAGAATTTACTACATCAGTACATCCTATAGTTTTTACTAGGTTACCTAGGTGTGTATAAAATTATTATCGTTTTGGTTATAAACTGATCATATTTTAACAGTGGTTGTTATTATTGAAGTAATGCGCATTGTATAAAATATTTCTTTTTGTTATTATCGTATGGATATATTTTAGTATTGTGTAAAGTTTTCAGTGTTCAGACAATATAGTTGTTAACTACGGTTATTATAAAATATAAATACGAAATATCTGTTATATATACATTAAACATAATACTAATAATAATTGTTATCAATAATAGTTTAATTTATGATTCTGGTTGAGGTAAAATAGCAAATCTACATTTATATATTCGTAAAAAGTAAAAATTAGAAAATAATGTTAAATATATGAATTTGTTTTTAAATTATTATGTATCTAAAGAGTAGAATAACTTACTCTATTACTCTAATGTGACCGAATATTTTCTATTGATAAAACGGTTACATTTTTTTTTTTTTTGAACAAATGTACCTACTTATATTTTAATGTTTTGTAAGAGCCCGCATCTAGAGAATACTACTTAACAAATATATATTTTTTCGCCATTATTTTTGTTAATCGTTTTACATAAAATATGCACAGCATGACATAATTTAGGTACCTAATGTTTCTTTTTATTTTTGTGGAATCGCGGTCATCATTATTTTATATTTTAACTTCTTAAATTGTTATCTTTATGTCTTGAGAAAGTTGTATAATTAAAATATAAAACTATATATTATCTTTATAATGATGCGATGATATTTGGGAGAAAAAAATATACATAAAATAAATGTTATCATTTTTAACTAAGACCTAAGTTGAGAGACTTAGTGGCTTACTTTAGTTATTTAGACAACAAGTTATAGTTTAAATTTTAATAACTGGTTTTTATGCTTGTTTGTACTTGTACTTGTATTTTTTTTCTGAGACTTATATTTTAGTTATGGTAATGTAGAATTTCATCAGACTAGAAAAAATAATGAATATAATAATAGGTATTTCTGAAATAATTTTGTCTTAATCATAATATCAAAAATATTTTATAATTACGGCATTATATTCCTTAAATCACATAATTCATTTTAAATTAGTACACGATTCAGTAAAGAAATTGTCGATAAAACGTTTACACATAAATACAAATTTAATGTTGTAATATAGGATTTTAAAAACATTTAGATTTAAAAATAAAAAGTTTGAAACTGAAAATATTGTTACTATAATATTATAATAGTTTTCTTATTACCAACAGTAATCTCGAAATCAAGCGTATTAAATACGAATTAAATACCAGTACGTATACCTTTCGTACTTAATATGAAATATTTAGACTGAATTTAAAAACATATTAATTTAAACATCGATAGAGTATATTTAAGGGATTGTATTATACTCCACTTAAATTGGTTATTTTATATTGAATAATTAATTGTAATGTTATATTTCTCGTAGCAATGAATGATAAGAAAAAAAATTATCACTCGAGAACAGCGATTTTTATGTATTTATAAACTTGTCAACTTGTTACTATCAAACATATAAATAATATAAAAACATATAAAAATATATTTTATAAACATATAAAATTTTCATATAAATAGTAGGTACTAATAATAATTATATTATCACATCTTATGCTATTATTGTATTCAATCCGTGAACTGAGTTTATAATCGAGCAACGATAATTAATCTTAAGAAACATAATGTTTACAAGCCTTTTACGGTTAGTACATATTTACATTATGACCTCCATTTTGACACCTTATTGGAATATATTCTATAATACACTTATATTACGTGTATGCTATTACAGTATTAATTTAAGTAGACATATTTCAGTCTATTCACGATCCGACATTCTACGGCACCTAATTGTTGCTATAATAGAAATTGTCTTTTTCCGTCCGAATGTTAACAAGCGACTGTGTGCCATATGAGATATTAAACGGCATGTAGTTGAATTGTAAAATTGTATGCTCAAAATATATATTTTATATTATACCTATTTATACACCATACATCACTAATATAACACGCCAGAAACTAGGACAAGATATTGCTTTTGTATGCTATTGTAGTAAGTTTTTATAAGCAGTGTGTGTGAAATCTATACGGCATAGCAGTAATAATATAATATATTTTTGTTTACTGTAAATAGATAACAATTTTAAAATATTTTTTTCAATATTAATGATCTATACATATTATAAAACATAGTGTGAGTTATAATTAACTATTTTTGATGATGGTGAATGAACGCCTGTGTGAACTTAATATTAAAATATTTTGTAGCTTGTATATTATATATTGTACTGTATTAAGCCAATATCATGTACATGTATAAACATATAATATTGTGTCCGACGATTAAATTATAAATTTAAAACGGTAGGGTAATGCAATCTACATATTTTCTCCGTCTTCCAAAATTATTAAATTCTCACGGGACACTCATCGCCCATCGGTGTATGCGGTATAATATGATGGTTTAAAAATGAAAAGTAATTACACTTTTTAAATTTCCACTAAGCTCTGAAACACAATTTCTATCTTATTAACGCTATGCTTATATAAATATATAATACATATATATTCATCTCCATTTTATGCAGTAAATATGTCATTGCATTTTCTTCGCGTACCTATATTTTACTAATCACATTTTATCGCACGTTAGTTCTGACAAAGTTAAATGCACCATGATTAAGTTTCTCGAGCATCTAACTAGTGATCATTGTTGCCTCAGGGGTCAAAATAAATTGACATAATATACATCATTATAAAATCGCCGTGTTTCCCAATTGAACTGTGCCTATACTATTTATATGATTATACGGGTTGGTAACCGATTGCATCATGGTCCACATGAATGGGAAATTTGTGAATAAAATGGATTACGCTTCGAGAGTAATTTCCATTTCAGAGTAGGTTCATGTATTTATGGACTTTTATAAATTCTCCAGACAGGTCATGGTTGCATAAAATCACAGAACTTCTGTTGTACGAGACTTACACGGGGAAAGGAAATCGTAGCATTCACCGGATGACATTAATACAGAAACAATTTATTTATATCTATAATAATCATTATTTTTTGATGATTAGTAAAATATTATTTCAATGCGATACACATTAATAAGTTTCTCGTATGGATACCGGTAGCATACACTATAGCACACATTACTATTACACCATATACATTTTTTTTAGTTGATTGTTTAATGATGTTCTGAAAATTACACTTTGTCGTCCAAATAGTAATATTATTTCGTGCGTACATTTTGTTTCATTATGATACATATTATCGTGTTATAGATAATTTTTTTTTTTTTGATAAAATATAACATGGTGATTGGATTTAATGCAAATTATAATACATTTTACTTTTAACTATAGATTTAAAAAAAACAACGGCGTAGAAGGTAGAAAACGAAATGAATAAAATATAAATTATACGCTAAATTTATAATAGAATTTATTATTGTGCTAAAGTCAAAATACATTGTTGGATTCAATTGAATTCCAGTAAATCTGAACGTAAATTGCCTCTTTTATTTTCTACTAATAATAAACGAATTTATTTTACGTCCTGTATTTGATATGATTCCCTGTTATATTTTCGTATTTAGCAATAATTCTCCACTCACATAGCAATATTATATATTATGTACAACTGGTGTGAACAAAACAATGCAAGTTATTATTTGCGCATATGGTGTTTGTGAGAGATATTGATAAATACGTGAATAATGTATGCCTATATCTAATATTATTTTATTAAGTTATTGAGGCCAATTACATAAATTACATTTAATCACGTATAGCTCAAGGCGTCTGGTTTTATCGACAATGGATCTTGATCTTGAAAAATGGGTCACACGTTATTGTAATTATCGTGAGTACAGATATCAATTCAAATTTCCCGAATCGTATTAAAGATATACCTAAATATCCAATATCTATATTATATTGATAATAATTAATAATTATAATTTATAAAATGTTTTCTGTTGATTTGTTGTTGTTCTAAAACAACACGAAATTACATTTGCAACTATAATCGAATTATTTGTATGTAGCATGTTATTACTACCTAGCTGGCTTATGGCATATGACTCTTAAAACTAATTCGATTATTAACCAGAAAACGATATTCAATAGTAGATTTAAATAATCACAAAACTTTTGTAAATTCTATATCCCGATTAATGTTATGAAAGACTTACGTGTACCAAGATTATTTACTAAGTGGAAAGTTTTTTTATGACTGCTTATTAAGGTTTATTGAATAGTCAGTACCGACCTATCTACCTAATCATAATATACTACTATACTAGTGTGTACAGTACTATAGTGCTTCCAAATGTGCTTTAGTTGCTTGAGATTATTTTTAAGTATAAAATAAGGTTATGTATTATGTTAAAATCAATATGGTATTAAATAAATTAATATTTTTTAAAATATTTTAGATCCTAATATCACATATTAAGTAAGTGATCAACCATATTATTATAAGCTAAAAATACAAAATCATTTTAAACGAAATATGAAATGTACCTAATATATATGGAAAAAAATTAAAATTTATACTACTTCACCTAAATATATTATTATTTAATTAATACGGAAGTGTAGAGAATTATCACTGCATTTAAAAAGGTATTAACAGTTTAAAATAAACATTTATGATTTTAAAATTATATTAAAGTGTAAAACATTAAATAGCTAGTTCAATGTGCTTATGTTACGGTTACAGATGCGAAATAGCTTAATTGAGAATTAACAAAATTCAGAAATGTAGTATAGCTATAGTTGTAGACTATAGTATAACTCATGAGTTAATATTATATTAACTAAATCACGTAAGTCAACTTGCAGGTACTAGAACTTTACAGCATTTTTTTTTTGTATATACCTACCAATAGATATTTTTTGAACAAGAATTATTCAGAAGCATACTGTCAAAAATCAATACATCCCACGTTAAAATCGATGACTTTGTATATTTTTCTTACTACATAATTAATATATAATTTAAACAATTGACCTCACAACAATAAGATATTATATTGTTCGATTCTTACGTAAAATCTCGTGACTGACAAACGGCAGGTGACTATATTATATCATAATAAGCTTACGAACTCTACAATGTTGAAGTTGAACGTGGGCTTATTAGTTATTATAAAAACAAAAATCAATTTTGTTTCAGATTATATAATTACTCACACAGATATATTACTATAGTTGTATAATACAAACAAATAACAATACAAGTATGGAGTATATTATTTGGATAGTTACCTACATAACACAACCGCAACAGAATATATGCACAGTGAACACTAACTTATTATTATATATTATTGAGTCATCTGTGAGTATCTACATATCATTTTAGGTTTCTATATATTATAAAATGCCGTACGCCTTATTTCATACATCATAATTATTTTCATTTTTATGATTATTTTTATTTTACTTACCACTAATATCATTTTAGCCTTTATTATACACTCTCAAATCAAAGTATGATATACAATGCAATTTGTTTCAATATGCCCCGATTCAACAAGCATGTTCAACTCCATTTTTCTTTTAATAATGATTTTATTCAAATTATGAATTTTGAATTTTTCAAGTATACCTACTTTGAGACCATATTGAAAAATCTATACTTGCCTAGTTTTTATTTAAAAATAAAAAAAAATAAGTTTTTGAAAATAAACCTATTCTGTAGGTTTATTTAAAAATTTTAATAAATACATACATAAAGATTAAAAAAGGAATGCACATACATAGTGAATCACTCTGTATACATATTGTTTTATTAACGTATCGAATTAATTAAAAATTCTATCTGCTTCTTTTAAGATGCCTTTACCGTTTTAGTTTCATTTCATTTTAAATAGTTATACGTATTTTTGCTCTGCTTTTCCTTACTGGTTTAAATAATTCCTCGCTTTATATATTCACGGTTCTCTATACTGAGATATCAAAAAAACGTTTTTTTTCACGATTTCGAGAAGACGAAATCGTTCGTATTACAACTGACTTCTCTAGATGTCTATGCAGATGTTATTATACGCATGAAGTGGTTAAAATGGAATTGATTTTCGTACATGTAAACGCGTGCGCGGGCGAATAAATTACCCACCTAAATAGTGTCGTGGGATTCAAATAATGTTTGATCTTTAAGCTTGAAGGTGCAGGTCATTAACACTCTGGTAGGTACCGTAAACATTTATAATAGACATAGGTATATATCATATTTTAATAACATTTAAAACTAAACAGCCATATTATACAAGTCGAGAAATCTCCACACACGGTTTTCGTTAAGGATAAAAAAAAAAACGTATAGGTTTATTATATTATTATTATTATTATATTAATATGATGGCGTTATTGTTATATTATGTCTTAATGCGTTACTCTCAACATATCGTTGCCGTTCCTTCCAAAATCGACTTTGTGCGATGGATAAAAACGTCTTCATTGTACACCTACGCGTGCGCATACGCATAAACGTTGTTATAAATATAAATATGTACATTCAGGTAGGTACCCTCTCGTCGCCGTACATATAATATAATTCTATAATTTAGACGACGGGTACACGTTTGACGACGACGACCCCGTCGGACCGTGAATAGACGTCGCGCGAACAACTAAGTGCCGAGTTTTCCGCTGGCCGAGACGAATTATATATTATTATAACGACGTCGTTATTATTTAAAGGCGCGCGCGAACACACAAACACACACACACACACGAGGCCGTATTATGCATTCGCGACGTCAGGTACCTATAAAATCGTTTGACACGAGTCCGTCTTTTGTGCGTCTCATTGTGATAGCGTCTGTGATTAATGCGCGAGGCGACCGACGGCGACGTTTCAACATTATATATTGTAGGCACAATAATATAGTACCGGCCATATATTATTATGCCAGCTGTATGGAACACGCCACGTCCTTAGCGCGCGCGCGCGCGCCACAGATGTCGAAGCTTTTATTATCGTCCCGACCGCGGTCACGCGCTGACCTGCAACCACTGCAATAATATTATTTTTCCTACGCCTTTGCGTTTGAATTTCATTCAGCGGCGCCGCCGCTATAATACACGACTCTGCACGTTGATCGTACACAATAACGAACCGTCGTGGACACGATCTCTGCGGGTTTACGGCCACCCCCACTTCCGACCGCAAACTCCTACTCGCGTCCTGTCTTGATAATTATTATTATTATTATCGTCCTCTCGGACGAAACCATAGGCGAAGACGGGTTTACGGCAGCTATAATATTAAAATACCTATTGACTTTAAATACATTTTAATATAAATGTGACTATAGATACATATAGTACACACGTAATCAACACAATATAATAACATTTCGTGTACACACACGAGTCCCCCTGTGCGTGTTCGTCGAGTCGAAATCCAATTTCACGCGTTTTTCGGTTAGCTTTTTTCCGTCTTCTCTCTCTCTCTCCTCACGTGTCATCGAGTGCAGGTATTGTATGTTCTATTATGTGTGCACGTCCTCGTCGTGTATTTTATTCCTCTCCCAAGTCCCGTTAAAACGGCCGTGTAATATTTTTTCTCCGTTTATTTCTTGACGTCCGAAACAAATTTTTCCTCCGCATGTATAGTTATATCATTATTATATTGTTTCTCGTATCGGTATACATACACGCAGGTATATACACAATCGTCATATTATACATAATATATCTTATTATATTTATACACAGACATAGTATAATATTATAACGTAAACTTCTCTCGGTCCCGCTATCGCGTGTGTGTTACGACATGACGGGTAATATACATTATTATTATTATTAGTAGTATTGGTGTACCTATACAGTGTACAATGTATATATTGTATAATGTATACTATGCCACAACAACAGTACAAACAACTCGTATGTGCACGCGGTCGGCCGTTGTCGCTAATTATTATCATCTCGAACGAGAGTGAAAATCCGAGAAAAACCACGGCGGGATGATCGTCGCATGATATGGAAAAATACCTCTTGGGGCTCACATGTTATGTATATTAAACACATATCATATTATACATATGACCCGCGTGGTCGTACTATTATTATTATTATAAGTTTATAACGTCCGTGATAGTAGTATGCCTCCGGGGCTTAAACAATATATATATATTATCGTTATAATATGTATACCAGATATAAATATATAGATAGAGAGAGAAATATATGAATACATTTCAAAAATAATAAATGGTAATTCGGCGGCATATTTAGACGGATAGACGCGGCACACATACGTGGCCCGTGGAAAGAAAACGTTTAATATTTAATAGGAGGCAATTTACTGTGTATACATACCTATTATAATATATATGTTCGTGAGTGTGTGTATAATAGTTGCGCCGCTGCAACGGCAGCATCAAACAGTAGACGTGCACGAGAAGAACGAATTCTCCGTGATATTATCAAAAACAATTTTTTTCATAATAATAATAGTTGCGTTTCATATATCGTGTATAATGTACAGTATTTCGTACTTACGCATTTAATGTAATAGGACGCGAATAAATCATAAATCAAATCTCAACGGGTCGTCGCTGCTGCAGTGCAGACGGCCGGAAAACTATTTTCGAAATCACTTATATAACTATAATAATGTATAATAATGCACAGTTAGTATGAATGTCTAAAACGCCAAATATGTGAGTAGCAAACGGCAAACGACGTCTACAGTAATGTTACTATGATATGGTATATAAGTACATAAATACATTATTATGCACTATTAAATTTACACTATTTCTAATATATTATACACAATATTATTATATTATTATTATGTTGATAAATGATAAGTACCCCTTATATTATACAATATGGATGGTTGTCTTGAAATGTATATTAATACACATCATTTGTTATACCTGCTTGTTGAACAATTTTTCAAAACAATTTTTTAAATAATACGTCGGGACGTGAAATATATTGTAATCGAATTAGTCAATTATATCGTCTATGATGTATAGTGAGTATTATATTATGATATACATCGTCGAAATTTCATAATTATTATTATCATTGTGGTTTATTTGAATTTCACGTTTAACAAAACAAAACCGCAATGTATAATAATAATATTGTATTTTGAAAAATAACGCAGGCATGAATATTTTTTATAACCATGTTTTTGTTGTTGTTATTTAATACTTACTATTTCATCGTGTCGAAAACAATAACAAAAATATATGATTTTTGCGTCAGTATTCTGGGCATATGGTTTTTCATAAATTATTTAAAATATAAGAAGTACCATGTCTATAATAGTAAGAAACAATATTTTTTAAAAATAATTCAAAATTTTAATTTAGGTACTTAAAATAAAACAAAAAAGATTTTTATTTAACAGGAATTTATGTATGCAAATATTATTATCAAATTATTATAGCTATCTAATAATGTAAAACGAGTAATGGTTTACATCGTTTATTAATTTTAACTACGAGATATTCGTTACTCTTTTGACAATATTTCAGTTACCATCAAATTAAAAATAAAAACCTAATTAATGACAATAGACTGGTACTTTCGTAAAATTACGGTTTAACAATGTCGCCACTGCAGCCATATTATATTATTATTATTATTATTATTATATAATATTAAACAACATTGTGATAATTTGTCTAATTAATACAAAGACGTTAGATCAGTTGAATTTTATCAGTGAATACTAATCAGTAAAAACTGGGCGTGTGCAGGGTGTGTATACAATATACATATTGCACAGGGGCCTTGAATACAGTGTGGCGTATCAAATTGGACCCACTGCAGTCTTGAAAAGGCCTCGAATTGACATAGTAATTGACATCAATTATAACATGGACGAACTTATTTTGTAAATTACACAATTCTTCTTCTAAGGAGTTTTTTTACAATAAAATATGTACTAATAGTTTAGTATAAGTACTCAGTACATAGTAAGGTTTTAAAAAAAATTCATACTTTGTAGAGAGTAATTTTTTATCAATTATTATAATTTTATATTATTATTATAATAAAAGCTATTCTATTGAACATTTTTAAAAAATAATTCATATAAATTTGCATAAAAGATATAAAATTGTAAGATAAATGTTATTAACGACCTGTAATAACTAAAAGTGTCCATATGTAAAAGAGAATCGAAGGATAAAATGCCATAAATAAACGACAGTAATCAGTTGCATATGGTTTTTTTCTAAAGTGTTAAGTTATTCCTTGGATTAGGTATTAAAGTATTAAAAGAAATTGTTTTCTAGTACCTGTAGATATATAAAAGTAAGGTTGAAAGTGTTAGGTTTCGACGTAAAAAATATAGAAATTTCTTATTCTGTGTAAGTGAAATTATAATGTAATAATAATGTAAATATATTGTAATAATATCATCACTATTTGGACGCATATAATATTGTATTATAACTGAAATACAATTATTATAAGTTATAATTTTTTAAAGTATTAAAATATAATATATTATAATATCTAGAGTATAGGACGTATCATATTATTATATTGAATTAACTGCAAACGATCATTCTAACGGAGAAATTCGATGCGTTACAGGTGCTGATGGCTTCCGAACATTTCATACCTTCAAAGTTTGTGTTTTCTGCCGATTACGCGCCTGTGGTAAAAAATTTACCAATGCTGGCGGCGCTGGCCGAGGCGTGTCTGTGGCCGGTGGTTTTGCTCCTGTTCGACGACCAGTTCGTGCCCCGGCTGTCAAACTTGTACCGGAGACGAAGCGTTTCGGACCGGGCTAAGCCCCCTCAAGGTAAATAAAATGCATTTATTTTTTACCATCGTCGTTGTTCTGTACGAAGACGCATTACTTATCCAAACACTGTATATTATGACGTTATGTGTAATGCGTGTATATATATATTATGTGACATTGCGATATTCATACTAACCATTCGGTTCCTTATCCATCGGGTAAGGCGGCTGATGACAAATTCCCCTCAATTTTCCAGTTAACTTGATTTAGTTTACACAAATTAAAAAAAAAATCCATAATATTAACATTTTGGAAACCTCCTGTATTCCTATACAATGATGTACTAACCTGGATATGATGCACCTGAGCGTGTAACATAATAATATTATTACATACGCAAATGCAAATTGAACGAATCGTTTACTCGAATATTTATTTGATTTTGACTCGTTTCTGAAATGGAAACACGTTGATATTATGGTATTATTATATTATATTTTATACGTTTCTCATTTTACCGATATTTCTACATGGACGTGGTTAGATCGGAAACATATTTTTAATAATAATGATACGCATATTTTAAATCCATATTTATACACCTAAATAGTTTACCTGTTCTCTGCCCCTACTGCAGAATTGAATTTGATTTTATTCTGCGTTTTTAACAACTCTTTCGTAGGTGTATATTATATTTGTTTAATATAAATCGTCATAATAATGTAAACATCGTCAAAAGTATATTTTAGTTAATTGTCGAGTTGTAATGGTCAATGCTGATAGCTATATAAATAAAAAATAATTTCACGAATTCTCGAATTCTTGATATCTAATTTTTAAACAAATAGCTTCTGTAAAATATATCGTGTTTAAGCTAAACTAAAAAAGACGCGTTTAATAGAAATTATTTTCTCTTTCTAATAACAATAATGTGAATAAAATATACTGAGAAAATTATAAAGTATAACAAAAACAGAACCTTCTACAGCTGTGGTGTTGACTATTGACACCGAAAGATATATTGCATGTTATTATATTATGTTTGGTTAGATATAATACTCAGCGTTCACTATTTTTATTGCTTATAAGAATTAAATTATTTTTTCGCTTCCCATTTATTCAATATTTCATCTCTCTGTGAAAAATTCGTGACTGTTACGCCATTGTATTTTTAAGAAAAATACTGCGATACATAACTTTAAAGAACGAAAGTAGTTAAGTTACAACGTTGAAAGTATTATACATATATACAATTATATACGGTATATAATATGATATATATACTGAAATTGTTCCAAGCGTAACTTACTGTCGTGCCCCGAAAAATCGGAAATGAGAATGATATATATATTTTATTCCTGCAGTGCAGCAAATATGTTGCTTCCAGAATTCTAGAAAAGAATAGGCACTACTACATTCTTCACCGTATATATATATATATATATATATGCAGCGAATAAGGGTGGTGGTAGAGGTTGCCTTACACATCATATACAGGGTGTCAGGGTGAGAGTAATGTAAATACCATTAGTCATTATATACATTGCTGGCGTGTAGTTAATGTAAAACATTTAAGTCTCTACTATATATAACTGTCCACAAGGAACCGCGATTCTTAAAATAAATCGAAAATAATACACTTGTACAGACTGATGATTCAATCAACCTTGTAACCATAGGCAATGTAGAATATATACGTCATTCGAATATTACGAGTACTATACATTCAAACATAATAATATATAGAATCGTTTCAAAGACGAAAATTCTATACTTCATCTGAATTCGTTTACTCGACAAATACGATTATATTTTGCTGAATACCAATATTACTTATTGTTACATCGAATCACACACGCCGTAAAAACTAGAAAATATATTATATTGATATTTTAATAGTTTTCGTTTAACACGCGTTTGCGTTCGTTTGCAGGCTTACATGGCAAGTTCCGTCCGTACAACGGTTCGTTGCAAGACGCCCGAAGGCCTCCACCGCCTTCCAGCGGCGGCGGCGGCGGTGGCGGCGAAGCGGTCAGATTTCCCATCACCAATGGATCTTTGTTCGCCAGCCTGGATGGCAGAGTTCCGGTTCTGCACAACTATAGACGAGGTTCGTATATACTCACTCTCTCTCTTTCAAACACACACACACACGGACATTTTTTAGCATCACTCTCAACAGATGGCTGATGGACATAGAGAATTAATTGAAAATATCTTAGTACAAATTAACAAATAATTAATAAAACGACAAAATATGTGAAAAAGCCTGAAAATGTGCTGCAGTCAGCGTTTAAAAAAAAAATATTTTTTTTTATTACAGAAACCCCTTAAGTACAGAAATTTAAGCTTTCGAGAAATTAATAAAAACTACGCATTTTCTTGTAGGGTTCTGCACTAAATAAATAATTCCAAAGACGCGATTAGCCGCATAATAAGATTCACATCTGGGGTTTCTGCACAAATTGATGTGTCTACAACTAGAATACAAGAAAATAAAATAAAAGTTGTTTTTCAATTTCTGTTATTTATGGGGTTTCTGTAATAAGCCAGATTCTGTATTAGATAATACAATATTTAAACAAAGTAAAACTATTAAATACATTTTGTATACTAATGCATTTTTTTAACTATTTTTATAGTAAATTAGATACATTTTATTTCTAATTACAATGATAAATATAAAGAAAAAAATTCTCGAATGTACAAATCAAAATTCTAATATCTGACTATAATAGCAACACGCTATAAATACGTATTAATTTAATTTCAATATTAAATATTATAACATATTTAAATTTATTAAAAATGTACATGATAGCTCAAGATCGTTACTGATAAAATCTCTTATTTATGCATAAATATTTCTCATTCTCAATGCATATTATGTTAATAGATAATAATTGAACGCCTTGTGCATTAGTACGAGTATAATTAATTTACTATAGTTCACCCAGCGCTGGTGCAGTAAATAATTTTTCACTTGTTCTAGTGATTTGTAAAAACCTCAGCACATTATAATATTATAATATACTAAAAGTACTATAGTCTATATTAGGTACCATAATATTATAATACGCATATTATTATATGGTACCTAAATAATTTAAGATCTGCGTGTAGGTCGCGAGGTTGTCCCGTCTCCCGACACATAATATAATAATTATTATATGGTGACGGTTTTTAATTTATACAGTTATACACACTCAATTGTTGCAGTTTTTCTTTGAGAGTAATATACAGCAATAAATAATAATATTTTAAGTCGAAACAAGTGAATCGGTTCGACTCCGTAACGACCGTCCATTTCTGTTTACGTCGTGCCATTTATCGATGTACGCGCACTATGGGGGATTGGGATATATTTTGTCTGAATGATGTGTACATATATATTTTATTATTATATATTATTGTATTTTGTTTTGAACCCATAACATGAAATTGTTTTAGTGCCGCCAGACAGACCAGTCCACATGCGAATATCTGATCGTAAAATCTCGTATCCATATCTTCAGCATAATATAATAATATAACAAAAAAAAAAAAAAAAAATGATAATAATAATATACTAGTACACGGTGATAGTATTAATATTGTATGCGTGTCGGGTCTGTCGAATTGCGCATCAGATGTGACTTTCTCGAATAATATTATATTCACACACGGATAAGCCGGCGTGTAGGTAGGTACGCGTTATATTTTATACATATCCCGGAATTCGCCTCGTAATAATAAACGCGTCGTGTTGTTATTATTATTATTATTAATAATAAAAATCCAACAGATTTTATAAATTGTACGTCACCGTCGTCGCGTGATAATACGGCTGCGACACGGAAATGTTGAAAAAAATTGTTATAAAATATTCAATGCGAATATTGCGAGCTCGTATTGTCGCGTTCCATCTGGCGTCGGCGGCACCGCCGATCGAATTTCTCGCAAAAAAAACGAATAAAATCATTTCGAAACTCTCTTCGCGCGCCGTCCGTGTTTGTGTGCACCTCACCGGGTAACATTATATTGTTGCAGTGTACAACACAATAATAATATCACGTGTTACCTATATAAATAATAATATTAAACCTCCGATTTTCTTTTTCCGCGAGAGACGAGACCCGATGACCGGTTTCTCCCGATGCCACATAATGCGCTACGACCGCCGCTGTGGTCGCTTCGGGCCCTGTCAGATGTCGTGGCCACATCGCCGTACACCTAACTCGAGTTATTACTTAGTAAGCGTTTGTTTCTATACTTCGTTTGTACATCGTGCTCGCCACAGTTACAAAACCGTTTGACTCCGGACAGACACGCACACTGCAAGTACGTTCAAGTCAGTACGAACGATTATGTCCACGATATCGTCGACTTACGCGTCGTCCAAACGGTAATAATAATAATTAACGAGTCATAATGTATACATAACTATGGGTACCCGTACATTTAACAACTGGTTACACTAAATTTTCAAGTCAATTCTTGCAAAAGTTGTGGTCCACTTCTTCGGTTATCTAAACTAATTCGAGTGCTTATGATTTAAAAAAAAAACCATTTGTACAATGTCTTATTATGCAGCGGGTAAGAAAATAAAACAAAACATAAACTCAATTACTGCCGACACAGACAGGACAATCTAAATTGTTTTTTAAAAAAGAAATACAACAAAAACCAGAATCTGTTACCCGGCTGCAGTATGTTGGCAAAATGTTTTATACGAGTGTTTAAAACAATTAAACAAATGATTTAAACAATGCAATAAAACAGTTGTTAAAAAAGCTACTTGCTTTTTTATAAGTTTTACTTTAAATTTGTTGCAATAGTTAATTATTTTTTATCTTCATTGTTTGATAATTAATTGAAAATTCAGTCGAATATATTTTAACTTTTAAGATACATATATTTTTATAAGTAAATTAAATAATGTTTTAGTAATTAGTAGTCCAATTGATTACCAACTGTTGAAAAAGTAATATCAATAATACCATTTGTTATAAATAGTAAATAAATAGTATTATAAAATCAATGATAATACTAATAAGTTTCATCTCTTCTGGTAACTACGAAATATCTATAAACAATTAGTTTACAACTAAGTCTTATAAATAAAATAAAATAGTACAAAACTAACATTATTTAATAACAAATTACAATACATCTTATAAGTATAAATAATTGAATAAGAAGTTACTCTTTTAAGTTCATATACGTATCATAATCAAGTATCTAAATCCATAATAATATTTACATCCCAATATTTTTATTTCGCTTCAAACTCAATTGAATTTAAGTATGTTTCAAATAATTTAACAAAACAATCGAAAAGAACATACTATTTCTTATCTTTGCTGATAAAAATTGGGATTTCTCACGAGAAGTTAGTTATACAATTATTGAACAAAAATAGATATTATGTATAGAAACATTGTACACTTTATCTACGTTTCGTTAAACCGATAATAATTTATTATACAAAACAAATACGACTTAGTATTACTGAATTGATTTTTAGTGAAGTGTAATCGTCTCAATTCTGTGTTTCAAATTTTGTACGTGTAACTCTATGGTACAGTGATGTACTTAAATAAATTAAATTTTAAATTACTACAATATTTCGTTTAAATAAAATAAGGTGTATTCAAATTATGGCCCGTGAAAAAATTTATTTTATTTTTTGGCCCTTGACACCAAAAAGGTTGCCGACCCCTGTTTTAAACAATTAAATGCTAAAAGTAAAACATTTTTCTTATCAACTCTGATTTTATCCTGATGTACACACAATTACAATATTTTATCGAAAAATCAACAATTGACTTGAAATATTAGTGTAGCTATTTAAATATTTTGACCTCGTACGAACGCGAGGGGTTTTTCACGTCTATGCTCCGCGTGCCCTATTATACGATCGTGTATTGCATACGAATATGTGATATTGCAGGTAACTGTAAATATTATCATTTACGTGTTATCATAATTTTCGCCTTCGTCATCATAATCATCAATCGTCGTCGTGGAAAATATTAACAACGCGGGCCACGATGATACATAGGAACTTCGCTCCATGTATTATAAATGGCATACCTACCGCATTATACCTACCTACCTCAACGCGGCGTATATCCAACAAAATAATATTGTAATTCGGTCGTGTCGTCGAAACAAAAAATTTGTGTCGCTCGGTCGTGTAAAACCAAAAATTCTACACGCGAAGCACAGCGTGCATATTATAATAATATTGTATATAATATATATGTAGTACGAGTACGGCTGTAGGCCCACTCGTTATAAAAATATATAATATGCGTAAATATTATATTATAAAATGTGCGCGCGCCTATATAATAAAATAATATACCGTTGTGCGTTATTCTGTTCAGGTTGTTGCTACTCGTTACGAATTCCGCGTGTGTATATATTATGTTATTATGATAATATTATTTTGTACCTATATCGCGTACCTGCCAATATTATGTTTGTACATAAATATGTATGCTGATTAATAAAACACCGTGTTTGATATTATTACGGTTCGCGTGTTCGGGTCTACGATTCGTTAAATTATTTTGTTTACCGGCGTCTCTTCAGTTGTAAACTCAGTCGCTGCGTCGGGTCGCCATCACCACTGGCAGTTTTCCGCGTCGTCGTCGGTGAACAAAAATAATAATATATTATAAATAATTCATCGTAATATTATTATGATTATCGACGTAGCGATTTTACGACACGAGCCATACATACTTATCCGCGACTATCCGCATGTAAGGTACAATCGTTGTTTCTTCTTTTTTTCTTGGGAATTTTATCGGTTTGTTTTTTTTTTTTTTGGCTCATCCAATAATTGCAAACGAAATAAGAAATAAAACTCCTACGAAACTAAACAGTCAACTTGTCGAAAATCCATAAGGTCGACGCGCATACATACATATATATAGAAATATATTATGATAATATTTGCATTATGAATTTTTTTTCCCTCCATCAGGACCACTTGAATTTAAAAGTACCTGATACAAAAACCACGACGACACGAGTTTGTAATATGTTGTAGGTGTTTAATTTTTCACCAACGCTGCACCGCGTGTAGGTAATTGCCACGCGTGTGTATAATATATAGGTATCAGGTATATAACATTCACATACGTAAGACCACCACTCGGAGTAAATCGGCGTGAAATTCGTTTTTAAATGTCGTCGGTTATAATATAATCTGGTTATGTATCCGTTTCTTTTTTTCCGAGCAACTCGACGAATATAATATCAGTCGAAAGCTGCACTATACCTACGTAGTACGCGATATCATATTTATTTATTTGTAATTTAAATAATAGTTACACTAGTAATAACACGAATACTGTTATATACAGTGTTATGTTATCATTTTAGTGAACACGGGAGACTTGTCGGCCGAACTTCGATTATTTCCGCCGACTAAACAGTCTTCTCATCGCTGCTCAAATATGATAGGTACGTGAATAATTAATATCACGAACGCGGGGGCGGGGAACGGATAACTGCGAACCGAATACGAGTTTCGGTTGTAACAAAAAAAATCATCTCGTCTGTATGCCGTGGTACATAACTGATAGTATAGTATACATATATACCTACACCTATATACCTACTAAACTATAAAAATTATATATATTATATTATATAATGTGTAATAAGTAATAACTAATAACGGACCTATTTTTTTTTTTTTTTAAATATAATATTTTTATATATTTTTGATAGGTACTTACAAAAAATATAGTGCACGCACACAGAGCGCGTAATTATCACGGCCTTCGTGCCGAATATACGTACCAGTACAACATAATATATACTTAGTTATAACATTATTAAACCGTATTATAGTAATAAACAAACAATAGGTTTCTCGCGATTGTACAATATAATATAAAATATAGGAGAAAAAAATATCTGAAGAACGAATGAATAGCGACGTGATTTGGGCTCATCGAGGGCCGTTTGGAATATTTATTAAATTTTTTTCGTGTCCAATGCAATTCCCGGCCGGCGCCGAGCGTGTAACACGACGTCCAGCAAATATAATTATTATATTATATAGGTACATATTTTATATTACATCGCCAAGTTTTTTTTCTTCATCTATATAATATAAAAGTATAATATTATTATTATTACGATCACGGCGGCGTTGACGTTTGACCGTGCACCGTAACCCAACAATATAATAATAATAATAATAATGATATTGTCTATATACACATATATATATATAGGCGTCTGAGTATTTATTTTATTGCCGATTATTAGAGGTTGGCATGTACCTATTAGAGTTATTATCTACAATGTACAAATTACAAAAATATATTATATAATACGGGTCACAGGGCTAAAAATCGTGTGCCGGTAATAAAAAGCAGCAGGTATAATATCCTATGACACACTTTGTAAAAAATAAAGTATTATATTTTAGATGGGTATACAATGCACTGTACAAAACGAGAAAGCGCACGTAGCGCAATGAAATATTTTGATGTTTATATTGTTTAAAAAATGTAGTTTTAACTTTTAATTGTATATTTTGTTTTCCTAGAAAATCTATTTCGGTCTCACAATGATGTGAACGTCACTCTAATATTTTACTCGGTAAACAATTTTCCAACCGAGATTTCGAGTAAGTCGATTGGAAATTCGAGAATTCAGTATACCTACCTCACTTTAACTAGGTCGTTTTTAAATTTTCTCATTAGTTTGGAGAAAAATCACGTGAGAAAGGTCGAGAAATGTCGACAGGCAAAATAACCCACTTAAGGTTAAACCTTGGCCGTTATATATCCGTGGACGGTGGACTACCTACACTGAGAATCATTTTTCAAATACAATACGTATAATTATCAATGTGATTACAAATAATAATACATCACTGGATTACGCCGATGTGAACGAAACGATCCAACGTTCAACAATACACATCCATATTCTGTATTATAATACTTATAATATATTATCTAGTGCATGTATGTATGGTGCGTATATAATATGTAACATGTGCACACATTTGACTAAAAACGCTAAAAAACACATTTTATTACTTGCTCTGAACATAAAAATGCCAAATGCTCGTGACACACTTAGATAGGTCGCATATGATATTATTATAATATTATATTTTTACAATTTTCCCTGCATAGTCTAATACCGTTTGGGCCTTTGTTATTTGTTAGTCTCTTCTCTTTACAATCGACATCAGTAACCACAGTATCTATCACGCAATCGAATGTATTCCGAATTATTGTTAAATACCTACCTACGACACACAATAACAGTACCTATCGTAAACATTACGCAGTGACATTATTGCCAATAGATATTCGGCCTAAACGACGGCGACTTTATCTTCCTTCTGACATATTCATATGCACTTATCTAACAGTTCTTTAATTGTTTTTTAATTATAAATGTTTAAAATTAAGCTATTATATAGTGAAACAAAAATATAAATACAGAACAAAAAAACAATGTAGAAAACAAACTAATGAGTAATGGAAATTGGTTTGGTTGCGTCTATGCCGTGAATATCATGTGGGAATGTAGATACAGATAGAATGGAACCGAGTTTAAACGGATTCAATATTGACGAAAACAAACTTGCTTGATGGAGTGCTGTTAAAGGTCAAAATACAATAAAAATAATAAATATACCAATCAAATATTTTCAAAAAAATTTAACTGCATATTTAAGATAATAAACTTCGATTTTTTTCTCGTAGAATTTGAAGAAAATAATATTTTAACTATAAATAATATATTATAAAATCAGATTTTTGAGACTTATGCAATATTAATATTATTGTCTTGTGGTTTTTCAGGCGTTAGGACAATGAGTGGCTTACTGGCTTCACCACCACCTCCACATTTTATACACACAGCAACCGATTCGACAGTCGGTCACTGTTGTGAAGACGAACATCACCACCACCATCAGCAGCAACAGCATCAACAACAACAACTACAACAGCAGCAGCTTCATCACCGGTCACTTCGGTTCGCCAATATGGTGACCGCGTCAGCAGCCATGTCACCGACGACGGTGGACGACTGCAAAGTGGTGGCGGATGACTCGACGCCGGCCGACAGCCTGGACGACCAGACGATCGTGGCGGGCGTCGCTGCCGTAGTCAGTGGCGTTCGAGCGATGGACAACCGATTGCCTCAAAACTTACAACAGCTCCGCGAAAAGTTGTACGCCCAAGACGACGACGAAGATGACGAGGCGAGTTGTTGCGGCAGCGAAAGTGGCCGGGACGCGGCCGTGGACGACGAAGGGTGCCGGGAAACAGGCCCGAGGAGGTAACGGCGGCAGAAACGACGGCCGACGATGAGGACGATTCATCGGACGACGGATGTGACAGGCGCGACGACTGCGACGACTGCGACGAAGAGGGCGGATACGCCACGTTGTCCGCCCGGAGCGTGTGTTCGGCCACGACGGCGGCCAACGATGATTTCGAGTATTTCGCGGCGTCCGTTGACCGATCTGGCGGCGGCGGTGGTGGCAGTGGTGAAGACGTCACGCCGCCCGCGACTGACCGATCGCCCGTTAGCGGTCGGGTCCCGTACCAGCGGGCGCCCACCAGACGAGCCAGGCACCACCAGCCGCAGCCACAGCACCATCTGCACCATCGGCACCACCAGCATCCACAGCCGTCACAGTATCACCAGCAACACCACAGGCTCCAAGTGCGCGCCGCAGCACCAGCTCTGCCGCCCACTCCGCCGACGCCACGCAGGCCCAAGGCACGTCTCACGGCCGTCTTGTCGGTCGACTCGCTTGTCGCGGCACAGGCGGCCGCCGATGCCGCGGCCAACGCCGCGGGATATCCGCACGCCTCTCAACTGCACAGCACAACACCAGCAGCACCAGCAGCACCAACAGCAGTTTCACCACCAACACCATCAGCCGCACCACCATCACGGCGGCAGACACCGCGGCGGCTTCGGTGGCATTGCCGGCAGACGGCTGGGCGGCGGTGGCCGCGGACACCACGGCGGCAGTGTGCCCGACCTGAAACGAGTGTTCATAACGGATTTCCTGTAAACCGCGTCGCACGGCCACGCGTGTTCGGCAGCTCACTGTCGCTTCGGGACGTGTCCCACAATTTCCGGTCATCGGTTTCCCGGAATCCGTTATCGTTGTACGAAACGACATTTGTCCACAGAGAAATCGTTTTTTTTCTTTTAAAATTTTTTGAATATTGTCGAAGAATCGATATAGTATCGTAATTTATATTTTATTACAGCGCATGCGTATACAACACACGATAGGTCTCTAGATTGAATAATATAATATATATTGTGTATACTGTATAATATATATATACCATGCACATGTCTGAGTCACGTATTTAAGTATATTTAGATAGGTATTTGATAATAATTTATTTAAACCAAAATCTGTTTTTGTATATACAATTATTCAAACCGTTTGCAGGTTAGTTCAGTTTCCTTTTTAATTTCTTTGTTAAAATAATGATATGTAGGTACTGAATGTGCGCCAAATCATTTCGCAGTAGGTTTATGTATATATATATATATACGCATCTACATAGCCACGGACGGCCCTATATTATTATATTATTTTCGTTAGGAAATTGATCAAAGACGCCAAAGTATATTATATATATGTTGTGTTATATAGTAGGGTCATCCTCTCACCCCCTCTGCAGTATTGTACCGTGTCTAAGTCTAAAAATTCGTTTTCGTCGTATTTCTACTCTAGTACGGCTATTATTATTAATATATTATATATTATACATAGAATGAATATTATATTGTTAGACTTCGACGTTTTGATTATTTTTTAACACTTGGTGCCAATTTTATTGTAAGATTAAAATTTATTTATACGTTTATTATTATTATTATTATTTTTTTTGTAAATTGAACATTGTTTTTGTTTTTGCTTTTTTAAATAATTAAGATTGTATATTATACTTAGTATTTAGTGTTTCACGTTACGTTGATATATATCAGATATTTAAACAGATATTTTAATGATTTTAATTTTATTATTATATTCTAAAACATTAACCAGTTTTTGTTTGATAGTCGACAATAATAAAAATGTACGTCAAATAAAAACAATTTATGTAGTCTAGAATTTTGAAATTTACGCCCATTTAAAATACAAACAATTTTTCATTCTGGTATATACTTGATTAGCTTAATAATATCTGATTGAATAATTTTTTTGTTTTGTTTTACGTAAAACATATTTATGACAACAGCCGCTGAAGCAACTTGTAAAAATAGGTATAAACATTAAAAATTAAAAATAGTATCAGAATATTATTGTTTTTCCGAAGTTAAGCAATGAACAATAAATGGAATTAAACGTACACATTCGTAGAACACAGAAAAATAGTTTGGAATATAGATTAACAATCGTTTAACCCAGAACTGAATAATTTTTAATACAACAATGGTATTATATTATTTTAGGATTTAGAAGTATATCCATATAATATACTTTTTCAATCAGACTATCCACTTTGAAAATATTAAAAATTAATAAATTATAATATTATATTTTATATAAATGGATATTATTAAGTTGTTCAGTCAATGGTTTCTGTCGTTACGTGCACTTTATTGTTTGCTGGTAGAACATTTGTCAAAAGTTAGAACTTATAAGAGCCAAAGAAAAAAGTATACGAATTAAATTTAGAACAAAGCTAGACGAGAGAAACAAAAAACTCGAAAGTCAATGGGAATGTGAAAACTAAATATAAGTACCTACTAAAAGTTTACGATGTAAGTTTGGAAAGACGACAAGTGTAAAGCTTAACGTTGGAAACATTGAAAAATCAAAGTTTTGTTATTTAGTTTATTTATAATGCACAATTGAGTGATTTAAGATGTTATATAGATAATAACATTACTAAAACAATGAAAATATACGAATATAGAAAAAATTGTGTTTAATAAGTTCCTAAACGCAATTATTATATGCAAATAATATGCATAGTATTAAATAATTGGGATCAGTGTAAATTTGAAATCAGCGTTATTAGTAAAGGTCTAACAATTTGTATAACTTATATAGTTGTATGAAAGAGGAATGACACCAAAATTATATTATGTAATATTATATTTTACAACTTATAAGAACTTAGCGTTTCCTAGTAGATATCGGAAAAATCGATAGTGTAAACGTCAAAAAAAATCTTGTTTTCCACTATATATTTTGTCAAATTGTTGGTAAACTAAGCAGCATCCCCGAGATTCTTTTTTATAATTTTGTTCCATAAATTATTAATATAATTACAATTATACTATAACATATTTTCAAGACTATAATTTAACGACTAAACTTATATGAGTGGACAAATTATAATTTTCAAGGAAATATTAGTGAATTGTATTTTATTTGTGAATGAAGTTAGTCACAAAAGAAAAAAACAGTTTAATCTCAGACAAATGGAATTGTTTGGTTTATAATGATTTAAAAAAAAAAAAAAAAAATAACGGTGATACACTTTTGTGATGTACGACGGTCGACGGCGCCGTGAATAACTTTCTATTATTTTTACAATACAATACATATATATAATATACATTATACAGTATCTTACATACTATTATGTTGTGTGACAAACATTTTGAGGATCTCATGATCGCATGAGTACTTATGTAATCCCCACAATTTTTGTCACATGAAATTTGTATGATATTCTTTGTATGCAGGTTGGTTATGTATAGGTGTTCCTGGATAAATTTCGTCCGAAAAGCAGTGATACAAAATCACTCCGCTAACTACCAAGGAACTTATAAGTTATAATAATATGATGTTCCGGAGAGTATAACGATCAAAAAGCAATAAAGATAAATGTGATTAAATTGGAATTTTCATAATATCAGATAAAAATAAAATGCATCAAATTTACACTCGTTGAACCTAACTTGACCCACGACTAAAAGACGCGACATCAAATGTGAGAGATACTTACCAACATAAATACATTCGGGATACACCTAATTTATTATTTTTACATTTTTAACACTTTATCATAGGAATCGAATAATTGAATAACTTGTATAAAATTAATGCTTACAATAAAATACAATAAAGAACATTAGTACCTACATGATATTTAGGAAAAATACCAATACGGGGTTTCATAAGTATCCATTGACACAACTTCAGGTTCTTACTGAATTTAATTTTTGTCTTGTTACGATGAATTTATTGTTAAGATGTTCTCTAAATCATCAAGGTTAAAACCAACGATATAGATTGTCAAAAAAAAGTGGTAAAAGAATGACGGGTTCAGGTGGGTTGTAGAACGAATATTATATGTTATTGTGATTTGTAAATTTGTTTTGTAGTAGTATACTGTGCGGCTATAATATAATATAGTGAATCATTTTTGGGACTTTTGGAATTTTAAGGTATGTGAGTAAATTGAAGTTTCTGACATAATAATAAGCATTTGGTAAGACGACAAGTGTTTGTTGGAAAATGGAAGGAGTGAAAGCTATTGATGTTTGCGTTTGATATTTAGTTTGTACCACATGGGGGTTCCAAATTTCAAAAATGTTAATTATTAGCAGTATAGAGAGAGAGATGGAAAGACGTGTTTTTGTTGCTTCGATGTAACTTTGATTTTAAGGGTGAAGGAGTGTCGTGTAATTTTCAAAACTTGGATTTGCAAATTCATGCAAGGCGTGATAATTATGATTGAACTGCGCATGAATAATTAGTGTGAGTTTTTGCAGTGCGACGTGTGGTAGACTGGAACGGTGAATTTATTTTACAGTAATAATAATTATGTGACGTTGCATAGTGCATAGTTCTATATTACCTATACATCCTCTTAACGATCTATAGGTTCACGATAATATACCTATATTATAATAAATAGTATGCTTACGCATCAGGGAGTTCGTCTGACGGAGCAGCGCGTGCCAAACGCCAGTAATCGGTATGTATTTAATACTATTTATAATATTATTATAATGGCGTGCGTTTATATAATTTCCTTTTCAAACATTTTCCCCCGTTTTATTAATATGTACCTATCGTTATCGAAGGCATTAACAGCTATTTATACGGTACAAGTAGTTACCTGCATATTATTATATTTTACGCCAGTGTTGGGTATTGGAGGATGTACGCGATAGACTTGCTTTGTAATGTATACGTCACGCAATTGCGTTATAATCTATATCCATACTAATATTATATAAAGCTGAAGAGATTTTTTGTTTGTTTGAACGTGCTAATCCCAGGAACTATTGGTTCGAATTGAACAAATTATTTTTGTGTTGGATAGTCCATTTATCGATGAAGGCTATAAGCTAATAACATCACGCTACGACCAATGGGAGCCCGGGGAGGTGCTCAAACGGGGATTTTGAGATTTACGATGGAAATGTTTGTTTATAAATAGTTGCTATTAGTTATAGTAGAAATAACTAATCGAAATAGTAATTTTTTATTATTTGCAGCGAGTTACCCTAAAAAGAGTTGAACAAAATTACAATTTTTTTAAGAGTTGTAATTTTTTACGGACCACGAAGTGCGCGGGTTCAGCTAGTGTTATTATAGTATTGTAAATCTAGAAAACATCAATGTTTTAATTTTGTACGCACTATTATGAATACAACACCACAGCGATTGTTGGGCCACCTTCCTGGTCGAAAACTGGAGTTATGCAAAAAAATAGCAAAAAATATTATATACACTTATACAGTATTATTATTATCCTGGATCACCAATAACTCGATATTATACTAATTTAGGTGGCTTCGTGTATAAGCTGAAGCTTTAAATACGAAATAAATAAAAAATATGTTTTTTAGTAGTATTCGACAATGAATGGTTCCCCATACTGAATAAATGTACTTAATTGATAAGTATATATGAATGTAATATAATTTAGAGAAATAGGTGCTGCTAGAAATTCAAAAAATTCTGTGCCTATGCGGATAAAAAGAAACAATGTAACGCATCATCACATGCTTAGATTGTCCTTACACGAGCAATCCAGAAGTTATCTAAAAAAAAGGTATATGCGAAAGAATTAACTTGGCACGCTTATACATAAACCAAAACGATAAAAAATCATAATAAATAATACTTTATAAAATACTTAATATTATATATTACATATTTATTTTGTTTATATTGTATTGTTTAGGTACCTATGTTATAGGTATTATATCAATGGTGCGTTCACCTGACAAGAATGATAATAAAAAAGGGATAAGTGTATACGGTCGGTGTGATCAGCACCATTCAACTGTAGGGTTTTAATTTTTTATCTAAGATTTAATAATTTATTATATTGCACAAGTAATTATTGCTCAGCTTCATTTAATCACATTGATCATTTTGATTCTCTTATATTTATCGGATGGTTGATAATGATTCCCATAAGATATATATATGTATATATTTATATGACTCATATTACCTTTTACATACCTTATAAATTATATAGCATACATTCTAAAAACATGACAATTTAACATACCATAATATTATATTTTTTACAGCCTATGATTTAGTTTTTATAATATTTTATGCTATTAATATAATAAAATGTATTTTTTTTTTAAATTTAATTTTGTTCGTAAAATATATAAAATAATAGTTAAAATAAGTCAGTGGGCCAAAGAACGGGATCGTGAAAATTCTAAACATTATTTAAACCACGGACGTTGTGTTTCGACAGGATATCATAATGCGTGGGTACGAATGTGTTTTATATTATGACTCGTGTGGTATGTGAGGTTTAATGTAACGATTAATCAATTACTTTCGTAAACACGTGTTCCCACTTTCCCAGCGAAGAAAAACTAAACAGTCGCATATTATTATACATGGACCGTTGCTGTGTTTATTGCTGGACCTTAAAATATAATAATAATCGAAGCTGACATGACCAAACAAGATAAACAGTTACACCGATGGACAAAATAATTATACTCGGATATAGGTACTATTATTATTCTGCTGAAGCCTATTTTCACCGAGTTACTCGTAATCGTCATAATCGCAATATTGATCCTCGTCTTGTGTTGATGGACGGCGATGATTATTCAATTTTCACACTTAATAATGAACGGTTTTTTTTTGTTGTTGAAAACTCAAAATCAAGCGAGACTGCGTCGAATCGCCCGTTGCATTGACCACGAATAACTAGACGTGCAAAGCCATACACAGATTTGTTCCAAGTTTAGTGTCGACTTATTAGTAATAATAATAAACGTTGGTTCTCAACGATAGTAGCGAACGTACTCAATATTATAATGTTTTACGATTATTATTTGTAAATTGTAATCGAAGGCTTTCGGTGGATTTTATCGAAACAATTTATTACTTCTCAACAACTGATAACAACTGTAAATAACAATACTGTTGTCGAATGCTTAAACCAATGATGGATGGAGTTAATGTTACAATTTAAAAAAAAATTAAAATTAAACAGTTTTAATTGGTGATGAAATACATTCCTGAAATCGAATTAAAACACGTTTTTCCACTAAATAGTATACAGCCCACTGGTTCTGTAACAACCGGCGTCTGATGGAAATTAAAAATTTAACAATATAATTAGTGTGCGTGTTAACTAATAGTAATAATTTATTCATAATGGTATACATTATACGTGTATATGGCAAAAGCTCTAAAGAATTGATTAAATTGTAAAATTTGTATATTAAGATATATTTATTTAATATTATATATTATTATTATGAAGCATATATCTGTTCATCTTTAACATCTAAAGTGTAATGATAATATGCTATAACAAAAATAAATTCAATGTAGGTAATAATATTACTCGTATGGGTAGAAAGTAGCTAAAACTAACAAAAAATATTTCAAGAATATAATAATTAAAAGACATTTAAAAATATTTTTATTTGTTGACATGTATTTTATTATTATTATTATTTTTTTTTTTAACTAACCCGCGGCAACTTAGACCATCGGGTGGTTTTTAACTGTGTGGGAGGGTACTGTAGGTTTAAACACGCTTACACAGTTTGGCAGATTTTTAGTGGGTACCCGTATAGGTATCTGCCATGCCCGGGTGGGGATGGTGACACTTGTTCTCCGGACACCGTGACTTGCCCGAAGAAAAATGCTGCCCGTGAACCGAGGTTTGAACCAGCGCTGGTGTGCGTCACATCCGACGCCTTAATCCGTTCGGCCACTCCGTCCTTTACATATATATTTAGTCATAATAATCTAAATTGCTCTGCATTAAATTACAATTATAAAACTATTTATAAACATTTTTATACTTTCGTTCATAATCATTTATAATGTAAACACATTATAAGTAATGACTAACATCGATTAACAACTTCTTATATGGTCATCACTCATCAGATCTATTACATTTTAATATTAACTTATTGCGTAAACATACGACATACCACACACCTACATATTTTAGATTAGCACTGAAACGCGTTTATAATATTTGAAGTTTAAACATAATATTATGAAATAGATATCATACACGTATGCAATATGAATTGTGTGGTGGAATATTCTTAAAATAAATTATAATGTTTCAATCTGCCTTAGATGAACAGAAAATTTCCAGGATTTAAATAAATAAATATAAATTAATAGGTAGGCAATGATTTTTTAAGGGTTTGATATGGGCAGTTTTTTAAAGGATTTATAAGAAAACTAAAAATGTTTAAACTGGTGTTTTCATAACAAATAATACCTTACAAGTAGTCCCAAGTCAGTTACATTTTTAATAGTTGCATAATTAATATAAAACAATATAGGAAAATGGTTTAAAATTGGTTTAGAAACTGAGAACACTAGTTACCTTTATTAATAAGAAATACAAATTAGCAGTGATAAAATAATACAATTTTGACTGTGCATATCACTTAAGTGGGGAAAACATAAACAAATTGATTGAATATTACAAAAAAAAAAAATGATATTGCACATTCAAGATTCTCATATATTTATGATCAATGTGGTTTCTTTACTAGGATTATGTAGCCCACTAGCCCATGTGATATGGTTCTTTCACGTGGAAAAAGCTTTGCCATCCTATTAATTTGAACCGACTACAGTGGAATTGCTATGGCCATAAATTGCCTACGCGAAGCGCCGTCTTAAACGATATGAGTTTTGTTTGATCAATAATTACTTAATCGTGAAAAGGTAGTACTTTCGAAATTTTTGGATTCTCTAATATACGAACAACATTGAACCGAAGCATTTGAACTTAAATCGAAAACACAACGAAATATTAAACTAGATTGAAAAACCCTGCAACGTCAATAAATTCCATTCGACCGTATAAAAACATTAATTGATAGTATAACATCGTCAAAGAAAACACTACGATATATACATAGTATATACCTACATAGAAATGCAGCATAAACGAATTAAAAAGTTACAGTAATGTTCAAAGTTAAGTTAATTATAACTTTTTTAACTTAAATTTTAAATTCTAAGTGGATCGATGAATGTGATTTATTTTTGTGTCTGTCACTTTTTGGGGCTCTGATTTTTAACTTTGCGGGTGGTCTCTGGCTCTTAGTAGTAAATTGGTGCTAGTAAGTACTTCGGGGGGAAAGGGGGGAAGGCTTTAAAGTTAAAAATTAACAATACTTTTCTAAATAACCAAGGAAAAACCAAAAAAAAATATTAAGGAATAACTGGAACTTTTGCGTACGAAATTGTAATCATATATTAATTAAAAATATAGGAAATAAACTATTACAATATATTTTTTTAAATTTAGAATTTTGATGTAATTTGTTGAAGTTGCATAAAATGTTTAAAATTCATAACTAAGTTAATTTAGAATTTTGATGTAATTTGTTGAAGTTGCATAAAATGTTTAAAATTCATAACTAAGGTTTTTAAATTCTGAATAATTTTAATAAAAAGTTTTTATTACTGGAATTAAAAAAAGTCTGATTTTTAAATTTTTTTTCAAAATTATATATTTACTCGTAAAATGATGATTTTTTATCAAACGATTTTCTTATTTTTTTAAAATTAAAAATAAAAATGAATTGTTGATACATGCAATTTTCACCAAACATTTTTATGAGCATTTGCGTCACTCTAAAATTTATGCCTGTTGACATTTTCGACGGTGTGAACGGTAGTGAAATGAGCTATCTCATGCCAATATGGCAATATCCTGAAATTAGTATTTTGAACTTTTTGCTTATAGAGAATAAGATATTATTTACAATTATGTATGTAGGAAAAAATATCATCGTTGTCTGTAAGCAATAATTTAATATTATGAATGCATACAAAGTGATAACATTAGTTTTTAACTTTATACAATTTATGTATGATCTAGAAATTATTGAATTTTTGTCGAAAATTTTAAAGAGCAAATCAGTGATTTTCTTATCGAAACCTCTATGACGTACTAACGTTTTATAACCTTTTTTGAATCTTAGTAACATTCGTAACCTTTTAATATGTTTTAAACAACTATTTCCGTGTTTAATCCCGTGTTGCATTTTATATTGTTATCACTTTATCAGGTATAAATCTATGATTTAATTTGTTAGTTTGCGATTTTGCGACCAATCCGAAATTCTATTTTTATGATATACATAAATAATATAATATATTTTTTATAATATACATAATTTATATGCATAAATATAAATATATATATAGATACTTGCATTTAGGTTAATGTATAGGCTTATACAAATAAATATATATAAATTTAAAAATAATAGTTTTATAAATAATAATTCAACATTGAATTAGTGCATATTATTATAGTAGTAACGTGGTATAAAATAATATTATGTATTACAATTTACAGTAGGACATATTATTTTGAATCGTAGACAACGTAAAATATATCTTATATCACCATTTTGTATAATATAATATTATACAATATAATGTACTCATTGATATTACTTTGTATGTCAAGTTAGGTATACTTAATTTAAAGGTTCTATTACTGCAGTGCTATCTACTGGCGTTGGTAAGCTTCTTCAAGTTTACTTTTACATTCTTTAACCCATAGATGGCGATATGGTGTCCAATATTTTAGCAGGTTTCAATATAAATAATTATACGATAATATAATAAAGGAATTTTAATAAATATTTTAAAATCTGACAAAAATTATTTTTTTATTTTTTTTAAGATAACCTGGCAGCAAAGGTCATCGGGATTTACAAAAAAAGTATTTACAATATTATTTAAGTATACAATAACGCTTTTAAAACTTGTACAATAATTAATTTTACAATTTTTTTTTTTTTTAGCGATGTTTTATTTAATTTATTAATTGACTGTTGATTTATTTGAGTAAGGGAATTGCTAAGTGAAGTGGAATTATTATTTCGTCTCCTAAATGGCTGAAATCTTAAAAACAAAAAAAATGGTACTAAAAAAGAAACGGAATATTTATATTTTTAAAGAAGTTAAAATCAAAAAAATAAAAATCTGGGTAAGTAGATCTCAAGTAGACTTAATGAAAAATTAAAATCTGTTTTAATAATTCTTATCGCTTTGCTATATCAGTCGGTAAGTTGGAATGAAAACCCATCTAAATTTCTATATTCCACATATTGTGTTTAAATCACAAATTCCAATCCTCTTAATCTATATATTATACACAAATTTAAGAACAATAACTACCTACATGAAAATGATTTACATAATTCATCAAATAACAAAAAACTCAACAGATACATTGAGCACGGACAGGAATCAAAAAGAACTGGTTCTTAAACATAAAAGCCCTTCAAAATATCGGGATTCGTAATTAAATTTAAATATTTTCCAATAACTGGAACCAATTTTTTTAAACAAAAAGAAATATTTTTTCAGATAAGTATAAGCAGTAAACTAATATTATTTTTGTTTAGTGCTTTAGAGCTGTTTACTTCTCAGAAAATCTTTTATTTTTAAATTATTTGTATTTACAATCTGTATTAGTAATACAATAAGTACATTTGATCTCAGAAAATACCCATTGATATTCCTTTACCAATATATACACATTAGTATTAATAACATTATAGTAAGTTAACTAGATATAGCTCTAGAGTTCGTGTATTGTTTTTTTTCTAATATATAAAATATAATAATTAAGTTAAAAGGTCTCTCGACCATTTTCTATTTATTCGATGGGTTTTATCGACTAGGGAATGAGAAATCTTAAAATTTTAATGGCTATTGATATTTATACTTTATTTTGATATAATATTATAATATTATTTTGTTTATGTATGAAAATTTAACAATATGCATACCTACCTATATTTAAAAAAAAATGATTGGAAACGTTTAATATAGATTATAACTATAACCCTTAATGTCCATTAAGGACCGGAACCGGATCCAGAACCTTTTAATGAAGTAATTGGGTACCGGAACAGCAAAAACAAAAGGTACCAATCCCCGACATAGCGATTATGCAATCATTGAATTATGTGAATTAAACCTTACAATGTTTTGAAAATGTATAAATTGTCAGATTATGTATTTTAGTCGTAGTATTTAAGTATTTATAGTATACTATTATTATTATAACTAAAGTTTTCTTTTACATTTCGTTTCTATTTTATTTTACGCTTTTTGAAAATAATGCTACCTTGAATGTACCTATAAGTTATCTACTTTCTTAAAATGTATTATTTGCTGTTATTTTCATCGTGCTTAAAGTTATACATTATTAAATTATTATAGCGGTAACTGTTTGAATAAAGATATGTATTCGGATATTATAAGCATTGCATCAAATCGATTCATTAATCGATAATCGTGTAATTATATACTATAGTATACAGTATACACAATACATAATAAGTAAAGACTAATAGTAATGAGTTTTTTTCTTTATTCTAATAAAAAAAAAAGTTACGACGTACGAAATTCAATCATATGATTAATTTGAGTAAGTATTAGAAGATTGTTTCTTTTATTATTTCCATCACGAATTACTAATTAGGATCAAATACTACACTATAAAGTATATAAATGAAAACAAATTGTGATCGCTGATGCATATACGTAGGTATATAATACACTGTACGGTTATATTATATCGTATTATTATTATTATTATTATAGTTAATGCGGTGAATTTTAAATCCATTGAAAAACCAGACGGAATTGGCCGGTTCATTGAGCACAACACAGAGAACGAAAAACTATAAAGACAATCGTGAACATCAAACACGCCGCCGCCGTGTCTAACGAAAATGTTTTTCTTGAAAAATAATATTACGACGCGGACGGTGCCGTACGGGTTTCGTCAAGTATATTATGATACCATTATTATCATTGTAACGTAACAATCGTTTACGATTAACGCGTTTTTGTGGCGAATTTCGCTACAGCAGGCTGACGGTCTTTTGATTATTGCGACATGCGAAAAAATGCTGAAGAATATTGGCGCAGTGCCAACTTATTGTGTGGCTTTCATGTGTGATGAGTTCATATATTTTAAAATCACATAACAATATCGTTATAATATTTCAGAACCGATCACCGTGACTGAATGGATTTTACTCGGAAGACAAAAGTTGCCGATGACATGATATTTTGGCAATTGGTTTCCGATCGAATTCACGTCGTCACAAAGACGCTGACGGTATAAGTACCGACTTTGGCTCATAAGTATATTATATTATTAGTACACATTCGTGTGTCATGGAGGACTTTAATATGTGTATGGATAGTTAATATACGTATAATGCCGATGAAAATAAGTACCAATGTTGTTAGGGATCTTTAAAATGTGGAAATTTGTATATTAAGTCAAATCTTATTGAATCATACATTGAACTGCTATATTTGAACATCTCTTCTGAGTAAGTACTGATACTTGTAGTTTATTCATATATTTTTATAATGATTGTTAATTTCAATTTGTTCTCATACCATAACTTATAAGCGGTGTATCATGGACAATAATATTATATTATATATTTTAATATGACTTATTGACATATGCATATTATGTTGAAAATTATCTGTTGAAATATATTACAACAAAAGTAAAGTTGGTATTATTAATGTCATTAGGTACCTATGTCTATAACGATTATTAGTAACTCAGAAAGAAGTAATTGTTAGTATATATTTGTCATATTTTTATGGAAAAATTAATCTACCTGCTGTATCTACGAATTTTTTTCTTTAGCCCATTTTTTTCCTATTTAGAGAGTAATATTGGTACATAAGTATAACATGAGAGGATGCAAATTTTAAACTTTGCCCCGGGTAAAAAATATGCTAGACTCGGCCCAGTATGTTACTAAATTTTAACCATATTATATATTCGTACTGCATTTTATCATCAATCTGTGTTAAGTTTTATGTTTAGTTAATATGACCTAATTTCATATTTTGAAAAAAAAACGACACGTACCTACTTGGCTACTGGTAATAGTTATTAGTATAATCTAACTAAAATTTTAATATTCGATAGGTAACACGATTTAAAGTTAAATAAAAGTTATTCTTTATCTTTCTATCGTATCTGTCCATATCATATTTATATTAAATTTACAATAATTTGTTAATAACACAGTTATGAATTATCAACAAATCATAATATATAGACGTATGGAATATAATATTATAATAATTAATTATATTGAGTTTCCGTTCCCGCCAAAGGACACTCGCTGTTATTATATATTCCATATTAGTCTGTTCGGCGTTCGCAAAGTTTATATTCCATTTTCCACAAAAATAAATTTGTATAACTTACTTATTATTAATATTTTTTGAGAATCCCTGAACACAAATCCATTAAATATTAATAATTATGATGTTTATAGTATCTATGTTATATCAATTGATATATTTTTCCCCAAAACGTAGGTAGGTCATATATTGCCCATCTGATAATCGAGTATTGTGGTATATTCATATTATGGTTTATTCACAATATTTATTAAAAAAAACATTTCTGATTAAAGTACGTTCTTTTTTATTAATCTACCTGCTGTTTCTACGAATTTTTTTCTTTAGCCCATTTTTTTCCTATTTAGAGAGTAATATTGGTACATAAGTATAACGGTGGCATAAAATAGGGGGACTGAATTATGAGAGGATGCAAATTTTAAACTTTGCCCCGGGTAAAAAATATGCTAGACTCGGCCCAGTATGTTACTAAATTTTAACCATATTATATATTGTACTGCATTTTATCATCAATCTGTGTTAAGTTTTATGTTTAGTTAATCTGACCTAATTTCATATTTTGAAAAAAAACGACACGTACCTACTTGGCTACTGGTAATAGTTATTAGTATAATCTAACTAAAATTTTAATATTCGATAGGTAACACGATTTAAAGTTAAATAAAAGTTATTCTTTATCTTTCTATCGTATCTGTCCATATCATATTTATATTAAATTTACAATAATTTTATTAATAACACAGTTATGAATTATCAACAACATCATAATATATTAGACGTATGGAATATAATATTATAATAATTAATTATATTTGAGTTTCCGTTTCCCGCTAAAGGGACACTCGCCTGTTATTATATTATTCATATTAGTCTGTTCGGCGTTCGCCAAAGTTTATATTCCAATTTCCACAAAAATAAATTTGTATAACTTACTTGTTATTAATAT
This sequence comes from Sitobion miscanthi, assembly GCA_008086715.1. NCBI lineage: Eukaryota > Metazoa > Arthropoda > Insecta > Hemiptera > Aphididae > Sitobion > Sitobion miscanthi. The sequence continues at coordinate 22,678,800 of CM017798.1, read as the reverse complement.
TTTTTGAGAATCCCTGAACACAAATCCATTAAATATTAATAATTACGATATTTATAGTATCTATTTTATATCAATTGATATATTTTTCCCCACAACGTAGATAGGTCGTATTATATTGCCCATCTAATAATCGAGTATTGTGGTATATTCATATTATGGTTTATTCACAATATTTATTAAAAAAAAACATTTCTGATTAAAGTACGTTCTTTTTTTAAGTTATGGGATGAAACAACTGCTTGAATAACAAGAACCACAAATGCACGAGAATATTGTTTTTGGATTTAAATCAACCTATTAGGCATTGGCATTAGGCAAGGATGGTACTATCATTGGTTTTTGTTTGGGTTAGGTGCCACAAGAAAATAATTAAAAAAATAATAAAAATATATTCTTTACGGCTAATAGTAGCAGTATAATATTTGCCGGGTCAGTTAGTACTTAATATTTATATTGTATGATGTTTACACTTTAAATGTAATAAATTCAAGGAATCATGTTGAAGCTTTGATTTTAACCTTTACTTAACCTTAATACCTATTTTATATTTATACTTATGTACGCTGTGCATCAAATAAATATCCAGTTAATAGCGTATACGTTGCAAAATATATAATTGAATATAGAGACTATACGAAGTAATAGGCGAAGTGAGGTGCGATTTGACGGATTTAAGGGGTCCACAAAAAATATATTTAAAATAATTAATAATTTATTTTGGTGAAAAAAACGGATACAGTGATAACGTCAAGGGTCACTTTGGTGGATAACGCTGATGCCCCATATATATATATCCTTGTATAGGGATCCAGCTAAACAAATGGAAAAAAATACAATTAGGTCAAAACCTTTGACCTAATTTCCAGGGGTTAGTTATTGTTGTCGTTATTTGTATTTGTTATTATTATTATTATTTTTTTTTTTATGAAAGCCGTTTTCTACCACTGAAGCATCGTCGTCGTCGTCGTCGTCGCGTCACAGGATTTCGTTTAAAAACATAATTGCTGATCGTAATCGTACGGGACGGGACCGGAATGATCAACGAGGAAGCGACTAAATTTTTTTTTTAAATGGGTCACGCGGGCGCGGTGTTGGCTCACATTAAAGTTGCATTACATATAATATATAGTGACTGCAGCACGTGGCTGCCGATGGCTATATGCACAGTTTTAATATATAATATGTATATAATATGAGTGTGGTAAGCGGCCGACGGTGCACTTATGGAAATATCATTATTATTATAGAAGATCGAAGTTCTGGGAACTGATGATGGCAGCGGTGCGGGGTTTCTGGAAGACGTTAGAAGTGCAGTGTATGCTTACACAAGAGCGCATATTATTATATTACTATTATATAGGTGTATACAAATGTTTTTGTATATATAAGAAACCTTGTGCAAACAAAATCGCCACTGTAGCCGCTTTCAGATGTATATTATAATATATTATACTTGCGTAGAAGGTATACGTAATGAATTCGAAGATGAAGCAGTTCGTTTGCATTACATACTATCTCTATATTATGTGTTGAATGTATATATTTTAATTATACGTATTATTATTACAATTAATTTACAATTGATTTTCTACGATTTTGCCACAAATCCGTCTTTGTGATTTTAAATTTTAACCTCTTGATCTCCAGTGTTTGCATTTTCATCGAATTTTCATAGTCGTTTCTCGCTTTCGTAGACATACAAAAGTCATACTCAGACAACGGCCGATGTTAGAAAATATTCCAACATAGTACTGATAAGTTATTAATTTATTGCAAGTTATCTCAAATGCATAAACGATGTAGCCTATATTTTATAATATGTACAAATGTACAATGTCAATATATCATAACCGCATATTACACTAGTTCAGTACCAAATCAAGTGTATTGTGAACTCCGTAGATAACAATACTGGTTGATGATCGTAAATATTTGTAGAGGTAGGAGGAGATGAACTAATTATACTCTCTCATGTGCTACAAAATAATTGAAAAAAACTATTTATTTATTTTTTTTTTTTTTATATAAGTTGTTGAGTACCAACATGATAAAATAAAAATGTTATAATATATATATTAATGATATGAAAAATTAACCGTTTTAGTTTTTAACTGTAGTGGCTTTAACAAATTAATGTATATAAATCTGATAATTATTACCTACTTTACTTTTTTTTCGATACGTTAAAAGAATAATAAATTAAATAAATTACTCTCTAGTGGCAAATTTAACAAAACAGTACTGTTTGTTATAGGTAATAGCCGTATATAGGTACTATAAAGACATACATTGGCAACTCGCCACATAAACAAAATTGTATTTTACGTTTCAACTTTTTCGTACGCAATATAATATTATTATAAAAATTGCTAGTACATTATACCTACGTCGAAAATCGATACGATATTTGATATATCGAATTCAACACTTTGGGATTGAATACATACCTACGCGCACCAAATTATCCTGTTAGAAATACCTCGGCATGATTAAGTTTCAAACATTTCTTATAACAGTAAGTACCTACTTATATATATAATTGTTATAAACCATTAATTAAATATACAAAAAGAGCTCATGGTTAGTTGGATATTTTGTTCTGATTGGTATAGATATATAATAGGTATATGCAATAATATAACATCGACTCCAATTATTGTTATTTGTTATTACTTTATACTTATTAGGTAAATTTGTTTGTATATTTTAATGTATTCGCTGCAATACCTATAGTGGCAACTATATCATTCATATTGATTTACGTACAAATATATTTTTGTTTAAATTATAGGTTGCGCTTGGAAAAATAAGATGAGCTATGATAGACTGGGAAAAGTTTTGAATGACAATACGTGTGCATGGCGTGTATAGATATATGTGTTTGATACGATTTAACTCGACAGTGCAGTTGAACTGAAACTATAGTAGCAGACCCTTCCACGACTCGTCGACCCTTATAAAATGTTTGAAACAAGTTTTAAGTAAATGTCGATCACGTACACGAACACATAGTGTAAAGTTATCCAGGCATAATTGAATAAAAAAAATAAAGAAAAAACATTGAAGTGAATCGTTATTTTCGAGAAATAATCAACCATATACCGTATATACCTAATACACCTCACGTCATACAGCGAACGAGAAAACACGTTTTGGTTGGTCAGAGTAGTTTTTGGTAAAGTGAACAGATGTAATATAATATATATATATATAGATTGTTGTAAGTCACATAGGTATCTTTTATTTTTCATATGTGAGTGTCACTATACGACACACGAGCGACAAGCCGTGAAAAACTAAATTATAAATTAAGAATATTACTTTTTAATAAACAAGAAAAAAAAATGATAAATATATATTCGGTTCAACAATGAGTTTTAATATATTTAATAAACAAAATTGAAAAAAGGTGGGTAAGTGGATGTCGCTCTGCTGTACAGTAGGTTACAAATGAGTCACTGTAATGGATGGTGTTAAATTTGAATTCAATGATATAATATCATTGTATAAAAAAAACGATTCTGAGCGAAAACGGTCAGTCAGCCTATGATATTACCAAGTGTATTTGATGACATTATTGTGAATAAAGTGATTTATATATAACCTATTTACGTGGAACCTTGTTTTCAATTTTCAATACTTAGCTATAAAAGTTGAACATTTTATAAATTTTTAACTACAAAATAATATTAAATTATAATTTTATAAATTTTGTCGAAATTTTAACTTTAAATGCTTATAAAAAAAAATTGTGCCCTAACCAATGAAGATTTCTATATCTGTTGTACAAATAATAATTTTGCTATTTTATAAATGTATATTATATATAACTAAAAATATTTTTATATTTATATTTTCTGGATGACTGAATCAGTCATTTTTTTTTTAACATTTGTGCAACGTAATCATTTTATTAAAACATAGTATATAATATATTGTACTATATATTTAATATTTATATAATATATATTTTATAAAAATTATAAAACTTTAATCTATAATAACTATTGATTTGTATTAAATTAAATTATTTTACTATAAATAGTCATGTATATCTTCAGTAACTTTTTGGATAATAACTTTTGTGGGATTACGCGTTCTATTAATTATTTTAGATTTTAGTACTACCTTTTGTAACTTTATTATCAACGATTTTCGAATACAGTGATTAAAAACATAAATTCTATTTGATCCTTATTTGATAATTAATTACCAAAACTTCACTCACCCTCTCTGTTCAGTCTCTCCTTAAGTTAAGTATTTAACCACGCATTTTGATTATTAGTTATTATACTAGTTAAGTTTATCTTTTTTTTTTTAAATTTGAATATTAGATGTTATCAAATTTTAATGACAAATTGTTCATGATAATATATTTATTTTATAATATTCTTTAGGTATCTACATTTTTAATTTTAAATTTAAAACCCGAGGAGAGGAATATTATATTGTAATAATAATCTTAGAAATTGATATCTTATATATGTATGATATTTTAGATTTTAATCAGAGCTAGGAATGGGTATTGGTTTTTATTTCACTATTTGTCACATTTGAAAATGTACACCAACCTTCAATATTAATGGTGGTTTTAGGTATCAAAATTCAAATTCTTATCATGAAAACATATATTACTATTACCATATCAATCATCGTATTGAATATATTTATTATTATTATCCACAGGCTCCATCGATCTAACAGGTAACCACAATGATTTAATTTTTCGCAGCTTCTATAGGTTACTAGTCATCGTCCCTTTCTGGCTGGTGATTATGTCGAAACATAGGTCTTAACCTTTATCAAAGATAACAACTAACACGGCCGCGGAATTTTAGTATATTATTGATATTTGAATATAATAATATACCAATGAGAAACAAAAACGTACACACGATTCCCGTGTACATCTATAATGTATTCCGTATTGTAAACCCGTGGGGACACAACTCGGACGGAGCTAATCGCAGGACGAAAGACGTAGTCACCTCGTACTGTGGGCACGACGTGGTCCCCCGATACCATGGCCAAGGACAGTGGACTCTGGCCGTGACTACTCCCTGCTCTCCTGGGACCTCCGGGAAGTTCTGGAAATCCTGGTGCGACGTGGGTCAAGTTTAAATTTGACGAGTAACTCTACCCGACCCGGAGATACGCGTTGGCAATACATCCATTTCCCACGAAACCAACAACCGTAGCTGTGGTTTCGCTTGATAATAAATCGAACAGAATTGTATTTAAATGCAGGAATGATGTACCGATAAGAAAGCTAAGTTAGTAACGATAATTCGTTTCAATGAATAATCTACATTAATTGCACAGTATTCATTTTAATATAAATCAAGAATTAATAATGATGTAACATCTGTCTGGGTTTATTGCAAGTTTTTAATGTGATTACTAAGAATAATATACTTATTTTATTTTAAATAAAATCAAAAATATTTACCTATTATTTTAAAGATAGGTATATCTTTATATATATATAGGTATTTATATTTCTCTAGATACATTTAATAAATTTATTTTTAGCTGTACATATTAGATATTTATTAAAACATTGTATTTGTTCAATCTATTACAATATATGCTGTAATCACACAACTTACCTATTATTTGGTATTGATTAAATATCACATACTAAATTATTGTAGGTATTATATTATATGTAATATTACATAATATTTATAGTACCATCATAATAAATGTATATTATATTTTAAATATTAGTATTGTTAAATGTATTGATGAAACAATAATATTATAATGTTTAAATAACTTTTATATCTAGTTCTAAATAAATACATATATTTTAATGTAAAACTACTAGAAATTTAAAAATACATTAAATAATTAATCTAAATTGTATTATGTTATTTAAAAAATTAATTTAGTACAAATATTATGATAACACGGCGACTTGTATAGTCAATTTAGCTACACGATGGCTGTGGAGTGTTGATGTTTTTTTCTATTTTTTTTTGTTATTCGATGAATAAATTTAATTGAAAAACTTGGCCTTAATATGATAAAATATTTTCTTATGATTTATTGTAATATTATTTACTTATTTAAAAATTCATATAATATATAAAATTGTAAACACTAATCTATTATCTTTTAAATAATATTTTATCTAAACAGTGTGAATATTTTTTTTCAAATACAATTAAAAGTTTTATAATATATTTTTTTAATATTTCGTTTATTACAGTCATATTAGTGACACGTTGTTACTTTAAGCCTTAAAATGTATTTATATTTTTTATATGATTTTAAATTTTTATCAAATACTTGTATTACAGTAATATAGACATTATACAATTTTCAAAATATTTTGGTTATTTTCAAACTATAATTATTTTAATTCTTTAAATCTTATAAAATGTTGAAATGTTTAAATTTTATATGTTTTTAGGTTTTTTTGGTGTATGTAAAAATTTTAATTTAAGGATCTTTATACGTTGTTCTTGTAGAAATTTAAAAATATTGAAGTATAAAAATGATTTTTTTATAAGTGTTTCAAGTTCAAATTTCCACGACAATGAACGAAAATAACGATTTTGTCTGGAACGTGTTAACTATTTAGGTGTTGTCTAAAAAAAATAACTTGAGGCTCTCCACTATATATTTTCTCATTTTCTATTCCATAATCGTTTGTCTTACTAATACTATACATGATACATAATTGATTGTGTTAACAAACTACCCACATGTATATTATAATCATGAATGCGCACACCAATATAAATATATAATGAACACAATTTTTTTTTACAGTATGTGGCATAATATTTTATTATATGATAACATAATCTACACGCTCATATATAATATAGTATATGCGCAAGATTGTCAAAAAGTTTGTACTTTAAATTTGTTGGATAATATATTATAACACTGTATGTGCATAATAATTTAATACTGCGTTTTATATGTCATTACTTATTTCCTTAATAAAAGGTACATGTCTTATGAATTTATTACTTTATAATGACACAATACATCATATATTATAATTGAATGTGATGTTGACGTTAACCAAATTTTAATTGAAAAAAACCCAGGTTTTTTTTTATTAATTGTATACAATATTATATAGCATTAGACTATTATTATTATAATTATACTCATAGCCATCGAGATGTTACCGATTTCGGTAATTCACTGATTCCTACTTTCGCAATTTTTGTACATGTTGGTAGAGGGGGGGGGGGTTTCTTATAGATGGGTGGAGTGGTGGAGGTATTCGTATAATATTACATAATATTGAGGAAATGTATCGAGATGGATCGCGTTTATGCATATATACTTACTTATGTACTTACTGCAACGTACACGCACACAGCACACCGATACAAATATATAATAATATATAATATTATATTAAGAATGTATACGCGCAGTATAAAATGCTCGGGGAAAGCGGAAGGACTAAAAGGTTGTGCATGTCGCTGGAGCTACTTGTCCTGCAGCAGCAGCAAGCGGCGAGGAGCAGTCACGCCGTCACTGAATAGGCCATTGTAATGTACTTATTATAGTACATAATATATATATACACACACACACACACACATACACACACACACATATATATATGTATAGGTGCACACGTGTGTGTGCGTGTATAAAAAAACCAAATACTTACTGCGGGGCACGTTCAAATTACCTAAAAGTGCACGCTGTGTAAACATATTATGCGTTCCGTGTATATATTTCGACCACTTTTTGCCCGCCGTCGCCTGGTACACCGCCGACGTCGTCTAGCCATCTTCAAGTTTTTTCTCCCTTCCCCTCCCATCCCTTACTGCCACTCTCATGACGACGTATATATATATATATTATCATATAGTCGTCGAGAGTTCTCGTCTGGCCAACCCCTCCCCACGCAACTTTTTATTACATGTATGTTGGTTATATATATATACAATATACTATTGTACTGCGCACAGCACACATTATACTACGGAGGTACATAAACTCGTATATAGACCCTAGGCTTCTCTAATATACACACACACACACATATATATATATATATATATATATATGTAATATGTATATACTTTATACAAGTACAATACGAATGCCGGCTATGCGTATGGATACACGACGTATAGGCCGACGTGTATAGCTAATTTAAAGTCGACTGGTCACGTATTCCGCCGCCGCCGCTTTAATGGAAAACTCCCTTGTTTCTATCCCCTTTGCGTAATATATGTAATATATACGTTGTAGTGGTTGTATAGTATGGCAAAAGTAGCTAGTTATATATATACATAATACGTACCTCGCGTACAGTCGTTCATCGTCGAGGGGATGACTTTCGCATAGACTATATTATTATACGTATGTCTACACACACACACACCTAATGCAGTTCGTCGGCATAGTGCTTGTATAGGTTAGGATGGCGTGGTGGAGAGTGCATTCGTTGAGGTGGACTTTGTAGGTCTCGAGTCGGGGGACACGTAGTTATAATAATTCCGTTTTGGACTGTACCGGAGCCGAATGAAAGCATGAAGCCACACGTATTATATTATATTACATACCTATATGCATATATATCATGTAGAGGCCAGCATAAATAATATGTTCTCGAGCCACATGGACAAACTATATCAAGAGCCAAAAAAGTTTCAATAATTATTATATGTAAAAGTTATTAAGATAACTTGACATATCTACAAGCTATTAGTTACTCAAAACTGTTCTGACATCAATGCAAGCAGATTTTGAGAAGCTCACAAAAAATAATACCTCAACGCACAAATATTTAGCTTTACGTAACTCGAAACATAATAATATGTACCTACTTGTATTCATCTAATTATATAATTACAAAATGTTTTCATAAATGCATACATTATAAATTCATAATATGTATTAACAAGTAAATTTTGTTTTCGTAAATAAGACGTGACCCTTGGGGCCGTATTCATGGCAGGGAAAGAGGACACACGGGCCAGGGGCGCAATTCTAAGTTTATAATTTATAACCATATATCTATATTAATATATTATATAAGAGCAGTTGACAGACGTAGTTTTAATTTAGAAAATACGTAAGCCAAATCACTCTATTTATAAGTCTTAAGAATTGAGACGACAAAACAACTGACTGATTTAAATATTATAAAAACTATTCGAGAGATGATTGTTTATTGTTTATTGCGTATTAAATAAATATACTTTTTTAATTCCTCAATTTTTCTCAAACTAATATTTTTTTTCAATGGATTTTTGATCGTTTGCCTTTGTTTAAAAAGTCGACACCTTGGCGCGGAACCATTATCGGTCAAATTAAACTAAACTAACACTTCTAATTTTCAATTAACACTGAAATACCTACAAAATGTTTGAAAAAAAACAATAGGTAATAACAGCAAAAATATATAGAACCTAGTGAAGTAGTAAATATTAAACACAATTTTGGTGTGAAGACCTTTTAGGTTTTTCTCAACTGATTGATCGTCATTTATATATACTATTCTATTCCACAATGCCTGGATAGTGGATTCTGCATATAAATACGTGCCAATGACGATAAGATAATAAACATAAGCAAAAAAAATAAGAGTTACACACGATGTACAAAGTAATAATAACGAATAAATCAACGATTTGTCCGGAGTTGATAGGTGAAAGTGGGAGGGGGGCAACTTCATTTACGTAATAAAGCAACGTGTAACGGTTAAGATGGGGGTAAACGAAAATAAGCACATAATACAATATGTATTAGTGAATGGTTCGTATGAATTCAGTCTTCAAGAAGTAGATATTGTGCTTTGACCCATTTTCATAACGTTTAAAGATACGATTGCAATATTGTCTTATATCTAACCATATACATGATACATGCTCTAGCCCCTAGATATGTATACACTGAATACATATTTGACTACTTTGTCCCTGCAGTATTAAGTACAAAGTTCAAACTGACCTCGACGGTATGAAACATTAATAAATAAAAATTGTATGTATTTACAATTATGTGATTTTTTTTGTGTCTGTGTCCAATCTATAATTTCTGGGAAAAAAAGTTAGTACTTTTAGTGATTTCGATGACCTGCTTAATGAAGAGGTAACTAGAATCGACATATCTATAATAATACAATTATCAGCAAAGTGTATAATACCTACTTGCCCCCTTTTTTTAATTTTACAATTTACAGTTATATGACGTGATGTTCAGTGGCGGTATTTTTTTACTTTATGAATAAATTTATAAAAATTAATATCATTTAAAAAATATTTTTATAAATACATGAACGTATCATTTTTATTTTTATTATACAACCCTTCCCTTCAATTGAAAATGTCTGTGTACAACACTGGTGATGCCTATATATGGTTTTAATTATTTTTTTACACGGTTTTAGAATAGTACAGTAATAACTTTTTAAACATATCTGGACAACTATGGTGTTGAAGGAAGGGGTGCTATGTGAAACTCCTGTAAACAATAAATGCTTAACTACGAAATAACATTGTTTATAATAAATCATATTAATATATAGGTAATTAATATATTATATTATTTTCGATTCTGGCCACAACATCAGGCATCGCGTAGTAATGAAACGATAATAACTACGCAATACGAAACATAATTAAAACCAATATAAAGTGGAACATAATTTTGTTTAGTATTTTGGGGACGGTAAAATGAAATATTTTCATAATGGATTGTATAAGTCAATGAAAACTGAGAAGAGACAAAATGCATACCTCGTCAAGTCGTCTACATAATATAATGTCCGATCGCAGTTTCTTCAGGATTTTCACTTTTTTACATAATATGCACAGGTCATTCAAAAAAGAGACGACCAAACATTAAACAAATTATACAGTTATCATTTTATAATAACCACTTACATCTTTCAATTTCAAATATTTGGTTAATGTTTGCTCTTTACCGGAAGACGAACGCCTTGCACATATTTTTCTAGGTTAAACTATGTACGCGGTAATCTTCATTTCAATGCAACATAATACTTATGCACTGTGTATCAGGTCGTAATATAGTTTGTTAAGTAATTTCTGTACGAAGTTTAAACTTTAAAGTTTTGCTGTGATGACTTCACTTTTATCTAATTTTATTATATTATGTACGGGACGCCCAATAGAGACACGGCCAAACGTTATACACTTAGAATAAATATATATTATGATAATTAAAGAACAACGTGACTTAAAGTTTTTGATTTAAAATATTTAATATTGAATTTTGGTCTTAACTGGACTTAACGCCTTTCACATAATTTTGTAGATTCAACAGTGCGTTCAGGTCTTGTCCATTTGTCATTATTTCTATTTTTAACCTTTTCATAACATAGATATAATATTTTAATTTATAATTTATAATATATTCTCGGTATCACCTTCGTTCTTTTCAATGCGACGATGTTTCGACAATATTCAGTTTTATTACTATTACGTATAAAATTATTAGGGTTCGTCGTTTTAATAGGTAGCGCGTATTCCGTAAAATGATTCCAACAAATGATGTAGCTTTAAAATACACATATTTGCTTTACGTGCAAGGCCGGATTTAGTGTAGCTTCCACCCTAGCCACGTTTAAATATGCCACCCTCTTTAGAAAAAATCATTAAGTATTCATTATAAACCCGGAGTTTCAACAAATTAAATCAATTAAAATAAACAATAAGAAATTATACATGGGGAAAATACATTTAATAATTGATGAACACAATTTTAGATATTCAACTTAACTTGTAATATAAAATTATAAATTATAAATTTATATATCTATTAACTATAGCCTATAGAGATACATTTAGGCTGTATGTCAATTAAATGAACATGTGCATTTATACAACGTTTAAAGCGAGACATTGGCCTCCTCCAAAAATTGATATTATTATACAAGCGGAGTGCTAATTAATTTACACCAGCTCCAATTATACGTGTATGTGTACGGTTCCGCGATAATATTATAATTTACGCAACCCACCTGTTTACTATATCAGATGAGCTATAATGCACATAGTCCTCGTCCGTCACCGTTTTTCTCGAGAATAATACGATGTAACGTTGTTATGATATTGTATTATGTTATTTAATAACAATGCTATTATACTATAATATAATATTTTATCTCCCTCGTCAGTGACAGTCTTAAGGGATTTAGCTCGGCCGGATCTTCGAGGAAATCCTTCGTTTCTTTTCGTATCCCTCTATTTTTTCTTTCTTTATAGGTCTTACGCGGACACTTGACACTTTGAAAAATCCCAAATGTCTCGTCTGATTTTTACACCGACGTAAAATTGTTCAACACTTGTTACACGTAGTCTCGTCCGTGAATAATACCAATGTCATATTAATATGCAGGTTTCAGGAATTGCAATTTGCAAGCGCACTACTCGTAGTTAACATTTTGGGTCGTTGTTGGTCAGTATTGGTAACTATATTCCACAATCTGAAACATAGTGTAAAATGGATTGGTAATCAGTTCGAACGTTCTACGTACAACAGTTTATTTTAGATAGCTGTTTGTCATTTTTTTTTTATTTTAAAGGTATATTTGTTTTCATAGATATTAGAGATATAATACAATTTAATAATAAATTTATATTTACGATCAAAACTTGATTAGTGTACTTTCGATTGTAAGGCGTTGTTGGCATATTTAAATGTATGCTGTATTAAGTTTAAATAAATATTATAATATTATGTTTTATAATATCAAACTTGATTTCCATAAGAACTGATTATAGTATAGTAGTTTAATTATTAGGATTAGGGGACGTAATATTAACGCAATCCTAACCTCGATACCGCGAAAAAAAAAATTATTAGGACTAAAATATAGACACGATATTATAATATAATATATAATAATGATATATAGATAAAATTACTATAAATAATAAATAGTGATCAGGATACCACGCCACAGCAATATTGTCAGGAATGAAAAAGTAGATATGTAATGACAAAAGAAATAGCATTTTGCGGCCAAATAGATATCAATTTAATAGGTAAGTACACTGCGCGTAAAAATATATCACAAGGCATATTAATATTAAAATTGGTACTCAATTATTATAAAAAGGGTAGAAAAGAGAAACCAAACTTAGTGAAATAAAATTGTCTATTGAACGTTGGTCAAAATAGGAATATTTAAAAAGAAAAGAAGAAGCCATCGTTTAAACGATGAATATTAATTACAAACACTTTTCCTTAAACTAAATTATAGGACAATTTTTTAATCAATCGATAACAACTCCCCCCTCCTCTCACCATTTATACAATAATTATATATTTATATACTTGGGAATAGTAATTTATAATATGCATTTATATACAATATACATATTACTAACTAAAGTATAATATTATTTTATGCGTAATATTAATGACTAAAATTATTTTGTCAATGATGATAATAATAATACTAATAATGCATTACCGCAGTATATTAATAATTAGTATTTGTATTTTAGATTCTGAGTGGAACAATGAATGTATTGATTTTACAATGATATGTGTTTTTTTTTTAATTTTTTAATTTTTTTTTGTGTCTGTCATCACCTTTTAACTCTTTCCGGCACGGTGGGATACACGCTATCCCACCAAAAAAATAACCCATCCAGCACGGTGGGACAAATAGCATACCACCCATAAATTATTTTTTTTCTATTTTTCAGCCGATTGTTGGTTTAATTTAAGAACTTCAATATGTTTATCTTTGTACATAGCTAATGCATATAAATTCTTAGAAGGCTAACATTATTAAATATCGGTTAATTAATTTTTCCAATTATTATTTTCAAATATTTATTTTTAAAAACTAATGTTTAGTTTTCTCCTAATTGAATCGATCGATTTGTATGATTCTAATTTCATTTAATTCCAAGAATAATATAGTTTATTTTGGTGTTGATTTTAATTAGCTCTTATAAGTATTTTTCCTAATATTCGTCTATAATTGAGCATCCATTATATGTCCCACCGTGCAATAACGTCTGTATTCAAAACGCTTCTATTCGTAGTAGACACCGACGCGCGACGGTGGTACGCGTACTGTGCGAATTCGTTTATTGTTTATTATTCATCAGTGTGATTTTATTATTTTTTAATTATTTTTTATTTAAAATGGCTAAACGTTATTCAGACCTTGAAGTAAATGAAATGTTATTTGAAGATTTACCGTCAGATGACGAAAGTTTATCGTCAATTGACGATACCGATGACGACGAAACATATGTTCCTGAACCTAATAATAATATATTATTAGTTATGGATTCCGATTCGGAAAGTGATGAAAATGTAGAGATTTTAAATATAGAAGAAAATGTTACTTACATTCTCCCAAGTCCGCAAAAAAATCGTTCATCAAATCGTCGAAAAAATCCAAGTAAATGCACACCAAATGTTTCCTCTAACAGCCGTGAGCTTTTTCCTAGTATTAAAAATTATCAAACAAATGAAGAACTTGCCGTCCCCATACTGACACAACATGCAGCAAGTGAAGTACAAACTTTTGATACAAACTCAAATTTTCAAGACGAGTTTATTGAACCTATTTGGTCATCTAATGAAAATATAAATATGGAAATTTCTTCGTTTGATTGTTCGGAAGGACCAACAAATATTGTGGAAACCTTATCCGAAATAACTCCATTCTCAGTTTTTAAACTTTTACTAACAGACGAAGTTATTACGTATATTACCTTTCACACTAATTTGTACGCAAATCAAAAATACATACGAAGCGGAAAATCATACACGGAAACAAATATTACCGAAATAAATGCATTTATTGGATTAAACTTACTGATGGGGATTAAAAAACAATGCAGCTATAGAGACTACTGGTCATCCACCCCGGATTTGCATGATACATACATAAGTAGTATCATGCCATTAAATCGTTTTAGTTGGTTATTGTCTCATTTGCATTTGAACGATAATTCGGTTATTCCAAAAAGAAGTGAAGTAAACTTTGACAAATTGTATAAAGTAAGACCATACTTAAATTTTATTTTAAAAAATAGTCAGGCATTGTATAATCCTAATCGAATAGTTGCTATTGATGAATCTATGATAAAATTTAAAGGTCGTAATTCGTCAAAACAATATATGCCTAAAAAGCCCATAAAAAGAGGTTACAAAGTATGGGCTTTAGCTGACAAACACGGATATTTATGGAATTTCGATGTGTACACAGGAAAATCTGGTGACACAACTGAAAAAAACTTGGGTGCTCGGGTGGTTAAAAATTTGTCTGCTCCACTTCAAAATAAAAATTATTTTTTATATTTTGATAATTATTTTACGAGTTATCCACTTATAACTTATTTAAAATTAAATGGTATTTACGCATGTGGAACTGTGAATATGACAAGAAAACATTTGCCAAAATTTAAAGATGACAAATTATTTAAACAAGGAGACTATGATTGGCGTATTGATCAATTTTCAACATCAATCATCAAATGGAAAGATAAACGTATGGTAAGTCTCTTATCAAATTTCCATGACCCAAGGGATACCGAAAATGTGCAAAGGCGAGCTAAAGATGGAACAGTTTTAACCATACCATGTCCAAAAGTGTTGAAAGATTATAACCAAAATATGAACTGCGTAGACAAACTGGATCAAAATAAAAAATCATGCCAAATAGATCGCAAAAGTCATAAATGGTGGCATAGAATTTTTTTTCATTTTCTTGATATTGCAGTTGTAAATTCGCATATAGTATATACACAAGCTACTGGAAATAAAATGACAATGAAAAACTTTCGACGAGAAATTTCGGGACAACTACTAAACTCAACAATTATTAATAAACGTAAATTAAAAAACACAACGAAATCGCCAACAGAAATAAAAAATTCAAGCCATCAGTTCCAGATTATATCAGGCTCGAGAAATCCGCTCATCAACCAAAATTGTCAACTAGAAGGAGGTGTGCTCGGTGTAGCACAAAACAAAAAGAAGTTAGAACAGAGTGGACTTGTTCAATATGCAATATTCCCCTTTGTATTACAAAATCTAGAAATTGTTTTTCTGACCATCATAATGTGTAAAAGAGGTAAATATTTAGAATAAAAACAATTAAAATACAAGAAACTTATTATTTTGTATGGTTATTGTTTCAGTTTTTTCGAATACATACTAGCAACAGCGTGGACACAAAAAATGTATTATAAGAAACGATTTTTTTTATAAGTGTATAATTATATTAAAATATTTATATTAGGTATTGTATGAACATTTTTCGCTATTGTATAATTATGTGCATTAGCAGTTTTTATGTCGTATTTTACAAGTTGTAATTTGTATCATGTTCTCCTGTTTATTTTATTTTAACTCGTTGTGTCATATATTTTAAATGTTTATATTTTATATGCATACATATATTTAAGAGAACTGTAAAATTAAAATTAAATAAATAATTCATTTGTATGAAATGTCCGGAAGCAAGAGTTACGTACTACATGTATCTAAAATATATCACCCGTTTATTGCACGGTGGGATTTACGCTGTCCCACCTTTGATAACTTCCGAAGTTTTTAAGTTATTTTTGTTTTGTTTTTTAAAATCTATATTTGGATATATTTCTAATATTAAACAGTAACGAAAAAAAAAAATTACAAAAATGTATATGTCTGTGCAACAAGGGTGTAGAGCATACTCAAAACCTCGTGCATGAAAGAGTTAAGACAGTAAAAGTGCTTGGATTTTCTTCAACAGTAACTTTTCTGATAGGAAAGTGAATCTAGTTGGTACTTTAGGGGGTCAAAAGTAAAAATTTCCAATATAATTTTTAAAAAGTTTTCATATTTTTTTTTTTCGTAAGTATACAAAAACATGTAGATACAATGTTAAGAAATACTATAAATAGGTGTAGGTACGTACGTGTACATGATACTGATATTACAATACCCTGAATATTGTAATTATTATAATATTTTATAGGCCGCTCTGTTTCAAGGTGCGTAGGATTATTAACAGGTTGACCGCTACGGGTGTTTTTTCAAGTTACTTAAAATCGATTTTGAGAATCTATTTGGGTTCTCAAAAATATTACTAGGATTGATAATTGATAGGGTCCTCAAATGCATAGGGTTTGAGCTCAAAAGGTTTATGAAGAAAAATATTGGGAGATGTGTCTTCCGCCCACTATTACCTACACAAAATGTTATCTATGATGCTGATACAATTCAAAACTATCACAAATAATTTTTTTGAATTATTGTAAAAAATCTAAGAGTTGTATACAGTCATAATATATATATTACAAATTATAATATCATACATGATTTAATAATTAATTTCATTGTAATTACATTCTTCTTTCCTTCTCGGCAAACTTTTTTAAAATTTGTTAATTATCAATTTGGTTAGATAATTCTCTTTCTATATTTATAATAATTAAATCGGTAAATCTATCTTCTGAATAAGGGTAAGCAAGGATCTAACATAATGTTGGTTTATAGGCCCGTTTCCTAGGTTCAGACTTCAGATCATAGGTAAACGTAAATCGAATCAGCTGATCTAGTTTCGCTTCAATATTGTTCTATGGTGAAATCGTACCTGGTGTGCGTGATATAATATATATATATATATATTGATACATTTGGGCATTTGGCCGTTAAGATAGCCATCAACAATTACTGATCATACGAAAACGTACCTGTATTACTTTTATTATATTAATAGCTATTACCATTGGTTATAATTTTATAATTAATATAATAAATATTATAAATTCTATAATTTATTATAATAAAGATTACCTAAATATTAAAATATTTTAGGGAGGGCTTGAGATGCCTC
Source organism: Sitobion miscanthi (assembly GCA_008086715.1). Taxonomy (NCBI): domain Eukaryota; kingdom Metazoa; phylum Arthropoda; class Insecta; order Hemiptera; family Aphididae; genus Sitobion; species Sitobion miscanthi. The sequence goes on along the minus strand of CM017798.1, from coordinate 22,660,988 downwards.
AGGGAGGGCTAAGCCCCCCTAAGCCTCCCCCCCCTATTTACGTCCATGAATTATTTGAGACCCTATTCGGGGCCTCACTGAAGTCGATTTTCAGCGAGAGTTCGTTTAGAGTCACAATAATCAGTATTTTATAGTCGGATTTAAAATGTACAGTGTTGCCACTTTCTGATGGTATAACAAGCTTGTAGATGTCATTATTAGTTTTTATTTTTATCAATTTTTGTTTAAATCGTCAAAACTGTTTTCAAGTAAACCTATGAAAAAAACCCGTGGCGTATGGGAGTAAACTAGTGAGAGCCCAAAAAGGGGCCCATGGCGGTCAACCTGTTAAGATATTTTAGGCAAATTTAACAGCTTACTAATAATATTATAATATTATACATGAATCACACACGTATACTATACACACGTGTATTATAATTTTAGTCGATATGAATCTTTTTTTTTTTGTTTTTACGCAAATACCCTATATAGATGACTGGCCTTTGTACGATTTCCTGCTTCCTGTATCTATAGATTAGTATCTATTTCAATATGTGAATCATATATTGAGCAATTTTTACAATTTGATAACAGAACTGAGACAAATCAAATTCTATTATTCTGTACAAAACGGAACCTTGAATTAATGGTTAACTGTGAAAATTGGTTTTGTGACGGAACATGCCCCTCAAATATTTCAACAACTTTATACTATTCATGCAGTTTATTATTCGAATGTTATTCCTTCTGTGTATATTTACTACCCGATAAAAAGGAAAATACATATAAATTAATATTCAAGCTTTAAAGTCATTAATACCTAATCTAAACCCACTTAATATAATGATGGACTTTGAAAAGAGGGCAATGAATGCTGTCAAATTTGAGTTTCCAAATGCATCTATAAATGGTTGTTTTTTTATTTATCACAATGTATATGACGTCACGTTCAAGAAACTGGATTACAAAAGAAATATAGGGAAAATTCAGATTTTGCATTATACATACGAATGTTACCAGCTTTAGCATATGTACCAACAAATAAAGTTGTTGATGCATTTGAGGAAATTTTAGACACAGTCTTTTATATTCAAAATAAAGAGATATTGATGCCATTAATAGATTATTTTGAGGGAAATTGGATTGGTCGCTTACACAGAAATAAAAAAAGAAGAGAACCTAATTTTCCAATAAATATATGGAACTGCTATTCTTTAGTTTCTGCTGATTTACCCTGAACAAATAACTCCGTAGAAGGGTGGCACAATTGTTTTTCTGCAATGTTAGCTCCTCATCCCACCCAACAATATGGAAGTTCATAAATGCTTTGCAAAAACAGGAGCAAGTAAATAGAATGAAAATAGAGAAATATGCTGCTGGGATGGAACCGCCATCAAAAAAAAAAATTTATAAAGACCGAAGTGCTAAAATCAAAAAAATTTGTTTAGATTATGATAATAGAACAATTGAAGACTATCTAAGAGGCATAGCACATAATTTCCAGCTATAGGTATAATTATTTTTAGGCAACATAAATATTGTATTATAATATCCATATATTATTCAGTATATTATACTTTTTTTAGGCAACATAAATATTGTTTAATTTTGATTGTGATTTGTAATATTTTTTACTATTAGTATATTTTTTTAAATAATTTATTTTATTATTATTTTTATTGAATTCTATACGGCACTACTATGAAAAGTCGCTAGCGATCAATTTACGTGCAATTAATTAACCGCTATGAATTGTCGCGTTATCAATTATCAGCTATCTATTGACGTATATCCACAAAAATGTCCACCGTAAATCTCTAAATCCCCTGGTTGGACCTAGGGGGATGATTTGTGAATCTAAACAATCCGGGGCATCACCCAAATGCATAAAAAAAAATTCATTCATATCGGTCCAACCGTTTAAGAGGAGTTCAATCACAACACACGTATAGACGTACAGTAGAATCTATATATATATAAAGGAATTTGTCCTTCCGAGAGATCACCGTAGAGCCCAAACCACGGGGCAGATCTGGTTGAAATTTTCAGGATAGTTTAATATTATAATTTCACCATGCTTTATGAAAGGATTTTTAGAAATTCAACCCCTAAAGGGGAAATCAAGTGGTTTAAGTATACAACAGTTGTGCCATTTATCAAGCAACATTTAATCTTAATTATTATTATTCAATATTTATTTATTTATATTATTAAATTATTATTATTATTGATTAGATGTTGTCATTGGCAATATAATATGGGCATAGGATATTTTTTTTTGTTCAGTTATTTTCAATTTCATTTATAAAAATGTCATCTATTGAAGAAATTACTGTAAATGGAATGTTGACATCTCAAATAGTTGTACCAGTTATCGGTAATGGTGCCTGCTTTTTCCGTTCCATTTCCTTTCATTTGTTTAACACTCAAGAAAGATGCCAGGAAATCCGAAATACGATTTTTGTGTATGTCTCTGATTATTGAAATACCTTTATTAATATATCTTACAATTCATATGGTGACAACTTTTCCACAGCTAAGGATTATGTTCGTGATATGGGAAATACTACTGTCTACGGTGGTTACTGCGAATTGTTTGCAACTGGCAATATTTTCCCATATGTATTAGAAATTTTTTATAACAATAACCTTTATGCTAAATTTGGTGTAGATACATTCTCAGTAAAAAGATTGCGTAAAAATTATATGAAGTAAAATTTACTTTGCCGACCGGATTAGAAACTATTGTAAAAACTATAAAAGAATTCGCAGACAAAATATATCTAGGTATCGAAAACATAATTCAATGGACTGGTTATGTGAGAGGGCCATCTTGACATCAAATAATGATACAGCAGGAGACATAAACAAAATATTATTGGACTCTTTTAAAGAAAAAAAATATGGAGCAGATCAGCGAATTCAGTACTGGAAATAGATGATGCAGTTAGTTCTCCGGCTAAATTTCTCAATTCGCTAAGCCCTCCTGGATTTCCACTACAATTTAATTATTAGTAATAAATAGTTATACATTTAATATAAAATATTGCACAGAAAATATACAATAGGTAGTAATTTTTACCAGATGAATCCCTGAGTACACGTATTTTGTATCCATCAATAATTCGTTTATTCAAATTTATATTTTTAAATACATATGTAATCGTATAGCTTTTTGTTTGTATATTCAGATCATCTTAAAACCAACAACAGACTGCAACTATTATTATATTATTATTATTATTATTATTATTTATAATATAATATTTTTTTATTGGTCTTGAGCTAGATGACTATGTCCATTAGCTAAATTGTAAGGGATACGGTTGTTAGGGTTGGATTGGTTGGAAAGGTTGGTTGGCAACACGTGTATGTACGGCAAGTTGTTTGCCATTAAGAACCCAGGTGGTTACCCATCCGGGAACTATAGTTGCTGCGGGTGGTACGTAATATCATTGATTATAAAATATTCTATAGATTGCTCACTGGACAGTTTTTCGGTGGCAGGAAATATTTACGAACAACCGTCCAATGAGCAATCAATAGTATAATCAATGGTAATATCCAGAGCTTCTGTATGTCTTTTGACTACACAGAAAAATATGCTAACTGAGATACAAATCCGTTTCATAACAATAGTAATAATAATGTGAAGTTTGATAATGCATGTTTTTGCATGTTTTGGGTGTAAAGGCATATTTGGCATATAGTCGATTTTTTACTGTCGTTAGTGCATATTATTTCATAAAAATAATTTTTAGACAAATATTTGAAAGTTTCTTATTTCTTATTTACTTTTTCGTTCAAAAATTATAGTGTTTTGATATATTTTTATTCTCGTGTGTGTGTGTGTGTGTGTGTGTGTGTGTGTGTGTGTGTGTGTGTGTGTGTGTGTGACTACCTAGTCAGTGTCTTAGTACGTATCTATTTTATTCGTTTTACGTAGTACTGCGGAAACAATTTAATCGCTACCACTACCATCCTCCACCGTATAAAGTCCGTCATCGAAACAAATCTGTACAGGTATGTACACGCGTGCAGCTTCTCACCGACCCGCATTTATAATTTTATACATTGGTACAGTAAGGTTTTCTCAAAAACTTATTGGTAGACAATCAGTTGTGATTTCGTAATTCAAGTAATATGGCTTATTGAAGCGTTTTACAATATAAATACCTATAACAAAAATTTTAGAGGAAAATTTTTCTAGAATCGTAAAAAGCCAGATTTTTGATATTTTGTTACAATCATCTAATATCTATGGTAAATTAACACGTTTTTTAAACTTTTATTGATTAATTATTTAACTAATTAATAAAAATATCGAAAGTCGGACATCTTACGATTGTTAAAAAAAGTTCTCCTCTAAAATTGTTATAATAGGTATTTTTACTGTAAACCACTTCAATAAGCCATATTACTTGAATTACGAAACCATGTTTATATTCCATATTTTGTGCGCCATCTTAAGTTTGAAAACAAAAAAAAACACTAATAGTACAGTGTAATTTCTAAATTAAAAATAATTTTTATTAATATTTTACTAATATATCTCAAAATGATTTACCTAATTTCATTACAAATGTTTTTATTGTAGGTACTGAATAAGGGTGTACACGAATTAGACAAAAAATTACTACCTTATAATAATTTATAAAGATAACAAAGCTTTTGAACTTCATTTGAACTTTACAAGTATTCATTTTTTTTTATTTTATTAGTTTTTACTGTTAAATATATATAAATTAAAAGGAATAAAATATTTTTAAAATGTGTTCATTCATTCTTATTATTTTGAAATTTGGTCATGATTTTTTTACATAATTCATATTTTGAGTGCATAATTTAAAAATGTTAGGGCATATAAATGCATATTATCGAACTTTTTAGTGCATATTTTTACAATTTTTAGTGCATGTAGTTACCAGCCCTGGACTAATATCAATCATGTTGCGTGACTAATTGTAGCCACCGCTCCAAGCCAAGCCACAAAGATTATTATCATATCATACAATAATTATGAAAATTATTATGATATAATTAAACAAAAGTATCTAATAAAAAATAATATTGTAACGTATGTTATATCATTACATTTATTTTATAAGCATCATAATATGCACAATAGGCACATTATGCGCTGTCTATAATATATTAAGCCCCTCCGGTTTAGGTGTCACTTATATATTTTATGATTGTAACGCTCCGGCCAATATCGCTATGTAAGAGAAAGACAGTTCCCCGCGATTCCATCACGCGCACCTGAACTCCGTACAATCCTACATTTTTGGTAACTTTGTTCGTATATTGTAAGCAATAATAAATTTGATTGTATTAATAATAATTTAGATCAATCGTTATTTATTTGTGATATTAAGATCCTAGTACCATTCGTGCTCCCGAGCTACGGTAAAAATATATTCAAAAGAACTAATTTTTTCCCTGAATATCTTATATTTAACGGGTCATCCCCGACCACGTTACATATTGGTGGAGACGCCGAAGCTCTAAAGAAGTTGAAGTTACAGATATTTACGATTGGTTTAGGTTTTTATTTTATTATTAGTTGTTAAGTTAAAATAAAAAAAAAAAATAATAAAATTAAAGTGTAGTCGAGTTAAGAATAATTGAAGATTTTTAGATTCTGAGCGGAGCGATGAATGTATTGATTTTACAATGATGTGTGTTTTCTTTATTTTTTTTTTGTGTCTGTCATCACCTTTTAGGACAGTAAAAGTGCTTAGATTTTCTTCAATAGTAATTTTTCTGATAGAAAAGTGAATTTAGTTGGTACTTTGGAGGGTCAAATGTAAAAATTTCCCAGTAGTTTTCAAAAGCGCCGTGAAAAACAAAAGAAAAATTAAGGAAAAACGGGAATTTTTACGCAAAATCTGTTTTTGAGAAAATCGATTTTGGTTTTTGGTGCAACTCTAAAACAAATGACGGTAGGTACATGCATTTTTGACTCAATGTTTATATTAGCATTTTCTATAAACAATACAATTTTGAAAATAATTTGACTCTTTTTGAGCTGTTAACGGACATTATCAATTTCCATTTTTTTTTTATAAATATCAATTAAATTTTATTTGTCGGTTAAAAAAGCTTGAAAATTTAATAGAAGGTGCCTAGGTTATTGTTTCAAAGGCAGATGAAAAAAATTAAAATCCTTAGTTACAATTTTAATTTATAAGCATTTTAAGTTCAAATCTTGATAAAATACGGAAAAATCTAACCTTTTTAAATCTAAGTTTTGAAAATGTAATACAAGATTATCCATAAGTTTGTATTCCTTTATTATAAAAAAAAAATGTCTACAAAAAGTTAAATTAAATTTTTATGTACGTTTGAAATTCATATTTTTACAACATTTGATATTCACTCGATTTCTCATGTAACGATTTTCTTATTATATTGTAATTAAAAAACGAATGACTGTAGATACTTAAAAATTTCACTGAATGTTTATATTAGCATTTTCTATACACGATAAAATTTTGAAAATAACTTGACTCTTTTTGAGCTGTTTACAGACATTGTCAGTTTTCAATTTTTTTAGTTTTTTTTTCTTTAAATATCAATAAAATTTTATTTTTTGGGTAAAAAAACGTGAAAATTTAATATAAGGCTCCTGATATATTGTCCTAATAGCAGTTGAAAAATATTAAAAATACATAGGCACAGTTTTTTTTTTATAAGCATTTAAAGTTCAAATTATGACAAAATTTATCAAATTTATAATTTAATAATTATTTTGTAGTTAAAAAGTTATAAAATGTTCAACTTTTATAGCTAAGTATTGAAAATTGAAAACAAGGCTCCACATAAATAGTATATTTATAAATTACTTTGTTCACAATAATATCATCAAATATACTTGGTAATATCATAGGCTCGCTCAGAATCGTTTTTCTTATACAATGATATTATATCATTGAATTCAAATTTAACACCATCCATTACAGTGACCCTCTTGTAACCTACTGTACAGTAGAGCGACATTCATTTACCCACCTTTTTTTATTATATTAAAGATTTATGATATACATGATTTATATTATTAAATATTAAGAATAAGAGTAAAAAAATTGAAAGAGTTACGGGACAAGAAAAAACTTATGTATAGGCACCTACTAATTTTAATTTTAATCAAAATTATTTTACGAGATTTTAAGTGTTTTATATAAAATATAGCCGTAAAGGAAATAAAGGAATAACTTGATTAGATAATTTACATATAAGAATAAAATCGTTTGAATTTTTTTACGAGATTTTAAATTTTAAGAATAGAAGTAAATTACATATAGGGGTTATGTTATCAGAGAAAATGTATGTGTAGGCACCAAATAATTTTAATTCTAATTAAAATAATTTTACGAGATTTTAAGTGTTTGATATAAAAGTATAGCCGTAAAGGAAATAAAGGAATAACCTGATTAGATAATTTACATAAAAGAATAAAATCGTTTGAATTTTTTGCGAGATTTACGAGGATTTAAGTTTCAAGAATAGGAGTAAATTACATATAGGGGTTATGTTATCAGAGAAATTATATAGTAAAAATAAAAATTAAGTAGGTAATTGAATTGTTTTATCTGAATATTTACGTAAGTGTAAATAAGAGTATAACTAAATAAAAAAAGTAACGTGGCTGATAGATATACTAAAAATGTATATTAAGAATCATAAATATGGTAAATTGGAGAGCATAATAATAAAAGCGTAGTTATCTAAAGAGTAGGATAGGAGAATCATTTTATTGTGAGTGAACATAAGCAATGTGTCAATAAATAAAAGTATTTAGTGGAGAACAAGTTTTACATCAAACGTAACGTGAATATCCAAATAACAAAAGTGGATAGAACAAATATTTTATATCTGAATGAAAATTTTAATTTCGAAATAAACGAAATTAATCTAATAAATCTATTTTGGCAAATCGAAGAAGTCGATTTAAGGTAACTATTTTTCAAATTCCAGGTTTGAAAAGATACCTCCATTAGCAAAACTTGTTCAAAAATTTACACTGTACACTCTATACGTAGTTGAGACTCCAGAAAAAGAAAATTTTAATCTATTACCAGCACAAAAGAAATTTGAGTTTATAATTTCCCAGCGAACAGTAGCGTGGATAAATTTATAAAAAAAAAACCGGAAATAATGGGTTTCTAAGATTTTTGTAATATACATAATGACATTTCATTGACAATTAGTAATTTAAGGAATCTTGCAAAATCAGCATTAAAAATTTTTAGGAACGACGAAGACGTTGAGGATAGCTTAAACGAAACAGATTTAACTTTTACAGAGGATAATTTAATTGTTCCGGGTGAACAGATCAACACTAATAATAAAATTGAAAAAATAACAAATAAAACGTTAAAAAATAAACACAGTATAAAAATGGCGTTTATCCATAAACCCGATATTTTCTAAGGAAAAGAAAACGAGGATATATATAAATTCATAAAAAAATTTGAACTAATAGCTGTCTTGAACGAATGGGAAGACAAAAACAAAGTAATTATTCTACAACTATATCTTAAAGACTCAGCAGAAGATTTTTTTGAACAACTAAAATCAAATATCGAAAATATAACATGGAACCAAGTCAAAATGAATAAATAACAGAATTTACATTAGTGAGAAATAAACACTTACTAATGGCAAAATTGAAAAATCTGAAACTAGCAAAAGGAGAAGCATATAAAGAATTTATAATCAAAATAGTAGGAATATGTTATAAAATAAACAAGAACATGACCAAAGAAGAAATATGTGAACCATTTTAAAAGGAGTACCCAAAAAAACTTTTCAGTTATTAAGGTCAGCAGATAATACATCGATCGCAAGCATTAAAAAAACTCTAGAGAAACTAGAAGTAACAAATCTATTGAGATCAGAGGATAAGGTAATGGGAGAAGTAGAGAAATCGATTAGAAAAATAGAGGTATTAAAAAATCATATAAATCAAATTAAAATTGGACAAATTCAAAATAACATCCCCCATAATAACAATATTCATCAGAACGAAGGGCAAACTAGCTATAACAATGAATTCAGTTTTATAATATAAATCAACACTACAAACTAGGGGTGCGCGATTATTTTTTTCTTGAATAATCAATTGTTTTTTTAAATACTTTAAAATAATTGATTAATCGATTATTATTGATTTTTTATTATAATTGTTAATTGAACATACGTGATTCGATTAACCGATCAATTGCAAGTCGGTTAATCGATCAATCGTGAGTAGATTAACCGATTAATCGTGAGTAGATTAATCGATATGTCACTAAATTAATTTATGTAGCATTTTATAATTAATCAATTCAAAAATTCAGCAGATAGGAATATAGGATCGTTATAGTGGATATGATAAACATTAAACGTACCTAATCATTTTAGAACTTTCAATTTTTAGTGGACTACTGACAATGCTGCATTTAGACTCTCCCTTCCCCCGGTGTGCCCACGGGCCACTGGTAATATTGGAGATAGATCATAGATCCTCATGAACTTTTTAGATCTTGAGAAAAGAATCTATTGGTTTTACAATATTGTGTTTTTTAAATATTGTTTAATAATTTCATGACCCACTTCGGCACTTCCCCCTTTTCCGAAAGTAAACCTATAATTTATTAATATTTTAATAATTAAAGCTGATAAATTATTAAGTGTTTCTTTAATTTTCAGTTATCTTTGATCTTATATATCTTAGGATTTCAAATGTTATCAGCTAGACATTGTGATTTGTGGTGCTGGTGGTCAGAAACTCAGAACTCAGAGTGTCGGACTACTTAGACTGATATTATTATTAAAATTACTTAATGTATTGGCTGATTAATCGATTAATCAAAACAATTAATCAATTAATCGATTATTTTTTACGATTAATCGATTATCTAAAATTTTTAAAAATAATCGATTGTCATAATCGAGCACCCCTACTACCAAACACCTACATTTAATAACCTAAATGAATATAATCAAAATAATCCAAGACCAAACATTTATCCGAATTACAACTATTTTACAAATAATAACCAGATGACAATCACCCAATTTCCTAGACCAAACTTTTATCAAAATTATAATTATAATAATACAAATAATAACCAATTATCCAACACATAACGTCCTACATAAAGTAATCAGGGAACAATACTCCATACTAATTATATTTATGGAAATCAACAAGGGCCACCGATATTTTTTCAGGGTGGAATTTCGGGACACATAAAAAGAAACTGTAATATGCAATGGGTCTGCACAGAAGCACCAATACATTACCAGTAACATACTTTTAAATATCATCAAAAATACAAACACAAATAATACTATTTATACTTATTATGATAAAAATAAAGAAAAAATTAAAATAGAAATACAAGGAAAAATAAATGACCAAACTACTAAAATTGTTATTAGATACAGGGGCGAGTGTAACAGTTATAAACAAAAATAATATTAAATGAAATAAATTAACTTCCGAAAGCGATCTCTACCTTGAAACGGTGAAAAATTCTAAACTGAACATTCTAGGAACAACTGTGGCTCAGATAAAAATAGGAACGATAGTGTAGTAGAATAAAAATAAAAAGTTAAAAAGTTAAAGAGTTAGGAGCTCTAGTTGGGAGCCATTTGTAGTAGAATAAAAATAATAAATAAAAGAAAGATGGTAAGTAGTTGGGCTAAGAAAATATTGTCGAAGGTATATGTGTGAATTATATTTTTATTCTACCACGAGATATTGGTATAGTTTGTGATGAGAGATGGAGTGCTGTTTCGACTTAAACGCTAATAAATGCAAAGTCACTTACCTTGAACGTCGTTACACTGTAGTTGTCGATCTGGATGTTTTTGGAGTCGTTACTTCTGTTCGTGGTTCGATGCGCGTTATTATTACAACATAATAATTTACTTCTACGGTCACACGTTTGATTTAAGATTTTTATGTTTAGTGGTATTATTTATTTTGTATTTCGATTTATAATTTAGTTTTGTAGAATTACTAAACACCTCAGTGTTTATTTGTAATGACAACCTGATATACACAATATTTTAATGTTTACGTAGAAAATGTAATTTTTAGGAGTCTAGTTAGTTGTATGTATTTATCTGGCGAATGACCTTAATGATCAGGATTTAATGAGTGACTTTGTTAATGGATAAGTAATTATTTTTATACTATAGTCAAAATACATATACTCCAAAGCATGTTTCGAATATTGTCGAACCCTCCTACGCTATTAGTATTGTATCCTAATTATATTATAAATCTAACACTTAAGATTTTCGGTGGATGATCAGTTATTTTTATACTATAGTCAGAATACAGACACTCCAAAGCATGTTTCGAATATTGTCGAACCCTTCTACGCTATTAGTGTTGTATTCCAATTATATTATAAATCTAACACTCAAGATTTTTAGTGGATAAGTAATTATTTTTATAGTACAATCAGAACACGAATACTTCAAAGAATGTCCACACGGCTATTCTTTCGAATATCGTCGAACCCTGCTACTCTATTGGTATTGTATTAAGATTGTATTATAAAACTAACACTTAAGGTATGTGGAATTAAGTTTATTAGCTTTTGAGGATGGAGATGTAAACCTATATTGTGTATATTTATAAGGAAATTTGGTGTGGTTGAGATATAAAATAAAGAAGATAAATTTGTTTTGTTTGAATAATTATAAATTAATTTTGAACCAATAAGACCATACGTGGTATGTTAATTTAATGCAATGTTTGAATTTGAATTTTGAATAGATAATACCCAATGATAGAATGAAAGTTTGTGCGTGTCTTCGATGTTGAATGGCGTAGGTCTTGAGTACTGCTCTTTGCAGAGAAGCATCGTGCCCGTGGAGGTATGCACTGCTCTGCTGAACTGCTCTATAGAACTGCTGTTTTGAACTGCGCGTTTTTGATATAGACTGAGCTGTTTATATAACTGGTTTTGTCCCCTCTTAGATCATCGTAGCGCAGCATCACGCGTGCTGGCTGTATGGCCTTGAAGTTTTAGATGTTGACGCGCGTCTTACACGCTCATATTGAAATTCGCACTTTGACGAATATTTATTGTTGTATATTATTGTTAAGGTAAGCACAATTACTTGTGCTTGTGATTTGCATAAGAAAAAATGTATGTATCTTGGTTTTATGTTCTTGTAACTTGGAAAGCTCATGCGTGGTTGTTCTGTGACTTGTTGGTTGACAAGGATTCGTTTGAACGGTACTTGAAGGGCGTTGTCTTACATGGCGAGGGTGTGATGTGTGTAGGGTAATTGTAAATAAATAAGTTCATATTTTAGCATTTTGACTTATGAATTGTTTGCTTGTTTTTACTGTTGGTGTTCGTATATATTCTTATTATTTTTTGTGTGGAATGCCGGACGCTGTCTAGATGTTTTTAGTTTGAAATGTGTGTTGTTTTAATGGTCTTGTTACTGTAGACGATTTCGTCCTTTGGGTGTCCATATCATTTCTTTGTGTAGGCCGTGAGAAAGTATGTATAGTGTAGCTAGTTATTTTTACTCTGCTATTAACGATTTGACTGTTTGGTGTTTTATCGGATGCCCGTTATATAATTGTTGTTTTTTTGTCGGGTTTTAATAATTCTCTCAGTCTGATCGTATTTCTGGTAATCTGCATCTGTATGTGGTTATTGTTTGGATATTTTTCTTTGACGTGGCTGTGGGAAGCCGCAGTGTGATGTAATCGCATTCCTTCTGAGTGGTCCGAATTTATATTGATTTAAGTTATTTAAATAATTTATAATTTTAAATTGCGTTTTTAAGTTTTCTACTCCGATGTATGATCGTTATTGGTTCAAAATCATTTTATGTGTTTATTAACGTAGAAAGTAGACATATAATATATTACAATAGTAATAAATCATAAAATAATAATAGTTGACAATCTATGTACACCAGTAATAATAGGATTAGACAAAATGAAAAAAATGAACACAATTTCGGACTTAAAAAATAATTTAGTGGTGGGGGGAGTTGGTGGTGTCGCGCTGTCGTAGCCCGTGATGGTGGTTGACAAAAGTGAAGACTTGTCGCTGTGATACTTGTACTTATCACACTAGTTGCCACTGCGTACCGTGTCACACCGTCATTCGTTTGTGAACATTTATTACATTTTCAGATCATAATTCAAACTAATTAACTATGAAATACTTTTTTTTACTTTTAACAGATTTTATGATTCTAGTCAATTCTGGATTAGAAAATTTCAAGTTTCGCCCGAATTTGCCACTAGTAAGTAAAAATTGATTGATAAATAAAATATATTTTCAACTAGAATTATACCAAATCAGTCTAAACTTCCGTAAAAACTAATGTTTCAGAATAACTTTATAATATTAGATCTTCTATGTATCTATTCAATTTTTCTATCTGTTTTATGCAAACAGCCCTTATAAAATATAATTTAATATTTTTTTAAAAGTATTAAATTCTAACATATTTTGATGCATTTTTGTTATTTTTACACTAAATGTCCTGCTTATGAATCCAGTATAGTTACCCTCCATATTTGTAGATGACGGTATTCTAAGACATATGGTCATGAATTTGACATATTGTATTGTAAATACATTCTTAGTCATGCTTATATTAAATAAGAAATATTCAATTCCTTTGCGTAAAATATTATTGAAGAAAATACTTGAAACTATTCAGTAACCTGTCTTGCCAGTGTTATAATTATTTGTGAACTAAAAATGTGAAGATTGTAAGCTATTCCCCAGCTTGAATTTTCTGCAGAAACTTAAGTTCTACCCTCGAAAAAATTAGAATTATACATAACCAACAATCATATAATGTTCATGGGGAAATCGAATGATGATGAAAAGTACAATATCTAATGAAGTCATAGGCCACAGCCGTTATAATAGTATTGATATCAGATATTTGGTTCTTAATCATTTTAAAAATGCGTAATGTATATTGTATACGTAATGTTTAGTTTTGAGGAAACCATAATATACGTGGGTATATTTAGTATGATATTTTCGTGAAATACTGTCGACAAACGAATCAAGCCGGAGCAATACATATTTTTATCTATACAATTTTATTATATTATATGTTATAAAATGTATCTTTGTATACAATTCGTCTATTATTAATATTATTTTTTTGTTTATTGAAAGTAACATTATCGGAAATTTCGGGAGTTTTTAGCAAACTAGGAATCTTCCTAAACTAATTTGAAAAACATAAGGAAAAAAATATAATAATAGAAGTATGGGTAAAAATTATAAACATAGAATTTAAAACTGATTTCAGGGAGAATATCGATTACATTTCAACTCTAAACAACATTGTTGTCAGAAATGCGCTATTCAGCAAAATTTTTATTTATTCAAGACATCTAGAACTACAGTTGAACTAAGAGGAAATATTACGTCTGTTAATAAGGCAATTGATAATAATTTATGGGTATGTAAGTAAAATAAAATTGACATTTGATATACAAACAATTATAGTTATCAAATTGACATTGCTGATTTATAATATGTAAACCTATACGATTTTATATAAAATACAATAGTTATATAACTTTTTCACTACTTAGTTTTTTTATTAACTGGTTGTAATACAATATTGAATGTATAGATAAATACATATTGTGTTATAGTTTAATGGTGCTATGTCAGTAAAAGACAAAATTGGAACATGGCAAAATAATGCGTACGTTTATAAATCACCCCATGCTTACAAAACTGTTAAAAATTTTCTTGGAGGTGAATTTCATGTTTTTTTTAAATAGCCTTGGACTCAATGACACAGAAAAAAATTCAGTTCCACCGGTAAGTTGTTTATTTAAAAATATTTTTAAATTTTTATATGAACATAATAAAATAAATATTTTTAGGGAACATATGTCATCAAAGATTATGATTTATCAAGATATCCATCAAATACAAATTTGCCAAAACAAATTTTTTATGGAACTTATAAATATAATATTAACTATACGGAAAAAAATGGTGATGTTGTTGCATGTTATATGTTTGTCGTTGATGTAAAACGTCCATGGGAGATAGAAACAGAATGAATTCGTCAATTAATACGTGGTGTTTGTAATTTGTTAGAACTGTATTATGTTTAAAATTAAAAAAATAGATTTTATTAAATGGTTTTATTGATATACATGCTCGTCATAATTGGGCAGTACCATAATGCCCGGGCAATGTAAACATTGCCATAAAGTCTACTTTGCCCGTAACATAAATATAATATGTTAACATTTAACTTTTTTATTATTTTATCGTTCGTTTGTGACTGTTGGTTACATTTCCATATTATATTTCACAACTGATGAACATAGAAGTAACTTTTTATAGTTTTAGTTGATTTTATGATTCTAGTAGGTTTTGATGTAAAAGATTTTTAGTTATTCCCAAATTTACCCCTGGTAAGTGCAATTAATAAACAAAAAATATTTTAAATTAGTATAATATTATAATATACGAGTATGCTAAATCAATCTCGTTAAGACTAAAAACTGCTGTAAATATATCAGTGTAACTTAGTAGTTATTAGATATTTATTGTTATTATTAACGTAAGTAATCAGTATAAACTTTTTATTATTTTTACAAAAGGTCCAGAAGATATAGGTACTTCTGTTATCTTAACTGTATACAAACGAAGAAAGGGATTTTATTAAATGGTAGTATTGATATAATTATATTTATCTAATTTTTTTTAAATTTATTTTATTAATTATTTATTTACAATCCATACAATACAACTGTCAATCTGTACAATGGGTAAATTTGATACATGGACAGGAAATATCGTTGGGCAGTGCCACCCGATCAGGTACTTTTTGGGTATTACCTATTTTTTTATCTATTGTTTAGTTTTTTTATTTTAGCAGGTATCTAGGCCAACGTACATTACCGGCAAATATAAGATGGTGGATAGATACAATATTAAAAAGATACAATATTAAAAAGAGGAAAAAGATAAAAACAAAAAAAAAAACATGATGTATACAGGAGATTTATAGTTTATCGTCTAGACCATTTCTTTAAAGAAATTGAAAATATTGGCGGTGTTGTTTTGGTTGAGGGCTTCTTCGATTGATGTAGAATTTTTGAGAAGATGACGTGAAGATGAGAATTTGGGGCAGTTGATGATTATATGTTCAATTGTTAGGGGCATGTTGCATAAGTCGCACATTGGTCTAGGTTCCTTAGTGATTAAGTAAGAGTGGGTAATATTGGAGTGGCCTATTCTAGTTCTGTTTATTATTATTTATTCTCTCCTAGGTGTATTTTCAGGGTATGGCCATTTTAAAACTGTTTTTTTGACGTTCCTTAGTTTGTTACTGGAAGGCGTGTCGTCCCATTGGTTTTGCCATGATATGAGTATACGACTTTGGGCTTCTTTTATCAGGTCTTTGGTGGTGGTTTTGTTTATGGAGGGGTATTATAATTTATTGTATTATATTTAATATTATTTATTTGGTTTGTATTTTTTTTAATTGGGTTTTATTTTATTTGCACTATGTTTGATACAACAACAGTTATTTCTTATAATGGTATACAATTGACAAAACTACCATATTTGTCAACTATATTTTGGTTTGAAGCTATTATTGTTCTAAATTCTAATAAAAATTAAAACATAATATTTACTTTATTATTTTACCATTCATGCTTGGTATTCTTTGTTCTTGTACAGGTAATAACTCCTTTTTAGACTGTATTGTGTATTTGTGTCCACTGATCACTATTAGACTTTGTATTTTTATACAATATTGAATGTGATTTATGTATCGTATTTGTTCTTAAGGAATTTTTAATATTTATTCATATAATGTATCTCCTGGTATAGATTTTGAGTGTTTTACTTACGTTATCTTTTACTGATTCTCTTATTTTATTTTTAACTTACCAACCCATCACGGCTTCGCCCGTGATTGGTTGTTTATTTTACCTTCCAACGATGATATGTATAATTTTTATTCAATTTTTTTCGTTTAATGCGATCGGCAAGTAAATATAAAAAAACGATAAATGAAAATGTATTGAAATATTTCTAGTGGTATTAATGGTAAATATATTTATATAGCAGAACCCGTGCACTTCGTTTCCCGTAAAAAATCGCAAAATCTTAAAAAAATTATGATTGTTCAACTACTTTTGGGTGTACCTTACTACAGTAAGTGCAACTCAGTCACCCTGGTAGGCAAGCCGACAACGTCGGATCGCGGACAAAGGGCAACTTTTTCACCTTGGTAGGCAATGTTCAATAATTCAATTTTATGCAAGCTTGTACCTGATCTGCCCAAATATCCAATGGCAACACTAATATTTCTACTGTTAACTGTAACCAATGGCAACTATTAATAAATCAAAATTAAATTTCCTATATGAACCTTAATGTCCCTATTTGAGCACCTCTTTAATATTCGAATTTTGGCAAATTCTTTCTTATTGCACGGTGAAAGTATTAGAAGAACCACTATTCCAAATTTCAATTTCGTACGTGTAGGGCGTTTTGTGGATGTCATGAAATGAGTATACGGCTAGGTGACGCGAAATAAAACGCGAGACACTCAATAATCAATTAATCAACACTTTAATAAATTGTGCCTTGAGACACACTCAATATAATAATGACACTTAACTTTAAATGAGCGTCCGTGAGCGTGTGCAGTCCGGACACACTCCGCTGGACATGCGCACGACAACGCTCGTTAAAACAGACTAATACTACATACTAACTAGACGTCGCCTTGGCGGCACGAGTAGACAGTGTTATCACTTATCACTACATTTGTTTAGTAGTTTTTGAGATACAGCGATCAGCGAGTCAGTGGTATTTGGATTTTAGGTTTATAATATATACTCCAAAACTAAACCTAACCTCATCCTCAAAGTCACTCAACATCATTAACCTCAAAATACTAGAGACATGGCAGAAAAACTGGTCCAACGTTCCCCTATCAAATAAATTAAGGACCATCAAGCCCCAAATCAAAAAATGGAATTTTTCCGGTAGTCTAAAGAGAAGAGACGAAGTCATCATTACCCAAGCCAGAATAGGTCACACTCACCTCACCGACTCATTCCTCATCACCAAGGAACCTGCTCCTATATAATGCACTGCATGTAACGTGATTCTATCGATCGAACACATTGTAATAAGATGCCCAAAATACTCCCAAGCTCGGAAAATCTTCAAGAACTCATCATCCCTCCGACTCACCCTTAGTGAAAAAAACACCGGAGTAATTTACAATTTTTTTCATTATATCCATCTTGACCACAAATTGTAAATATCTGTATACATTATATTATATTTGTTCATTTTTAATGTAACCATAGGCTAATAACCTGTTGTTGTTGAAGCCTTTATCTTAAATAAAAAAATATATAGATTCCCTTCTCCCTCTCCTCCAACCGGGCTCTAAATTAAATATGTATAATTTTTTTATTTTGTACAAAAAGTATGACGTGTCAAAATTATGATCGTTTCCTATACTCATAAATTGGTTATCATGCTATTGTTTGGTAGCCACTGATAGTCCTAGTAGATGAGTTATGTTTGAAATTGTTAAGATTTTATGATTTATGTAAGTATTTAGTTTAAAATGATCATAAGATATTATATCTTCTTTGTAATAGTGTCTGTGTAATGCTTTAATTGTAGTGACTGATATTATTACGTATTTTTCATTACTTTCTGTTGGTTGCGTTTTATATATTATTTTCGTTTTGATATTAGTATCTAGGGTAATTGTATTGTTCTCGTTGTATAATCTATATTGGCCTTATTGGTTGCCAAAAATTGGAGTTCCAAAATTGTCACATTGCTTAGATTTTTTGCTACGCATATGGGTTTGGAATATTATTTTTTCGATTTGTGGATTTATTGTAGCTGTGCCTAAGAGTTCACATGGTGTCTTATCTGGACCCGATAGTTTATATATTTCATGTGGTGGGCTGATAAAGTTTAAATTTATTAGATCTGGACGAATGCTCCAGAATCTATGGAAATTTTTGTGTTTTCATTTTTTAAGCTTGCTTTTATGTATGGCTCATAAGTTTTTCTATTTTCGTCTTATTATTATACGAATAGATAGTGTCATTTTTAATGTTTTTATTATTCGGTGTTTGTTGGTAATATTTTGGATTTATAATTGTTTTTGGGACCGAATGATAATTTTGGTACCCTGTAGGTTCATTTAACCTGTTTGTTGGTTTTGTTTGGTTTGTTTTAAAATCAATGTTTTTTAAGTTACAATCGTTGGCATAATTTTTATTTCGTAATTTATACGTTAATTTTCACCTGCATCCTATAGTAGTGTGGTCGAATTTGTAACAGTGTTTGCATTGATGTGAATATTTAATATTACAATATTATTATGATTTTTGGGTATCTTATTGCCATTGTTATGTGGTATTAAATAATTGCCTGGATGGTATTTCTGTTTATAAACGTCATAATTGGGTTGATAATAATTTTGATTGTTATTATGTTTTATCGATTATCTTCAAAATTTGATTATTTTTGGTTTTTGTTAAATTCATTTTGGTGTAAGTAATTACGTGCAGAACGTTTCGTACTTATATATTGATCGTTATTCCTTGATCTCCTGTTCTGCCAGTCCACCCCTTTATTAGTACCTTTACACCACGTGAATTAACAAATTCATTCTAATTCCCACGAACTTTTTACTTTAATGACAAACATGTAACAACCAACTATCTTTATCGTATTTTTTTCAGTATAACATTAACATTACATTTTCAAGTTCTATAATACGTATGTTTTGTTAATTTATAATTTGATAAATGATTTGATATTATTACACTTATTTAGTAACTGTACTATAATTATAATAAAAATTACAATTTGAATTCATAAATATCCATAAGCCCCTTTATTAAAACCTTTATTTTTGTTATTTAAAATTATAACATATTATTTAAATTTAGCAAACTAAAAACATTTCATGATTTAACCCATTTATTCATTTTCCCAAGGACGTTTTATTTCAACGGTAAATGATAAACATCCAGCTTCATCGCCATTTTTTTCTAATAAAAACAATTTAAATTTGTAAGTTCCATAAAAAAAGTTTTTTTGGAAAATTGTATTTGATGGATAGTTTGATAAATCATAACCTTGGTGATATATATTCCCTAAAAATATTAATTGTATTATGTTCATATTATAATAAATTAATAATGTTTAATTTGGTGAGAAACTTTTTTTTAGAACAACTTACCGGTGGTATAGAATTAGATAGTGTGTCATTTATTCCAAAGCTTTTTAAAAGAATTGGAAATTCAGGTCCATAAATTTTTTTATAAGCCGAGTATGCTTTAGGTGAATTATAAACATACGCATTATTTTGCCAATGTATACCTATATTGATTTTACAAAGATGTAACTACAACTAGGTAGCCGAAACAACACTTCGATTATGTACTTCACTTCCTTTTATGGTATGAAAATATAAATCTAGTTGGGGCATTCGATAAGTTATAGATTTGAGAGAAAATATTTAAAATTCGCAGTAGTTTTCAATAAAGCGGCAGGGAAAAAAAATTGAGGAAAAACTGGAATTTTCACGCAAAAACACTTTTGATAAAATCAATTATTTCTGGTCAATCAACTTGAACATTTAATTTATGGTTCTTCATAAGTATTTCATACTGTAACCAACAAATCTAAAATATTTACTTTATTATTAATAGACAATAAAAAAATAAATTATTATAATACCCATGGTGAAATATATTAAGGTAGAAAATATATATGCTGACATTATATTATATCATTGAATTCAAATTTAACTCATCCAATATAGGCTCGAGACCTATAATACAGCAGAGAACATTACCCTAAATATGGTGTATAATAATTTTGTGTATTTTAATTTTGTTTGACAACCTTACCAATAAAAAATCATCAAATGTTATATTATAAATAGTTATATTTCCTCTTAATTCAGTTTTAGTTCTAGATTTCTTGAACAAAAAAAAATTGAACTGCAATCTGGGATTCGGTTTTGCATTACATGGATGAGTAGCGATGAAGTTTACTCGATATTCTCCCTGAAACCACAACTTCACATTTATTATTTCTATTCAAATGAATATTATCATATATTTTTCATAGTTGACATCATTAAATATGTATCTTTTAACATAATATGATGGTTCTAGGGTTAAAAGTTTTTATAAATTCTGTTTATGTTGATTCCTATAAGTCTATAAACAAAATACTCTTGAAACGATTTTAGACGACAAATATATATTAATAGACGAATTGTATCCAAAATATATTTTTTAATATATTCCTCACGACTTGATTTAGTTGTCGACTGTTTTTCAAGAAAATCTATGTATATACATACATACGTATGCCTGTCTGTGTGTTCTATGGCAACCATTTATATATTATTATGAGATTTCCGATGAAATTGTTTGTATATAAATGGTTTCCATGGATTTTGAAGCTCTTATAATAATAATTATTGGGCAACTATGAGCACGGGATCAGCTAATGTGGAATAAAACGCACCGTATGTATTATCCTGAAACTAAACCTAATCTATACATTATATATTTATAAAATTTTTCAAAACAAATGATATAGTAACTAAGCGGTTGTGGCCTATGATTGCAATGTTTATTTTATAAGGGTTGATTATTTAAAAACTTTAATTCTTACATGACAAGAACTATTATTCCATAAAAAAAAAAAAATGGTCTTGAGTATGGAAGAATTTCTGTAATACATAATAATAGATTATTCCGAGCACTCCCGATAATAATAATTAATCTAATTATAAATGCAAGACGAAATATTTGTTTATACGAATGTCTAGATCGATTTGATATAGTACTAATTGTAAATACATATTTATTCATTAATCAAGTGCTACTTACTATTGGTAAATTTGGGCGAAAATTGAAATCTTTTGCTCCAGTATTGACTAGAATCATTAATTCAGCAAAAATTATGATAAAGTACTTCATGGTTTATCGTTTTGAAAAATTATAACATAAAACTACATAAATATTTTTTAACGAATGATATTATTAGTATTGAGCTAAAGGTGTATCTGTTTCTGATAAATATCGTATTCAACGTAATAGTTTATTTTTTAGTGACCTTGTGCCTTATGTATTATCATTACCTAATAATCTTAATTATTTATGTTAAAATAAAAGAATAATGTTATTATAATGTTGTTATATTTTAGGCAAATTTAACAGCTTACTAATAATATTATAATATTATACATGAATCACACACGTATACTATACACACGTGTATTATAATTTTAGTCGATATGAATCTTTTTTTTTTTTGTTTTTACGCAAATACCCTATATAGATGACCGGCCTTTGTACGATTTCCTGCTTCCTGTATCTATAGATTGGTATCTATTTCAATATGTGAATCATATAATGCTTAGTGGTCTATTAATTAATACAATTATTATTCCATAACCACATTTCAGGATGTTGTGCAAATAATTCATTGAAGTTTTTTTTTTAATACAATACATTGTAATATATAAATAATATACTCTTGTAATACTTAAATAAATTTATAGAATGAATATACCAAAATGAACGTACTTGGGTGTTAAAACTCAAACGCTATTAAAACATATCACATAATACTAAAAAACATTACGCAACCAACATCAATCAACTATTAGATAACAAATATTTCCGAGAAGCTGTACACTAAAACATGCCCATATATGGTAAGGAATGTAACACAATTATTACGCAACACAATCGTTACGCAACCGAACATTACTCTATACGAAAATTCCTAAGATATTCTCAACAACGAATGCGCACAAACCCAATACTTATTTAAATGCCAAAATCTAGTGCCAAAATTATGCGCAACAAGAAGAACACAATAGCTCAAAACGAACGAAACACCTTTCTCTTACCAAAGTTGTCAAAAGACTAACAGCAATGTGCAAAACGACACAAAAGTATACACACATGCGCACTACACAACATTTGGTCAAACAACATGAAATCACTGCTAAAACTATGCGCAAAAAGAGTAATAACATAATATCCAACGAAAGAAACACGTTCATCATATCAGATTTACCAAAAACCCAACGATAACATACGAAAAGCATAATATAAATATGCGCGCATATGCAAATTACGTAACGAACACAAAAAATCAACTCTGACATTACGTAACAATCATGGAGTGGGGATAAGACAATCGCCTCCTTATATAAACGCCACGCACACACACACTCTCGGAGATTCTCTCTCTCTCTCGGACACATCACTCGACGACTCGATGTCTCGGACACTCGGAGACACACACGACTCGGACACTCGGCGTAACACGGAGACTCTACACAGATGACTACGTCAACGGCAAAACTACACAACACCGACCAATGACTACTTTAACACGAAATTAATCTTTTTTCATCAGTTAACTTAATATTGCGTTTGCTTTAAACACCAGGTATGAATTCAATTTTGATATATTCATTTTATTGTCTTTCCATAAAAATACTGTTGTTTCAATCTTTTACACACCCAGTGATCCTTTCATAATATTAAGTTATGTAGATATCCATGTATCCATACTCTAGTGTTATACTCCGAAAGCTCTGATTTATATGTCAATATACCTATAATGTATGCCAGATTGGCAAAAATCTAATAAACTCAGTTCAATTGCTGCTTGTCAATTCATCGTCTCTCGTAGACATTGGGTTTACAAAATATACTTGAAATCTAGCTCCCGAGCAAAGAACCTGCCAGGCTTATGTGCTGTGCAGATAGTTGTTTCCTCATGAAGCGACTAGTTTTCAAATATATAAGCAATTGAAATGCGTGTTGCACAAATAATAAATAATACATAATAATAAACTCAGTTCGATTGCTGCTTGTCAACTTATCGTCTCTCGTAGACTTTGGGTTTACAAAATATACTTGAAATCTAGCTCCCGAGCAAAGAACCTGCCAGGCTTATGCGCTGAGCAGATAGTTGTTTCCTCATGAAGCGACTAGTTTTCAAATATATAAGCAATTGAAATGCGTGTTACCAATTAGTCAATAAAACCAAATAATAAACTTCACTTCTAATATGTAAGCATTAAAATGTATGCTGCATAAATATTAAATAAATAAATATATAATAAATATAAATTGATGACATCAATAAACGAGCTATCCTAAAATAATTCCTATTTTTCCACAACACCAATTCTATATCTAAGAAACCATTTCCACATAATTTATTCCATCACAAGCATGATGAACCAACAGTGTATAATATGGAAATGTATACTTAACTGCAATAGGATATAGTAGTGTAAATCGTAAAGTATTAATAACGTGCATCGACTCATCCCAATCAGAGACACACACATACCAACAGGAGTACACCATATCTTATCTGGCATACCGAGAGGTAAGTGAATATATATTTACACGTATATACATATATTTGAATTAGAGAAATAATCAGTTCAGCATTCAATCTATATTACTTAGTGGTAGGATAAAAATTACGATAAGCGTACCGATTGATACACTTTCACATTTTACAATATAAGACCTCATTGTGCGCACTTTCGCCCGGCTGTTCACCACTTCGTTTTTTTTATCTCACCACAAAATGGTGCCCAACTTGGTAACACTTCGTTTTTTTTTATCTCACCACAACATTATATAAATATTTCACAAAACAATTTTTTGCTAATTGTGCACACATTTTTAAAGTAGGTATATATGATATCTAAACACAGCGTACAAAAAAAATATATGCATTGAATGAATACACTGTTTTCACACAGCACCAATAATTATTATTATAATAGTTTTAAAACCCATGGAAACCATTTATAAACAAAAATGGGTGTCCGTCAATAGATAGCGGTCAATTTATAGCGCGTAAATTGATCGTGAGCGACTATTGATAGTATGATAATTTATAGAGTCGAATAGATTTCTTAAATAAAATAAAACCTAATAAAACCGATATATATCAGAATCTGAAACTTAATATTACTATCTAAAATAATATAGGCAATAAAGATAATGAGACTTTATTCAATACCTATACTAGTACCTGTACTATACAGTATATCAGTTGTCAGTCGGTACAACACCAAAATATAAAGTGCTACTTCTAACTATTACCTATATAATATAGTAATTTTAAAATGTCTTTAAAATATATAAAAAGTGAAAGAGGTGCAAATATATTAGTTCATGGAGGTTTATGTATCATTTCGAAAAAATGGAGTACAAAACAAAATATGGAGATGCGTACGTTTTTAAAAATAAATGCCGAGGCCGCTTTTTATGTTATTGGTGATATCAATAATGAGAAAATTTCAAAAAAAATTGACCATAAAAATCATGTACCTGTTATCACTCAAAAAAAAAGTTGAAACTGCAAAATGAGATAAATATAAATGCAATATGTACTCTAATTCCACGCATTCAGTCATGGAACACTTGCTTCTCAGGTAGTACCTACTATATTATTTCTATAAATGTTATTATTATTGATATTATTTTTATTATAAAATATAAAGGTATCTGCTTCAGTTGCTGGACAATTACCAATGTGCAAACTCTAAAAAGAACAGTTCAGTGAGTTCGTCAATCTCATTTAGGAGCTCCAATTAATCCTCAAAATTTAATTTTGAAATCCAGACTGATTCACGAAAACAACGAATGGTGAGCAATTTTTATATTATATCTTCTTTGTAATAGTGTCTGTGTAATGCTTTAATTGTAGTGACTGATATTATTACGTATTTTTCATTACTTTCTGTTGGTTGCGTTTTATATATTATTTTCGTTTTGATATTAGTATCTAGGGTAATTGTATTGTTCTCGTTGTATAATCTATATTGGCCTTATTGGTTGCCAAAATTGGAGTTCCAAAATTGTCACATTGCTTAGATTTTTTGCTACGCATATGGGGTTTGGAATATTATTTTTTCGATTTGTGGATTTATTGTTGCTGTGCCTAAGAGTTCACGTGGTGTCTTATCTGGACCCGATAGTTTATATATTTCATGTGGTGGGCTGATAAAGTTTAAATTTATTAGATCTGGACGAATGCTCCAGAATCTATGGAAATTTTTGTGTTTTCATTTTTTAAGCTTGCTTTTATGTATGGCTCATAAGTTTTTCTATTTTCGTCTTATTATTATACGAAAAGATAGTGTCATTTTTAATGTTTTTATTAGTCGGTGTTTGTTGGTAATATTTTGGATTTATAATTGTTTTTTGGGACCGTATGATAATGTTGGTACCCTGTAGGTTCATTTAACCTGTTTGTTGGTTTTGTTTGGTTTGTTTTAAAATCAATGTTTTTTAAGTTACAATCGTTGGCATAATTTTTATTTCGTAATTTATACGTTAATTTTCACCCGCATTCTATAGTAGTGTGGTCGAATTTGTAACAGTGTTTGCATTGATGTGAATATTTAATATTACAATATTATTATGATTTTTGGGTATCTTATTGCCATTGTTATGTGGTATTAAATAATTGCCTGGATGGTATTTCTGTTTATAAACGTCATAATTGGGTTGATAATAATTTTGATTGTTATTATGTTTTATCGATTATCTTCAAAATTTGATTATTTTTGGTTTTTGTTAAATTCATTTTGGTGTAAGTAATTACGTGCAGAACGTTTCGTACTTATATATTGATCGTTATTCCTTGATCTCCTGTTCTGCCAGTCCACCCCTTTATTAGTACCTTTACACCACGTGAATTAACAAATTCATTCTAATTCCCACGAACTTTTTACTTTAATGACAAACATGTAACAACCAACTATCTTTATCGTATTTTTTTCAGTATAACATTAACATTACATTTTCAAGTTCTATAATACGTATGTTTTGTTAATTTATAATTTGATAAATGATTTGATATTATTACACTTATTTAGTAACTGTACTATAATTATAATAAAAATTACATTTTGAATTCATTATATCCATAAGCCCCTTTATTAAAACCTTTATTTTTGTTATTTAAAATTATAACATATTATTTAAATTTAGCAAACTAAAAACATAACATGATTTAACCCATTTATTCATTTTCCCAAGGACGTTTTATTTCAACGGTAAATGATAAACATCCAGCTTCATCGCCATTTTTTTCTAATAAAACAATTTTAAATTTGTAAGTTCCATAAAAAAGTTTTTTTGGAAAATTTGTATTTGATGGATAGTTTGATAAATCATAACCTTTGGTGATATATATTCCCTAAAAATATTAATTGTATTATGTTCATATTATAATAAATTAATAATGTTTAATTTTGGTGAGAAACTTTTTTTTAGAACAACTTACCGGTGGTATAGAATTAGATAGTGTGTCATTTATTCCAAAGCTTTTTAAAAGAATTGGAAATTCAGGTCCATAAATTTTTTTATAAGCCGAGTATGCTTTAGGTGAATTATAAACATACGCATTATTTTGCCAAGTACCAATTGTATCTTTTACTGCCATAGAACAATGGAACTATAACAATACATGTAGCAGCTTATAAATTATAATGTATTACAACAAAAAATTTTAGTAAATAAATACATAACTATTCATGCATTTTTCAATCTTTGTAGTGCATAACAGTTCTTAAGCCATTCTAAATTCTATAATTTTATGATGTCTATATAATACAAAGACGTATACCTAGATATATCATAAATTATAAATCATAAATGTCGTATACACTTTTTACGTATTAAAGATTTTGGTAGAGCGATAAATGTATACCTATATTGATTTTACAAAGATGTAACTACAACTAGGTAGCCGAAACAACACTTCGATTATGTACTTCACTTCCTTTTATGGTAAGAAAATATAAATCTAGTTGGGGCATTCGATAAGTTATAGATTTGAGAGAAAATATTTAAAATTCGCAGTAGTTTTCAATAAAGCGGCAGGGAAAAAAAATTGAGGAAAAACTGGAATTTTCACGCAAAAACACTTTTGATAAAATCAATTATTTCTGGTCAATCAACTTGAACATTTAATTTATGGTTCTTCATAAGTATTTCATACTGTAACCAACAAATCTAAAATATTTACTTTATTATTAATAGACAATAAAAAAATAAATTATTATAATACCCATGGTGAAATATATTAAGGTAGAAAATATATATGCTGACATTATATTATATCATTGAATTCAAATTTAACTCATCCAATATAGGCTCGAGACCTATAATACAGCAGAGAACATTACCCTAAATATGGTGTATAATAATTTTGTGTATTTTAATTTTGTTTGACAACCTTACCAATAAAAAATCATCAAATGTTATATTATAAATAGTTATATTTCCTCTTAATTCAGTTTTAGTTCTAGATGTCTTGAACAAAAAAAAATTGAACTGCAATCTGGGATTCGGTTTTGCATTACATGGATGAGTAGCGATGAAGTTTACTCGATATTCTCCCTGAAACCACAACTTCACATTTATTATTTCTATTCAAATGAATATTATCATATATTTTTCATAGTTGACATCATTAAAATATGTATCTTTTAACATAATATGATGGTTCTAGGGTTAAAAGTTTTTATAAATTCTGTTTATGTTGATTCCTATAAGTCTATAAACAAAATACTCTTGAAACGATTTTAGACGACAAATATAAATTAATAGACGAATTGTATCCAAAATATATTTTTTAATATATTCCTCACGACTTGATTTAGTTGTCGACTGTTTTTCAAGAAAATCTATGTATATACAATACATACGTATGCCTGTCTGTGTGTTGCTATGGCAACCATTTATATTATTATGAGATTTCCGATGAAATTGTTTGTATATAAATGGCTTCCATGGATTTTGAAGCTCTTATAATAATAATTATTGGGCAACTATGAGCACGGGATCAGCTAATGTGGAATAAAACGCACCGTATGTATTATCCTGAAACTAAACCTAATCTATACATTATATATTTATAAAATTTTTCAAAACAAATGATATAGTAACTAAGCGGTTGTGGCCTATGATTGCAATGTTTATTTTATAAGGGTTGATTATTTAAAAACTTTAATTCTTACATGACAAGAACTATTATTCCATAAAAAAAAAAAATGGTCTTGAGTATGGAAGAATTTCTGTAATACATAATAATAGATTATTCCGAGCACTCCCGATAATAATAATTAATCTAATTATAAATGTAAGACGAAATATTTGTTTATACGAATGTCTAGATCGATTTGATATAGTACTAATTGTAAATACATATTTATTCATTAATCAAGTGCTACTTACTAGGGGTAAATTTGGGCGAAACTTGAAATCTTTTGCTCCAGTATTGACTAGAATCATTAATTCAGCAAAAATTATGATAAAGTACTTCATGGTTTATCGTTTTGAAAAATTATAACATTAAACTACATAAATATTTTTTAACGAATGATATTATTAGTATTGAGCTAAAGGTGTATCTGTTTCTGATAAATATCGTATTCAACGTAATAGTTTATTTTTTAGTGACCTTGTGCCTTATAAAAAAAAGAATAATATTATTATAAATGAACTGGGCATACCAATTATATTTCATGATTTTTGTATATAATTGTATCAAGATTATTCTTTGTATATTCATTTAAATGCAATCGCTAGTTATAAAATTGTAGAATTATGAACAAAAGCTGATTAGATGTTGATACTTTATTATGGGCAAATGCAGACTGGACAAGTGATTATCCCTTTTGTTGTAAATTCAGTCATATAATTTTAACCGGTAAAATATAATAAGTATTGCGTAATTTTATGTGAAAATAATAAATAACTTATTCATATAACGTATACACTATACATAATATTAATAATATAAATAAATATGTATTTTTTTTTATTTATTTATATAATATAGCATTATGTAAAAAAATTGTGTAAGCCCTCTTAAGCCCCCCCCCCCTATTTACGTCCATGTATTATTTGAGACCCTATTCGGGGCCTCACTGAAGTCGATTTTCAGCGAGAGCTCGTTTAGAGTCACAATAATCAGTATTTTATAGTCGGATTTAAAATGTGCAGTGTTGCCACTTTCTGATGGTATAACAAGCTTGTAGATGTCATTATTAGTTTTTATTTTTATCAATTTTTGTTTAAATCGTCAAAACTGTTTTCAAGTAAACCTATGAAAAAAAAACCCGTGGCGTACGGGAGTAAACTAGTGAGAGCCCAAAAAGGGGCCCATGGCGGTCAACCTGTTAAGATATTTTAGGCAAATTTAACAGCTTACTAATAATATTATAATATTATACATGAATCACACACGTATACTATACACACGTGTATTATAATTTTAGTCGATATGAATTTTTTTTTTTTTGTTTTTACGCAAATATCCTATATAGATGACCGGCCTTTGTACGATTTCTTGCTTCCTGTATCTATAGATTGGTATCTATTTCAATATGTGAATCATATAATGCTTAGTGGTCTATTAATTAATACAATTATTATTCCATAACCACATTTCAGGATGTTGTGCAAATAATTAATTGAAGTTTTTTTTTTAATACAATACATTATATAAATATTTCACAAAACAATTTTTTGCTAATTGTGCACACATTTTTAAAGTAGGTATATATGATATCCAAACACAGCGTACAAAAAAAATATATGCATTGAATGAATACACTGTTTTCACAGCAACCAATAATTATTATTATAATAGTTTTAAAACCCATGGAAACCATTTATAAACAAAAATGGGTGTCCCGTCAATAGATAGCGGTCAATTTATAGCGCGTAAATTGATCGTGAGCGACTATTGATAGTATGATAATTTATAGAGTCGAATAGATTTCTTAAATAAAATAAAACCTAATAAAACCGATATATATCAGAATCTGAAACTTAATATTACTATCTAAAATAATATAGGCAATAAAGATAATGAGACTTTATTCAATACCTATACTAGTACCTGTACTATACAGTATATCAGTTGTCAGTCGGTACAACACCAAAATATAAAGTGCTACTTCTAACTATTACCTATATAATATAGTAATTTTAAAATGTCTTTAAAATATATAAAAAGTGAAAGAGGTGCAAATATATTAGTTCATGGAGGTTTTATGTATCATTTCGAAAAAAAATGGAGTACAAAACAAAATATGGAGATGCGTACGTTTTAAAAATAAATGCCGAGGCCGCTTTTATGTTATTGGTGATATCAATAATGAGAAAATTTCAAAAAAAATTGACCATAAAAATCATGTACCTGTTATCACTCAAAAAAAAGTTGAAACTGCAATAAATGAGATAAATATAAATGCAATATGTACTCTAATTCCACGCATTCAGTCATTGGAACACTTGCTTCTCAGGTAGGTACCTACTATATTATTTCTATAAATGTTATTATTATTGATATTATTTTTATTATAAAATATAAAGGTATCTGCTTCAGTTGCTGGACAATTACCAAATGTGCAAACTCTAAAAAGAACAGTTCAGTGAGTTCGTCAATCTCATTTAGGAGCTCCAATTAATCCTCAAAATTTTAATTTTGAAATTCCAGACTGATTCACGAAAACAACGAATGGTGAGCAATTTTTATATTATATCTTCTTTGTAATAGTGTCTGTGTAATGCTTTAATTGTAGTGACTGATATTATTACGTATTTTTCATTACTTTCTGTTGGTTGCGTTTTATATATTATTTTCGTTTTGATATTAGTATCTAGGGTAATTGTATTGTTCTCGTTGTATAATCTATATTGGCCTTATTGGTTGCCAAAAATTGGAGTTCCAAAATTGTCACATTGCTTAGATTTTTTGCTACGCATATGGGTGTTTGGAATATTATTTTTTCGATTTGTGGATTTATTGTTGCTGTGCCTAAGAGTTCACGTGGTGTCTTATCTGGACCCGATAGTTTATATATTTCATGTGGTGGGCTGATAAAGTTTAAATTTATTAGATCTGGACGAATGCTCCAGAATCTATGGAATTTTTGTGTTTTCATTTTTTAAGCTTGCTTTTATGTATGGCTCATAAGTTTTTCTATTTTCGTCTTATTATTATACGAAAAGATAGTGTCATTTTTAATGTTTTTATTAGTCGGTGTTTGTTGGTAATATTTTGGATTTATAATTGTTTTTGGGACCGTATGATAATGTTGGTACCCTGTAGGTTCATTTAACCTGTTTGTTGGTTTTGTTTGGTTTGTTTTAAAATCAATGTTTTTTAAGTTACAATCGTTGGCATAATTTTTATTTCGTAATTTATACGTTAATTTTCACCCGCATTCTATAGTAGTGTGGTCGAATTTGTAACAGTGTTTGCATTGATGTGAATATTTAATATTACAATATTATTATGATTTTTGGGTATCTTATTGCCATTGTTATGTGGTATTAAATAATTGCCTGGATGGTATTTCTGTTTATAAACGTCATAATTGGGTTGATAATAATTTTGATTGTTATTATGTTTTATCGATTATCTTCAAAATTTGATTATTTTTGGTTTTTGTTAAATTCATTTTGGTGTAAGTAATTACGTGCAGAACGTTTCGTACTTATATATTGATCGTTATTCCTTGGTTAATATTTGAATTATTTACGTAAATGTTATTATTATTTTGGTTAGAACCTATAATTATAATATTGTATTATAATTAGATACTTTAGATGATAATTTTTCTAATTGTTTTGTATTATTGTCTTTTATTGCATTTATGCGTTCCTTAGTAATTTGGTCTCTGGCTTTGCCAGGAAATAGATTTGTTTTTTTGTTTATAATTAATTCTATTGACTCATATTTTCTAATGTTTCTTTTTAAATCTGTTAAGTTATTATTTTCTAAAATGCCTATATATTTGACAATTTCTGGTTTTAAGCATTTCATTATTGTGTATACTATTTCTGATTGTGACATCGAAGGGTTAATTCTTTTGCATAGATTTTCTGCATCGTTAATGTAATATGTTATAGTTTCATTAGGTAATTGCTTTCTATTTTCTAACAAGACAAATACATTTATGATAAAATATTATATTTAACTAAAAATGTTGTCATAATAATAGGTATTGGTAATCAATGTGATAAATAAATAATTGATTATTTAATATATAAAGCGGCAATGTGAAAAAAAAATTATTTCTTTTTTATTTAATATTTAATATTTTATTTATAAAAAAATATGTGGGGGGCTGGGCCCCTAGGCCCCTCCCCTGAACATACGGTGGGATTCAAAATTCAAATAGCTTATATAGGGGATAGGCCACTAAAGTGAATAATTCCATTATTAGTGTTTGTTACTATTTTAAACCATTTAACCCATTTGTAGTAATAATTGTACCTATACGGATTATAATTAATGGGACTTTTAACAATAAGGTTACTATAAATCATAATATAATATAATTTAAAAATTGATTTGCTTACCTTTAAAAAGCTGAGGTTATGAATGTTTACATTGCTTCGAAAGTCATCTTTCTATTTGACAATACAAAATACAAATGAACTAATATTTATATTTTATATAATATCGGTAATATCACAGACGATAGACTTTTTAGTCGCAGACGAAAACAATATATTTTTAAATAAAATAACAATAATAATTAATAATACATCGAAATATATTGTATATTATAAACGACGGCAGCAAAATTTATATTTATATAAATACCTACTGTTTCTTAGAACAGCAAAATATAATTTTAGGTACGACTGTTTTCGTATTGAAGTATTATTTATGTTATATTCTATACATTTTAAATAGACCAAAAACTACTATTACAATCTATAAATCGTTATAAGTTACTTGTACAACCAAATTGCCCGGCCCATAATTCGATTATTCGACCGGCCCATCGGGAAATTGCCCGATCTCCTATTCTGCCAGTCCACCCCTTTACTAGTACCTTTACACTACGTGAAATAACAAATTCATTCTAATTCCCACGAACTTTTTACTTTAATGACAAACATGTAACATCCAACTACCTATATCGTATTTTTTTCAGTATAACATTAACATTACATTTTCAAATTCTATAATAAGTATGTTTTGTTAATTTATAATTTGATAAATGATTTGATATTATTACACTATTTTAGTAACTGTACTATAATTATAATAAAAATTACAATTTGAATTCATTATATCCATAAGCCCCTTTATTAAAACATTTATTTTTGTTATTTAAAATTATAACATATTATTTAAATTTAGCAAACTAAAAACATAACATGATTTAATACATTTATTCAGTTTCCCAAGGACGTTTTATTTCAACGGTAAATGAGAAACATCCAGCTTCATCGCCATTTTTTTCTAATAAAACAACTTTAAATTTGTAAGTTCCATAAAAAAGTTTTTTGGAAAATTTGTATTTGATGGATAGTTTGATATATCATAGCCTTTGGTGATATATATTCCCTAAAAATATTAATTGTATTATGTTCATATTATAATAAATTAATAATGTTTAATTTTGGTGAAAACCTTTTTTTTAGAACAACTTACCGGTGGTACAGAATTAGATAGTGTGTCATTTATTCCAAAGCTTTTTAAAAGAATTGAAAATTCAGGTCCATACATTTTTTTATAAGTCGAATATGCTTGAGGTGAATTATATACATACGCATTATTTTGCCAATTACCAATTGTATCTTTTACTGCCATAGAACCACGGAACTATAACAATACATGTACCAGCTTATAAATTGTAATGTATTACAACAAAAAATTTTAGTAAATAAATACATAACTATTCATGCATTTTTCAATCTTTGTAGTGCATAACCGTTCTTAAGCCATTCTAAATTCTATAATTTTATGATGTCTATATAATAAAAAGACGTATACCTAGTTATATCATAAATTATAAATCATAAATGTCGTATACACTTTTTACGTATTAAAGATTTTGGTAGAGCGATAAATGTATACCTATATTGATTTTACAAAGATGTAACTACAACTAGGTAGCCGAAACAACACTTCGATTATGTACTTCACTTCCTTTTATGGTAAGAAAATATAAATCTAGTTGGGGCATTCGATAAGTTATAGATTTGAGAGAAAATATTTAAAATTCGCAGTAGTTTTCAATAAAGCGGCAGGAATAAAAAATTGAGGAAAAACTGGAATTTTCACGCAAAAACACTTTTGATAAAATCAATTATTTCTGGTCAATCAACTTGAACATTTAATTTATGGTTCTTCATAAGTAGTTCATACTGTAACCAACAAATCTAAAATATTTACTTTATTATTAATAAACAATAAAAAAATAAATTATTATAATACCCATGGTGAAATATATTAAGGTAGAAAATATATATGCTGACATTATATTATATCATTGAATTCAAATTTAACTCATCCAATATAGGCTCGAGACCTATAATACAGCAGAGAACATTACCCTAAATATGGTGTATAATAATTTTGTGTATTTTAATTTTGTTTGACAACCTTACCAATAAAGAATCATCAAATGTTATATTATAAATAGTTATATTTCCTCTTAATTCAGTTTTAGTTCTAGATGTCTTGAACAAAAAATAATTGAACTGCAATCTAGGATTCGGTTTTGCATTACATGGATGAGTAGCGATGCAGTTTACTCGATATTCTCCCTGAAACCACAATTTCACATTTATTATTTCTATTCAAATGAATATTATCATATATTTTTCATAGTTGACATCATTAAAATATGTATCTTTTAACATAATATGATGGTTCTAGGGTTAAAAGTTTTTATAAATTCTGTTTATGTTGATTCCTATAAGTCTATAAACAAAATACTCTTGAAACGATTTTAGACGACAAATATAAATTAATAGACGAATTGTATCCAAAATATATTTTTTAATATATTCCTCACGACTTGATTTAGTTGTCGACTGTTTTTCAAGAAAATCTATGTATATACATACATACGTATGCCTGTCTGTGTGTTGCTATGGAAACCATTTATATATTATTATGAGATTTCCGATGAAATTGTTTGTATATAAATGGCTTCCATGGATTTTGAAGCTCTTATAATAATAATTATTGGGCAACTATGAGCACGGGATCAGTTAATGTGGAATAAAACGCACCGTATGTATTATCCTGAAACTAAACCTAATCTATACATTATATATTTATAAAATTTTTCAAAACAAATGATATAGTAACTAAGCGGTTGTGGCCTATGATTGCAATGTTTATTTTATAATGGTTGATTATTTAAAAACTTTAATTCTTACTTGACAAGAACTATTATTCCATAAAAAAAAATAAATGGTCTTGAGTATGGAAGAATTTCTGTAATACATAATAATAGATTATTCCGAGCACTCCCGATAATAATAATTAATCTAATTATAAATGCAAGACGAAATATTTGTTTATACGAATGTCTAGATCGATTTGATATAGTACTAATTGTAAATACATATTTATTCATTAATCAAGTGCTACTTACTAGGGGTAAATTTGGGCGAAAATTGAAATCTTTTGCTCCAGTATTGACTAGAATCATTAATTCAGCAAAAATTATGATAAAGTACTTCATGGTTTATCGTTTTGAAAAATTATAACATAAAACTTCATAAATATTTTTTAACGAATGATAATATTAGTATTGAGCTAAAGGTGTATCTGTTTCTATAAATATCGTATTCAACGTAATAGTTTATTTTTTAGTGACCTTGTGCCTTATCTATTATCATCACCTAATAATCTTAATTATTTCTGTTAAAATAAAAGAATAATGTTATTATAAATGAACTGGGCATACCAATTATATTTCATGATTTTTGTATATAATTGTATCAAGATTATTCTTTGTATATTCATTTAAATTCAATCGCTAGTTATAAAATTGTAGAATTATGAACAAAAGCTGATTAGATGTTGATACTTTATTATGGGCAAATGCAGACTGGACAAGTGATTATCCCTTTTGTTGTAAATTCAGTCATATAATTTTAACCGGTAAAATATAATAAGTATTGCGTAATTTAATGTGAAAATCATAAATAACTTATTCATATAACTTATACATAATATTAATAATATAAGTAAATATGTATTTTTTTTTATTTATTTATATAATATAGCATTATGTAAAAAAATTGTGTAGTTAAGTAATGCAATATAATATGGTAATATAAAACTAAAATTAACAATAATTACTAAAGTCGTATAACTTATATGATAAATAATGCAGGAATACTATACGTTTGTTATGAGTCGGTCTGTATTTTGTTATACATTAACATTAAATTTTCAAGTTCTATAATACGTATTTTTTGTTAATTTAAAATTTGATGGATGATTTGATATTATTACATGTTTTAGTAACTCTGCTCTTATTATAATAAAAATTACAATTTGAATTTATTATATCCATAAGCCCTTTTATTAAAACCTCTATTTTTGTTATTTTAAAATTATAACATATTATTTAAATTTTGCAAACTAAAAACATACCATGATTTAACCCATTTATTCAGTTTCCCAAGGACGTTTTATTTCAATGGTAAATGAGAAACATCCAACTTCATCACCATTTTTTTTAAAAAAACCAATTTTAAATTTGTAAGTTCCATAAAAAATTTCTTTTATTATAATATTATAATATTATACATGAATCACACACGTAAACTATACACACGTGTATTATAATTTTAGTCGATATGAATCTATTTTTTTTTGTTTTTTTGCAAATACCTTAAATAGATGACCGGCCTTCGTACGATTTCCTGCTTTCTGTATCTATAGGTTGGTATCTATTTCAATATGTGAATCATATAATGCGTAGTGGGCTATTAATTAATACAAATAATATTATTGTATAAGAAAAACGATTCTGAGCGAAAACGGTTAGTCAGACTATGATGGTACTAAGTATATTTGATGATACTATTGTGCATAAAGTAATTTATATATAACCTATTTACGTGGAGCCTTGTTTTCAATTTTTAATCCTTAGCTATAAAAGTTGAACATTTTAAACATTTTTAACTACAAAATAATTATTAAATTATAAATTTTATAAATTTTGTCGAAATTTTAACTTTAAATGCTTATAAAAAAAAATTGTGCCTATGTATTTTTAGTATTTTTCAATTGCTATTGTAAAAATATATCAGGAGCCTTGTATTAAATTTTCACGCTTTATTTCCCAACAAATAAAATTTTATTGATATTTATAGAAAAAAAAACTAAAAAAATTTAAAACTGGCAATGTCCGTAAACAGCTCAAAAAGAGTCAAATTATTTTCAAAATTTTATCGTGTATAGTAAATGCTAATATAAACATTCAGTGAAATCTTCAAGTATCTACAGTCATTCGTTTTTTAATTACAATAAAATAAGAAAATCGTTAAATAAGAAATTGAGTGAATATCAAATGTTGTAAAAATATGAATTTCAAATGCTTATAAAAATTTAATTTAACTTTCTTGTAGACATTTTTTTTTTTTTTTGATAAAGGTAGACAAATTTATGGATAATCTTGTATTACATTTTCAAAATTTAGATTTAAAAATAAAATTTTTTATGTACGTTTGAAATTCACATTTTTACAACATTTGTAACTTTTTATAAATTTAGTTGAATTTATGATTTTAGCCGGTTGTGGTGTAAAATGTTTTTAGTTTTTCCCAAATTTACCCCTGGTAAGTGCAATTAATAAATAAAAATATTTTGAATTAGTATAAAATTATAATAAACGAGTATTCCGAATTAATCTCGTAAAGACTAAAAACTGCTGTAAATATATCAGCGTAAGTTAGTAGTTATTAGATATTTATTGTTACTATTAACGGAAGTACTCGTTATAAACTTTTTATTATTTTCACAAAAGGTCCAGAAGATATAGGTACTTCTGTAATCTTACCTGTATACAAACGAAGAAAGGGATTTTATTAAATGGTAGTATTGATATAATTATATTTATCTAATTTTTTTAAAATTTATTTTATTAACTATTTATTTACAAACCATACAATACAATTGTTAATCTGTACAATTAATAAATTTGATAAATGGAAAGGAAATATCGGTTTTGGGCATGCACTCGGCAGTGCCACCCGATGAGGTTATTTTTAGGTATAACCTATTATTTTATTTATTGTTCAATTTTTTTATTTTAGTAAATGTCTAGGCTAATACGTACATTACCGGGAAGTAAGATATAGTATAGTTTATTGTTTAATGGTATACTGTGATAGTTTAAATTAGTTTGGAATTTAAAGTAATATAAGTTTGCTTATTGATCAAGGGTAAGAATTTTCAGGTATTTGGGAAAATTATAGTTGTGAAATACCAAGAAGAATACGCTACTATGTCGTAAGTAGGTGGATTGCAACGTTTGAAGTGTTTTAGTATTTGATTTTTATCTAATTTAAAATTGTTATCATAGTTTTATCATAATTTCCTAAAAAATGTAATAATATTATGTTTACTTTATTAATGGACGACCATTTCCCTCAAAAACTAAAAACCCTTTTCTTCTATTGTTATTTTTTCTTATTAAAATAAATTTACTTTTAATATTACTCCACGTCCACAAGTTTATTTGGGCAAAAATCTTGTCTATTTTCCTACAAATATGAAAATCATAATATTTTATTATACATTATGCGAATAAGTTATAACATTGTACCCAATATTTTGGACTTAATATTAGTGTGTGGGGGGGGGCAACCTGATTTGAGCAGCCGTGACGGATCGATGGCGTAATGGGTATCGTAAGGTATTGCTCGCTGTTACTGCCGCGTCGATGTACAGTCACTAGCCGTGCAATGATAGTGGACTGTATAATATGAAGAGAACGGAAAAAGTGTAGGAACTTAAGAAAATATTACAGTCTTGAGCAGATAGGTTGTAAAATAATTGCAACGAGAAATTTCGATGGTAAAAAAAAAATACGATGATAATTCAACGTAAAACAAAAATAATAATAATGAACAACAAAAGATGCTTATCGTGTATTGTTGGACAAAAATAAAATATGAAGTATAAATTTAGACGCTTTTAAAAAACTTTTTTGAATTAACGCTAAATTTTTTTTTTTTATTACACTTAAAAAACTTATGAGGTACCATTCGTTCAATTTTCAAGTTGATCAACCGAGCAAAAAACGATTTTGTCAAAAAGTGATTTTGCTTAAGATGTACCGTTATTCCTTAATTATTTTTCTTGACGCTTACAAAAAGTAAATACTTGGGACACTTGGGTGTGTATTGTCCATTAAAGCCCTTGGTTAGTTTTAAATGTATTATTACTCTTACTCTAAGGACAACTCTATACCTCGGGATATACTGCGTACAATGTACAACAGAATTTTTTCAAGGGGGGGGGGCGCAGACCCGGGACCCCCTTGTTTGCGTCACTGATGTGTTGTTTATATACTATATACATACACATAGGTTATGTTACCTACATGGTATGTGTAGGTACATTTTACATAACTGAAATCTATTTAACGATTTCCTTTATAAATTGTATCACTATCGCGGATACAAATTATATTATTATTTCTTATTGCATTAGAGCAATGCCACAGCTGTTACACATATTCCTGCAACAGTTTTTTTTTTCATCCTAGAAACTAAATAATTAACTATCCAAAAACAAATACGTATGAATTTTCGTAACCGCGATGGGGTTACTGATCGTTATTCGCCAGTACCTAAATATTCTATGTGAAACTTGGAATTTTTTCTAGATAATATATATGATTTAAACCTTTGCTTAAGTACACACACCATAATATATTACGTACACAGACCCAGTACATATACACATATATATATATATATATATATATAATATATGTGTGTGTGTGTGTGTGTGTGTGTGTGAGTGTGTGTGTGTATGTGTGTGTGTGTGTAAATACTATATACTAAACACTCTCTTACATATTATTATAGAACGAATTACCCATGTACATTGATCCATCGCCATGCATCCATGGGTACAGTGGTACACACATACAAGGTATCTATATTGTTCGCGCCGGGTACGGTACAATGATAGACCATGCGCCTGGTAAGCGTCATATACTTTTGCATGACACTCACACATC
Organism: Sitobion miscanthi; assembly: GCA_008086715.1. NCBI lineage: Eukaryota > Metazoa > Arthropoda > Insecta > Hemiptera > Aphididae > Sitobion > Sitobion miscanthi. The sequence continues at coordinate 22,619,849 of CM017798.1, read as the reverse complement.
GACCGACCTGTGTATCTGTGTGCATATTAGGTATAGCGACTCAGGAGAAGTAAACGGGTTCGCCGATCAAAACTCCGAGTGCTAGCATGTGGTGGATGTGTAGGTGTGTATATGACGTGTGCTTATAACTAAAGACAGATAGGTAACTCAAATAATGGTAACTTAATTGTGTGTAATACACTAAATGATATATAATAAATATCAAAAATATATGAACCATAAACATGATAATAATATGGTACCCTTCTGGCACGACAAAAATTGTATACAAATTTAGCCCTTTTGGCTCAACAAATATCATAAAAAATAATTACAAGCATGAGCTCAGCCAATGGACTCAACAATAATATAAACAATAATAATGATAATAATATTTCAAAACTCACAGGTTTGTGGAGCGCAGTCTGGCCAGCTGGTCCTGTATTATAATAAATAACAAAAATAACAATAAAAGATTATCGCGAACTGACAATGATACAATCAGTGGCGATCAGCGCACACGTTCAGTGGCAATGACTTGCATTTAATTAGGTGGGGTAAAGTATAAAAATTAGTCCGTTGCATCATAGTATCCTTCTGTCTACTGATCAGCTGTCGTGTAATTAGTATATTCCTAAGATTTACAAACTAGAGTGTCAATTTATACACCCGTCTACACAAGACCCAACCATCCGACACCCACCACCATAATTAAATACTAGGGTGAACTGCCCCATAAAAATACATGTTCGGCGCCACTGCGACACGAGTAATAACAATAATATGAGTATAAACAGCGAATCGTGCCAGGATATAAAAAATAATATGTAGCGATTTGCGCTCACAAAATAAATAATATATGGCGATTATAGTGCCCTCGATTTCACAATATAATTAAGCGCACGATTTGCGCACACCAAAAAATGAATATAATATCTATATATATAAAAATGGAGACAAAAATGTATAACAATTCATAAATAGAGAATGACTGGGCCGATTTGCCTAAATTTTTTTTTAAGATGTTCGTAATTGCCAGGAGAAGGTTCTTACGAAAGAAAATTTTGGAAAAATCCAATTTTTTTTAACGTGAAAAATATTATATATTATCAAATATTAATCGATTATATCGATTTAAATATTATTGTGTGTTTCATAATTACTATGGAAACCAAATAAATAAATAAATAATAAAAATAAAAAAAAGAGGGGTACTTGAATGGCTTAGATTCACAATTGGACCCGGTAGGCTCAACCCGGGGATGTGCTCAAACAGGGATTTTGAGATTTACGATGGACACTTTGGTTTTTAAATCGTTGTTATTGGTTATAACTTATAGGAGAAATAATTAGTGTTGTGTGTGTGTGTGTGTGTGTGTCAGTGTGTGTGTCGGTCGGTGGAAAATTATACTAGTGCGTATAATTACATTGCGAGTACGGCGGTGATGGCGGCGTGACCACAGGTAATATAATAGCTGACCCCGTGCACTTCGTTGCCCGTTAAACGTATCAACTCTATATGACTCAAACTTTGTTCAATTCGTTTTTTTGATATTCGGTGTATGGTGTTCAAAATGTATCTTAACTTTTCTGTTGCCTGAAATCAAAATTCTGATTTGCAGCAGTATGATTATCAGGTAAGCAATCTACCTGCGGTAGATCGCGGACCCCGTACTGTTTGTACGTAACTGTATGATTTAACTCTAAAGTATCAAAGCTATACCAAGTTTTTCGTTTTTACTTAATTCCACCCACAGTGGGTTAATATAATCAATTAATATAAAATCCTAACCTAACCTAACCGTACTAAAATCTGATGAATAAAAAAAACCAAATTTAACCCTTTTTAAATTAGCCTATCTTCTTTCCAGAGGTCTAATCTACGCACAAACATTCATTTTTATATGTATATAGACATGAATTAATAATGAAAATTAACAAATATGCGCGATTAACCAATAGCAATCAATATATAATACACAATTATTAATTTAATCTGCAACAATAAACTACATTTTTATTTTATTATTTAGTTTTTTTTTTCTGGACAGATGTCACCACTATTGTATTTTTGACATCCGGATTTCCTACTTTTCCAGTGGATATTCGTATAATTTTCTTTCATAGAAATCTTCTCCGTGATATACTCTTTCGTTTAAAAAAAAAATCAAGAAGATCTGATAAGTAGTTCCAGAATTTACCCTGTAGAGAGATTTTCATTTCACATTTATATAGTTAGATATTATAATATTGTATATATTCCTCAACCGTCTTTGCTTCCCAGGCTTTGTAGTAATGATCGGTTTCCCCACACTCTTATATACCTATGTCTTACACATAATATATATGGTATATTATTATTAACAATATGTTTATGTATAATGCACGTACACGGAATTCGGTGAATAATAATAGCCGCATACCACCACCACCTCCAATATAATAACACAATTGGTAAAATAAATCTTTATTTTATTATTGTTATTATTAAAAACATCTATGCCTACATGCCTATAATATATAATATACATATTATACTTACAATCCGGGTGCTCTCATACGGGGTGGGAGTTATTATACCCTAAACAGACGGTATTATAATCTACCCATTTATCCGGTTTTAACTAAATTATAGGTCCTGGTTGTTTTTTACTTATTTTTTTCAATGGCCCAACATCGATTATGCCACGACGTGTATATAATTTTATTTGACAAGAGAAAACCGTATCAAAAATTCATTTTCACTCATTGATCTTTGTCATTTTTGATCGAAAGACGTCGCAACTGCTTATTATAATTCTCCGGCAACTACTTATTTCCTAAGATTTATATACCACATTAATAATTAAAAAAAATTAATTATTAGAATTAAGTTATTTACAAAACAAATAAATTATACGTACGGTATCGGCGTATCGCCATCATAACATTGTACTGCTGTATATGCACACGTACAGTGTGTGTGTGTGTGTGTGTGTTGTGTGTGTGTGTGTGTGTGTGTGTGTGTGTGTGTGTGTGTGTGTGTGTGTGTGTGTATGTGTGTGTGTAAATATTGTAACAAGAGTGTGTTATATTATGTACTTTACAATTGCACGATTTTAAGATGACTTCTCGCGTGATATTTTTTTTCATGATATACATCTGCACCTTTGATCATTTCAATAACAATAAACTTCTGCAAAAATATTCAACCGAAACACAATATACATTGACACGTTGCGAAAAACAGAAAATATTAGAACGGACAAAACGTTTACAATTGATTAAAATATTAATAGTTGTGAATTGCGCGAGTTGATGAAATTTGGCTGTACGCTGAATTTATATTTATTATCATTTGAGTTAATAACATATAACATTGGGTTTTAGCCAAATAATTTTAATTGTTAGTGTATTGAATAGCACTCGAAAACAGTCGATTTCAATACTTAGACTTCATAGGGCTCCAATCATCTGTTAGAAGGTCTATCGAATGTATTGCTTCTCACGCGTCTAATATACTAATATCTCTAGGGTTCTGAAATATAATGAAATTAATTTTTTTGAAATATTTCACGAAACTTTTATGAAATATTGTATATTAATGTAAGATTAAAAAAACAAATTTTAATTTCAAATTATAGTAGAAAGTAGACGCATCTACTTAGTTAAATATTTAATGATAAATACTATAGAAATATTTATTACATTGGACATTCTACAAATTACATATTAATTACCTATCTTATATTAAATAAATATTAATAATCACTTATCAGGTATGAAATCAGTAGACCATCTAGTGATGATTTTATGAAACAAAACCACAAAACACAGAAAAAAAAAGTTTTAAAAAATATATTTTTCAATATTTCAAGAAGGGTGAATTTTTCAAGTTCGAAATATAATTTAAGTGAAAATTTCATGTGAAATATTTGATACTCATAAGTCATAATCCTAAATATATCATAATAGTTATGACAGTATTTTAAATCAACTCCAACATAAAAACATATAATAAATATGTAGATAAATTAGTAAAACTCATGGCTGTTATTAATTACATTGACTATCCAATATTATAATAAATATAACAGTCTACGGGATATTATTTTCCATAATTATTTATATTATTTGTTGTTGCGTGTAGCTCTAAAACCACTTGCCCAATAATTTATGACCGATTTGCGTAAACTCGTTTTTGCCGCATTGTATTATATATATACAGTTTTGAGTGATATCTAGATTCAAATTTAGTATCTTCATCTTATCTAGATGAATAAAAAAAATAGTATCTATCCAAGATTTAAATTACGGAAATCTACATAAATATACATAAATCTCGTTGTGTAATGGATGTGTTTTTTCAATTATAGTGTACCCATTTAGTCGTTTTACATAAAATATTATAATATCATTGCAATACTATCTATATGAGTACAAAAAAATAATAACATTTAAGTGCTGTTTCCTGGCAAATCGCAATAATTGTATTCTATGCTGTTACCACAGTTAATAATAACAATAGCAGTAAAGCACCCTTCCGTCCGTTAAGATCGTATATCAAAGGATATGGATACCAGAATACCAGGATACCAGAATACGGGTTATTCTTAAATTTAAACAATAAGAAATTACTGTATTAGAAGATTATCCCACAATTAAACATGTTTTCTTAAAATACAACACAACTATTCCGTCTTCAGCGCCAGTCGAACGACTCTTTAGTGAAGCAATCCAAGTATTGACACACCGGAGAAACCGTCTAGGAGATAAAACATTTGAGATGTTGCTATGTTGCAAGTCAAAAAATTAAACAAGCCTGCATAATTTTGTATGTTATTTTAATTATTTATGTTATGTTGAATAATTAATATTTTCAAAAAGAATAAAGTTTTATTTACTTATTTTAATTTGTAGTATAAATATAATATAAAAAGTGTATAAACCAGTTTTTTACTAAATACTAATTAGTACTTAATTCAACCATGATTTTGGGGTAGATGTATTTGTCATATACTGGATATTGGTACTGTATGTCTGTATACTCTGCAGTATATATGTTTTATACTTACATATATTAATATATTTTTTATACAAAATAAACCTTCCAGATTTGCTTATCATAATAAATTACTAAACCAAAAATCCAATAACATGTCAAGCATTAATAAAAATTAACAATTATAATTTAAACATCTAGATAAAAAACATTTATCTACATATTTATCTAGATAAAAATTGAGTATTATATCTTCATATTAATCTAGATATTAATTTAGCTAGTAATCTATATGTATCTAGATGTTATTTTTGCTATCTGAACTCAACACTGTATATATAGGCACATGTTTTTGAGAATTACAAAGATAACAATAATAGCATTATTCCCGAGACAATTTGTTCTCCTTCGGATATCGATATATTTTAATGCGACTAAACGATCGCGACATGCCCTTCGTCTCTCTACCGTCGCACGATTATCTGTAGCGCTTCGTGTGCAATTTCGTCATGTTTTCTTATGTTATCTGATCTCTTCCTACGATGATTAGAAACATAACGTTATGATAATAATATCACCGACGCCATTCAGCCAATCGCAGCAGCGACTGCAGCTGCAGATACCGAATATATTCGTAATAATAGTAATAACTAATAACATTCGCCACGATATAGTGTTACATTAAAATTATACGTACAGCATAGCGTTGTATAACACAGAAAATAGAGCGTGTATATAAATTCTCAAAAGATCGAAAGAAAATCCTAATGGATGGGAAAAAAAAATGTTCAATGTAAAAATATCCCGTACCTACATTTAAACAAATTCAATTTAAAAATAAAACATGCAGGAGTTTTTTTCCCGAATGGTTAATCTGTAACGTCCTCGTAAACCTTTAAAAATCCGAAAAAATATAAAAAAAAAACCTTCGTGTTAACACGCATAAAACATAAATATCATTATTTACTTTAAACATTTCAGGTGATGATAATATGTCTTTTTGTACACCTATGTATAATGTATACCTAATGTATATTTTACGGTTAATTCGATTTTGTGGTTAGTGTTTTAATAATAAATACTGACGGGTGTACATTATACAATAAGTTTTAACTTTTAACTTTTAAGTGAAATAAACTGTTTTTGTTCTAGAAAACTATCTAAATGGATATTTTGTATAATAATAATAATAATAAATGGGTTATTTAATTAAGTAATATTATTTCACGAGTGAAAAAGATAATTTCCAATTTAGTTTTTCCTAGACTACTGCCAACACTCGTATTAACCCATATTAACGCGATAATAACGGTTATACTAACACCCTTATGTTTATTTTGATTTTTTATTCGGATGTTTGAACTTTGAACATCCAAATATACATCCAGCCATCAAAACGCCCTAAATCCGAGTAAGTAATTCGGTTCCAAACCTCCGAAAATATGACGTTTTACTAATTTGCAAAATTCGCTGGATGCGAAGAATGATTGTTTATAAACAGTAGATAATGTATAGTTAGCTAAGTCATTATAACAACAGAATCTGAAAAATTCCATGAAGTATAATTTACAGAACGCCTGGCGCCAAAATGTCTTTGTTTTGAATCTACGTTGAATGGCACACGTGCATAATTATATAAGTAAAATTTAAATTTATTTTTATTTAATTGTTTAATATCTGTGACCATTATTAATAATAATACAATTTTTGACAATATTTCGACACACGTACTAATGTGAAACATAAAACTACATTTCTGAGGTGTTGATTTGATTTATTATGTTGATATTATAATTCAAATATAATGTCATATCGTTATCTATCCGATGTACGAGACATCTCCAATACGATAATTCCATTCATATATTATACAAGCACTATACAAATGACATCGACGAAGTAAACTACACATTGTATCCTATTGTGAATTTTTTACACAGTTTTTTAATGTTTTCTGCAATTTTTTCCTTTGAAATTTTTATACGATTTAATGCACCAGCCGCGTATTATAGTTATAGTTTAGTAAGTGTGTAATATACCTACTTACTAAACTATAATTAAACACATATATTATTACTATAATATATTGGTACACCGAGACCGGCGGCGCTCCGAGTCTCGCCACGAACGGTCCGTGGGGCGGTAAAACAAGTACATATATACATCGAGTCGACTTGATATTATTATAAATATTACACACGAGTGCCATCATAATATAGCCCATAGCCATCGTTCATTAGTATTCCACTGCATGTGCGGCCGCGAAAAGGAGGAAGGAACTGCTGCCGCCTATGATTCCCGGCGGTGGATCACCTGCAGTGTTTTATGTGAAGTGGAAACGTCACGTCGTTATATTGCATAGTAGATGGGCTAGCAGGTATGTACCTATATAGTATTCGCGGCTGATAAAGTATATACCATATATGTATAATATGTCATATTATAATATCATGTGTATTATATCATAGAATATCATATAGGTTTAATATATTATGGCGACGTTGCCTACCCATCGATTTGTAGGTAAAGTAATAATAGTTATAATGATAAGACGAAACGGTTTATTTTCTCAAACGAACCCCTTATTTTCGCTCGTTATCGTATACCGCAAAGTCCTACTATGTGAATAATATAGTACTGACTACTGGTACATAACAACCAGTTAGTACCGATAGACTGTACAGCACCTGAAATCCCACCTCAGACACAATAGTCTATATCCTAACCTAACCTATAGGTCACCTGGACATTTTGATATCAAAATTTTAAAATAAGTAATTCTGATACGATTGGAGAATGAAATGCAAGAATTCATATACCCGTAAGCCGTAAGTGATAATCATTGGGTTTTTGTTTTATTACTTTAACAACTAGATATTTTTAAGCGGGGGAGGAGTTGTCATTGTGCAGGTGACGTCATAGACCATAAGTTATACAGCTTACTAGTAAACATCATTAAATTAAATGTATATAATAACTTACAAGCGCACAATTACATATTTTTAAGTAAATAAAATAGTCAAACTAAAAATATACGCAGGGTTCCAACCTATGAGAAATGATTGCACTGTCTGCAATGATAGAAGTCGCGTCAGCGTCATATTTCAGTATATTATATTACCCCCATAAATCACTCATATATTTGATATATTATACATAGGGCCCTGACTTTTGGTGGCACCACTTCAATACCAGTGTTTACAAAACATATGTTAGATATTCATAACATCTAAACAATAATCGGGCAACACGTCATATACTTTATATTATTTGCATATGTTACACAATTACCTGCTTCTTTATCGATGCACATATTTTTGAGGTGGTAGAAATACTCAAAAAAGGGTTATATATAATATATTATATAACCTCTATGAAATTGAACATCGAATACTTAATAATATGTTACGTATTTTAAAATTGATGCAAGATATATAAAAAAAAATTCCAAATTGCTAGTGTATAACGTAGATAATAGATTAATTTATCGATGTATATGTACCTATATATCCTTAAAAACGTATCAAAATCAAATGATTCGATACGACATGAAGCCTAAAATATATAATATATTTATACAATAATGTATGGAGTCCATTAAAATACATGTCCGTTGGACGTTTGAAAAGACCATCGCAATTATCAAAATAATTGGATGGAACTTCAATGCAAGTTGAATAATATACAAAGGAAAAAAGATAACCGTCTTAGGACAAAGGAAAATACTATACTTTTAAGTTTTAATGACACAAACGGTCATTCAGAATATTTTGATAATGATAATTTTAATTACTGTTCCATTTTATTTTACAACAATACAAAATTCACTCATTTAAAAATGGACTTAATTCGGTATGAGCAAACATTTTTGAAATGTCAAAATAATACAAATACGCAAAATCTCTAAAGGAACTTCTAAAACTTTAGGACTTCTGGGTTTTTACTCTGTGAGTGTGTGCGAATAATTTAAATTCATAATAAAAATGGTTTCCAAAAAGGAGTTCATCAAGTGTTGTATATTTTTTATTTATATACATAGCTGATTGCCAAAATATTTTTAAACTTAAATTGATGGTATACATATTTTATGTGAGTCGAGCTGCAACGCTTTATATTATATATTGAAGAAAAAGTTTTATTTTTGAGAATAAAAATAAAAAAAAATGTATGGAAACATCTTTTTAGTATACTTTCTAGTATTATAATATAGTGTCTACGCAGGTCTTTCAATATATGTTCCAATATGTATATAGTATGTAGTTAGGTATTCAGCGTTGGGTACAAGGAACACGACTTAGAGATTTTGGCCAAAGCAAATAATTATATTATATTTGTTTTTACTTTTTACAATTTCCTAGACGTCTTATATAGATAGTTCACCCTGAAAACCGCCTTCTTAAGTATATATATTATAATTTAATATGTAAACACATGATTAAATAATTTTGCTGCAAGTCCGTAAGCGCTACGTTAAGTTATATAAATATTGTAATAATCGGTGTTTGGAATGAACTAGTTCCGAAAAGAACAGATTCTTAGAACGAGTTCTTTCAAAAAAACGACACCATAAGCGAATTATTTTATTTTCAACCAGTGTGTACCTATACCTAGGTACTGCAGGTATATAATACTCATATATTTTTAATTGAAGTAGAGATCATAAGAGTATCCAAGATAAATATTTAACTACTAAGTTAAGTTAATACATTTACAAAACCAACTTATAAATAATTAAACATATTTTGAGAAATAGCACTCTTAATTTTTCACCGTAGTTATCTTTTTTTTTAATTTCATGAATCGGATACGAATTAGTTTTTTTACTGACATGCCGAATATTTATATAATAATGCATAATATGCGCATTTCCAGCAGTCTTGCGTGAATATTTCAATTTATTCTTAAGAAAACGTTATCGCCATGATACCGAACTGCAATTCGATAGTAAATCACACCGACTGTATTAGTATCATGTTTGCCGTACAGAATTATATTTGTTTAATCTCTGCCCGCCGACAATGTGACGCCGAACGATGACTCGGCCGAGCTGTCCCGGTGACATTGTCATTGCGACGACGTGTCACGCGTGTATTGTACTATATTGTGCGTACGTTGCAGACATATAAAGGACGTGTTGATAGTGTTGAAACGGTCGTAAAACAGACGCTCATAATATTACACTGAAGACTATGTGAAGCTCCTGCGCGGTGCCGGTCGTCGTACATTTCCCCTCCATAAATCTTTACGGGCGGCAAATCGTAAAAATGCGTTTTGTCTGTTGATCTCGCGATGTCCATCGCCGCGGTGATTTCGGCGTAGTAGTCGAATCGTGAAACACGCTGAAACCACCGACGTCGTCCGACGATCAGTGATCACCGACCGAAATAATATGAAGACCTGGGGGGCAACAACGAGACGTCTCCATATTTTGGTTGAAATTAGTTTTCGATTGCTCATTATCAATAAAAAAAAAAACTGCGTCGTTTGGTGCAACAACCAGAGAAATCCAACGTTTAAATACTTACAGGGATATCATATAAATGGAGATGTCTGGTTTTATTTTGGTCTAGCAACAAGACATCTCCCATGTTTAATATTATAAATGGAGATGTCTGTTTTGATTTTAGTCAATAAGACATCTCCAAGTATTTAATTACGGTGCAACAACAATGTATGTCCCAACAAGTTTTATTGCTTCCTTAACTTATTATTAAAATTTAAACATCATCTATAAGTGCATATGTTGTACCCTAAAACTAAAACCAATTTTTTTTTTGGAGATTTACAATGTTTTTTTTGGTCTGTTGAATAATTTCAAAAAAAGGATATGTCTGGTTGTTGCCCCTAGGTCTTCGCCCAGGAATTAATCGTTATAATAATTATTACTATACCGATTAATTCGATATTTCGTGATATTATTATTGTTTTACAGTTGATTGTGCATATTTTTAAAAAAAAAGATTTACATTCGGTTCGAATGTCGCGTGATGTTCGATATCGATGGCATAGTCGAACTCGGATTAAAATAATCGTTAGGCTACCTAACTATAATACTTACTCTTTTTTACTCGAAAAAAATCTCCGGGAGAGCAGCGCGGGGGGGAATTAAATGCCTGGACGCGTGTATCCAAAATGCGCTCCTTTGGCGGCCGCGAGAGAAACACCTGCAGCACCCGTCGCTCACCCACCTGCAGCAGACTCCGCACGAGTCCTATACACGCGCAGGATACGCCCTTACATAGCGTGTACTCGATATGATCTGTGCTATGCGTATTTTAGTACGCGTTTTAACGTTGTTTACGGCTATTATTACGGGCTATCTTCGCACGGCAATACATAATATAATATTATCATATTACTATTTAATATTTTAATCACGTTAATCAATCGGTCGGTAGGTACTTAGGTACTAATTATTATTAATGTACTATAATAATATAGTCGTGGTGTAGTCAATACCTGTTGGCTGTTGAGTAATTTTTTTTTATTTTTGTATTTTCAAATACACCTATAATACGTTTAGAAAAATATAAAATATATAATATATTTTTAAATATTTATGTAGCGATTTTAAATTTTAAAACTTCAACAACGAAAAACAAAATATGTAATAATATACTTTTCTGTTGAATTGAGTAAATTCTATGGAATTACCAGAATAAGCACTCTCATAGAGTTTGACTGTTTTAAAATATTTTTTCAAAAGTATTTATCAGTGTACATCACCGCGTGATGTAGATACCTACATTGCGTAAAAATAATGATAGGTATAATATTTTTATCATGTGCGATGTGCAGAGTAATTTATGTATAATATTATTATGATAACATTAATAACGGTGATGGTGATCGTCATCCCACCGGAAAGTTCTGGTTTAAATATGCAAATGACATTTTTTGGAAAGGCGCACACGTGCGATGACCCACACGACCACATCATACACGCGCATAATTTACACCACGCGTATTATAACTTTCCAGTGTATGTCATGATATCCACGATTTGTCCACTCGCGCGATTTTCCAAGTATAAAATTACTATTATATATGCATCAGTTATTTAACATTTTGTGTTACCTACTAAATATAATATTAAAATGGCAATATTTTATACAGTTTGTGGGTTATTTGGCGTAGTTGTTGAAAAGTCAGTTATTACCACCTTATAAGTGGTACCTATCAGTTATTAGTGGTTACGTTTAAGATTATAGGTTCATTTGTCACACATTTTATATTTTCATACTATAGGTCTCTTATAAATTATATATATGTTACAGCTTAAGAGTTGAATTCCGTTATTTTATGAAATAACTAGGCAGTTCATCAATTACCTACGAATGTTAGTTAAAGTATGAAATGATACACAAGAATTATAATTTAACTAGTTATTTCATAGAATATCTAGTTATTCTACACAATTTTAGTTTGATATCCGTTAAAGTATTAAATACATTAAAATTTAAAATATATTAAAATATTTTATTTTACTGATTTAATTATAACTAAATTATTTGCGGCTGTCAAAATCTTCAAACACAATTGGTTTTACAACAATAACATTTTTTTTTGTTAGCAAGGTATATATACAAATCCAAGTATTGCTTAACATCAGATTGAGTAATATTTTTACAACGTTTATTTATTTCATATTACATGCGATCTCTACCCCCGTGTCCAATAGAAATATGAATTTCATGTAAATAATCAAAATTTCTTCAATCATAACATATAATTTAACATTTTCATTTTGATTTCTTACGGGTAGTATTATTTTTTTTCAATGCTGTTTATTTTTACAATATCGTTATGTTTTTCTAATCAATTCTATCATCAAACTTGCATATTTTTCTTTAATTTTGTTAAAACTGCACTATTTGGTTTAATGAACGATTTTTAACACTAATATATAAAACTTGTCTTTCATTAAATCGAATTCATTGTGAGCTATATTAATACTTAAAATAACAGTGTGGAGACAGAAGAACCAACAGTGAACACGTGTGACTGTAAAACTATTACTAAACTTTAAACCTTACCAATTTTATTGACAATCTTAATAATACAATACATGTACCAATAACGATAATCTTATAATAACACGATAAACGTACATGAACATTGCGGTCACCGACAACAATATGTAGAAAGTTACAAAACGCGGTGCTGGTGGTAGATGCTAAGAGTTAGCTGAATGGAGTCCGTACCAATGACGGTGTACTGAATAAAATAGGTGAACTTAGATGATTATTAAAATCAATTAAACAAAGAAGCTGGAAATTAATTGGACACACTTGCAACACACACGCTGCAGTTTGCAGAGTATAATATTTGTTTTCAAATCTTTGGTCTATCGCCAGCCTACAGAGGACGTGATGTATATTAACACACGCCCCAAAAATAAACCAAAATATGTAAGTGCGTTAAATAAACAAACGCATATTATAAGTATATATTATTACTATGACGTATCTATTTTGTATAGTAAGACCTGCGAACTGGTCTGACCAGCCATCTGCAGTACACCGCATAATCTAAAATCGTATTTTATACTCTAATCACTTCAAAATACGGTTTTATTGCTTGTTAAAATTGTACTAATAGAAATTCGAAAATAAATTAAAAAGTCAGTGTATCAAATCATATCATTGTGAAACGCGAGGTATGACACGAAGTGCGAGGTGGGTGATCGCTGTATTGTACACACAAAACACACACACTCGTTTTCTTCGCAATTTCATGTTTCCCGAGTGTCAAACTCGATTACTATTGTAATGTGTTACCAAAATCAAATTAGGTTTTCGAGTGTTCAATGGGCCCTTTCCTACCGCATAACGTTGTGATAAATTACACGCTGTAAGTATAAGTATGTATAATAATAAATAATAATAATAATAATGATAATATATATATATATTTAATATATATATGCGCACGACCGAGACCGTACCGTTTACACTATACAAGTATGCTATGTTATTATACACACGCAACGAAGTACGCAATATTATAATAACACGAGCAATAATAATAGTGCGTCTATATAGTATGGATTAATAACTTTCAATTACATTATACACTGGCGTACGGTGTTTTGCGTCGTTGTACTGCCACAAATCGTCATGTTATTTTCTCCGCCTACGCAATCCGTTTTTCCGGCGAATTCATTAATCAACGACGAATATTGGCCGCGCGCGCTTGCACGTCACACTCGTCCATATTATATACATCTACCCCCCCCCCCCCCCTCAAACACGCACACACGCACACACACGTCTATAATACTATAATATAAACTATATTAATAATACTATCTCGCGGGCCACAGGGGCGGGCGAGCGCTTTCGCTCCTGCAGATCCCTCGGGACATTCCCAACATCGTCTTACATCATCTAATACACAAATATAATACGTGTTACATTATATTATTATATACGGGAGCTCGCGAACGAGTCGGTCGTTGTGGTGTAGGCACCATACTCGTGTGTGTGTGTGTTGTTTCTCGACGTTTTGCAGTTTTCATCGTAAAACCGCGTTTTACCGATTGCCATGCCTCGCCGCCGGCTGTATACGCGTAGTATTATTTATATTGATGATCTCCGACGAGTTGCGTTGTTCGAATAAATTACTATAATATACGTATAGGTAGGACGCATATACCTAACCTATATATATATATATACGTGAACACTTTTTACACGCACGCGCAGCACTGCTCGCTGCTTTAGATTTTCGTTCTCAATATTTATGGAGTGTGCCATCCAATCACTCCGCCGTATAATATACAGTGCATGCGTATATACGTACAACGTGTATAGATACGCTGTTTGCCGGCTGGCGGTTTCTGACGCGGAAACCATAGTGGGCGGTGGTGGCGGGGAGGTTTTCCATTTTTTCCTCTTTCGTTGTAAATATTTGAATCGCATAAAACCGAACGTCTTACATTGTTGGTACGTACCTGCAGAGAACGTTCGATATTTGTAGTATCGATCTATAATTACTATTATATACCTACGTACAAAATATTATACACTCTGTTTGTGAACGGTTCTCTCGATGAGACTCTGCGAATGAAGGACGAGCAGGAAAAACGTTCGCTGCTATATTGTATTTATATGCGTTTGAAATGTTCAAAAGTCGTAACTCGCATACATGTAGAAAGATAATAACTATCCAACTTTACAACGTATAATCACGTGGTATAACCACAGAAAAGTACTCTTTGAGTGGGTAGTTTGCATTGACGCATCATCAGTAGTACATTTGACATAAGTATTACATTTGTACATAACTAATAAAAATTATACGAAACACTCATATGAATAAATGCTAATTAGTTAATTTATTCCAAAATTCTCTTTTTATTGAGACAGAGAAAACTTATTTACCTATATTGTATAGATAACTAAATTATTTTATCAAACATATAAATGCTTATTACTGGTTTGGTACTTAAAGATCACCACAATATTTGATTAAAAATATTTTCTGTTCTTTATAAATATATTAATGTATAATTAACTTATTTAAAAAAGTAGAATTGTGCATATGTTCTAATAAGTAACTACACATTATAGTTTTATCTTTTTTATTTTTTTTTTATATAGCTTCTAGTACACTACTATTATATTTATAGTTTATAATCATTTTTACTTAGGTACCAATGAATAATGAATTAATTTAAGAGGCTCACAGTTTACCTAATATTCACTGATTTTTGTAGATTACACCAAAGTTAAAAGTATACCTACCAATCTGTGTGTCAATTTTTTAATGGATTACAATAAATATGCACCAATAGAATTTAAACATTGAAGAATGTTAGTATTATTTACAAAACATAGAAAAATTTGTTTTAAAACTTTTGTTATTTACGATCTTAAACAAGTTGTCTTAACAAATTTTCGTAATAGTATAATAACTTTTCGTATTATTTTTAAAGTTTTGCATATGTACCTCTGTGATTTATAGTTTAACTTTTAGTTCAACATTTTTACTCAGCTTAAGAATTTTTGTGGTCATGTAAATTCATATATTTATCCTTAAAATAGGGTAGTTTTTATCATAAACGAAACGCATATTGACGTTAAATCGAGTAAATCATTTTTAAATACCGTAGTACCATAATTATATAATAACTGTATTATTAAAACTATTTGAAATTATTGAATAAAAAAAATATAGCTATAAATGTTACTATAATATGTATGATTATTGTTTAATATATTATTATATATTGATATTAAATTTAAGAATTGATTATTTAAAGTTTACTCAAAGATTTAGATCAATTTACTACCAGAAACCACCTTCAAAGATTGAAGCATTTTTTTTTGTTTTAAAAGGAGATGAGACAAAAATAAAAATACACATAATTGTTAAACCGATACATTTACCGCTTGAAAGTTGTTTATTATCGTATCTAATATACATATATTTTGACTGTAAGGTTTATTTGTGTCATAAAAAATTATTATCGTAATGTATTAAACTAATAAAAATAGTAATTTGTTATGGTAATGCTATTTTATGTGGCCTCATAATACATTTTGGCAACACGGCCCACTAAACGTATAGTTGTGGCACTGGTTACACTTTATGTTAATACTAATATTTCATGGGTTCCATATAACATAATTTTTATTTCCGTGGTTTTAATTAAGTGCAATACTATAGTAACTCGTTGAGTTATTACTTGATAATTTATATAAATATTTATAGAACTCATAATCTATCTTAAATATTAAGGAAAACTTTAAATAGGATATAATGGCGTGCTGCGTTAGTTATGATCAGTGGTTTTATTAATTTGTTTATGTTATTTTTTTGAATTTTTTTTACACTATTTGGTAAATTACTTATCAGAAATAATAACGAGAACCAACCTTTTTTTTTTACTGTTATGTAGTTATTACTTTTTGGATTAAGTACTAATACTGTTGCCTTGAAATAAAAAAATATATTAGTTGTTTATGAATTATTAAACTTCATATTATATTATAATGATAGTAAAGTTGTACCTATAGCAACGATAACTGGTATCCGGTGAATTGTTTGCGAACAATACAATTTATCGCCGGTGAATGTATATCGCGGGCGATTTGATCTTGAATATAATTGGTCGCCAGGATAATTGATCATAGAATGAACATTTGTAGTTTTTTAGTTATTTTATCCAAGTTTTATGTTTATTATTTTAGAATATTAAAATATTCTTATTTATTTATTTTTAAATAACATACAGTTTATCCAGTTTATAATATTATGATATTAACCTATAAATAATATTATATTGTTATATCTGTTAATCACATTGTAAATTGGATTAACTGTTCATTATTTAAAAATAAATAAAATATAAGAGTATTTGAATCTTCTAAAATAATAATATACATAAAACTTGGAAATGTCTGTATTAAATATTAATTATGTAATTAGTACGATAAATCCTGTAATACTGTATTCACGATCAATTCGTCCGAGATACCTAATAACTGTTTACATAAATAATAAATATCAAATGTATGCAACATTTAGTTTAGTACGTCTTATTTATTATACGCAGTTAAATAGATGATCGTTACGAATTTTATTATAATATTAAATGTTCATAGATTAATACTTCAATTTATTGTATTTTATTGCTGCACCTATTGGTTTTAATAAGTACAAAATTTCATAATATTTTGATTTTTACTCCTTACGAAAGATGTTTAATACTTTAATTACGTTGAATGAAAAGTAATATTATTTTTTTTTATGTTTACAGAAACAATACTTTGCTATCTATACAATAACAACAAAAAATAAAAATAAAATATCTAATACTACTGCGTTGACAAATAGACGGGAGGGGGGTGATTGTGTTACTGCGTTAGTGTAGATTGAACAATGACACTGGCTACCTATTGGCGTTCCCGCTGCTGGTTCAGGGCGGGCGAATGTTGGAAGTGTGGAAGTAATGATATCGTTCACTGCACTTGGATGGTGGTGACGGGCGACGACGAAAACTCAGATGAGTGCAGGTGCATATGCAAGTGCAACGGCGAGAACTATGGTGACCAACTGTACGTTCTCGGCTAACAAGATTTTGAGGCTAATATTCGGTAAACCACCCCACTGGTTAGTGTCTGTCGTTTAAGTCAGCAATGCCCTCCGGTCGAGGTGATCACGCCGGTGACCGAAGCCTACAGGCGCCAACCCAGCAGGTCAGACGGTCTCGATGAATGTCATCTTGCAACGCAAACGACGTCCGCCACAGTACACGTCCACCTAGAAAACACGGTCACTTAAAATGCAAAATTGATAACTTACCGCATATTTACATAGTTCGGGCTCTTTCAGACATCTCGCTCGACTTCACTTTGGCTCCTAATAATTTAGGAGTTAGCAAGGACTGTAAAGAAGGAATCGTCTCAACGAAAAAAAATCACACAAGTCAAACATGTATACAACAAACTTGGTTATATTTGCATATACATATACGAGATGATACCGTTTATCATTAAGCATATAAAGTACGGCCATGTTAAGGATAGAAACGCACTGTTATAAGGAGGGCTACATAATTTGGTAGATAGTTAATATTGCTCACGTGCCAAAAGCATCGCATTTTCCAAACTTAGACGGTTCGTCTGTGGTGGATTTGTGAACAACGCTCTGTACTTTTTTTGTATAAAAATAAGTGTAGTGTAAAGCTGAGTTAAAGTGTCTGGTTGTTAGTCATCTCCAATGAAAATTGACCTGGTCGGGAAATCCCCTGCGGCCCTGCTGGCACAACTGGTGTGCGACGGCAGCTTAACAGAGAGATAGGTTAAATCGCTTCATCGATATAGAAATTACCAATTTATTAGTTTCTAATAAAATCCACAAAATATTTTCCTATCGATAAACGAAATGTTTATTAACACTTAGTTAAAACATTTAAAATATCAAAAATACCAACACTAAAAAATATGACATATTTAGAAACACAACAGCACCTTACATACTTTTCGAGTATTGCTTGCTATCGATATCGATATGGCTAAGTAGCTATAGTAATTATTGATCCGTGGCATTCAGTGTTTTAATATTATTATATTAATATGGTGTACCTACGTGATCCTATGCAATTATAAAAGTTTGTTTAAAATCTATGTAGGTAATCAAGTCGGAAACGACGATGTGTGCGGTGTACATATTGTATGATGTTACTGAAATCGCGCGCATTCCTCTGGCCATAGATTCCTATAAACAGAAAACCGTTCTCAGAAATTCAAAATTAAAAAACACAGTCTGCCGATATCGACTCTCTCTCTCACACAACACACACACACACACTCACACACTTATATTATTATTATACGTATAAACAGGGGTATAATAATATGAAGGTACTAGCGTCGGAATTCCTTTTTCGGCCTTTACCGTGCACATTAATCGTTATTTGGGCCCTGGACGCGGAAAATTAATTTGAATAACCACTATCCCCGTCCCTATCACCACGACTAAGTCCAAATCTACGATTAGAGAACTCTGAGGCAGAAAAAAATGCCATTTCCCAATAAATATATTTTGCATTAAAACGGAACACTGAGCGTCGTGGTGCGGATGGTCGATCGACTACTGTACAGACGTACCTACCTATATAATACAATGCACCAGGTACCTATATACAGGGTGATTTTTTTTTTCATCTCCATTCGAATTTTATCTTTTTTGCGTACACATCGTTATGCGATTTTATTTATGTATTTTTTCTTAAAATTTAAATATAGACATTTTGTAATTAAAAAAAAAAAAAACAATACAGTATGTCCTAAAAAAAAAATAGAATCAATTTATAAAACGTTAAACCGTGGGAAAAATACACTGCAGGATACGAATATTTCAATGTTTGGTCCGTGATAGAGACTCAAAATGTATAGCCACCCTGTATACACGATCAGCTTCCATCTATAATAACACTCTTACTATCGTTCTTTCTCCAATTTCCTTTTTATATTTCGTCCGACTATGTACGTTACGGGAATACCAAATGGCCCGGCGGAGGAGACCCTCTCGTGCAAGTATAAAACCCTTATATACAGTGCAGCGGAGCTTCTTCGTCTGTGTACTGGTCGGCCGGGTTGGTTGGCGGCGGGGGGGGACAGACGGGACCCTTTTCTCTCCTTTATTTTCCGAATCACTTAACAATATTTTTCAATGGTCTTCCGCCGTTCTTTTTTCTTTTCCTGTACGCACACAAGCGCGTGTTCGCTTTGGTCGTCCGTCGGCCGCCGAAACGATGCTGCTTCGCAATTTCTCCGAGACGGTGTACTACAATGTATACAGGAGCTGGTATGTATACGATGTATAGGTAGGCATATACGCCCATTTTCGCGCATAAGTATAAACGTACAATATAATATGAGATATTATAATATACAGGCCCGGTCATTCGGAGTTATGTTATTTAGCGTATCGCGTGCGAGGAAGGGAGGCGAATAAACACTCGGATGAAAAAAAATTCTGTTCTGCTCGCCCACGTGACACGCGCGTATTAGTATTATTGCCCGACGAAACATAACGAGACGTTAAATATAAAAAATAGAATGAAACCCCAAGCGATCAGCTTTATGCGTTTCTGCGCAGCGGTCGCGCGTACTTAAGTCGGGCTCGACGAAAGCACGAGTCCGGCGATAACGTCCGCGTTGTCGTGTTATATATATACAAGTCACCACCCTTCCCGCAACCGTAGAAAACACTGCTGTAGTGCTGTACGATAATATAACCCAACCCGCTTGCCAATCGCTACCAGTGGTGGTGGCGGTGGTGGTGGTGGTGGTGGTAATGGCGAGGGTGTGGAGGTATACACATACATGTTATATGTATATTTTGTATAAAGTACGCTGCGTAATAATATAAATAAAACGTCCTTGGCGTTGTGATATATCGTCGTCGTCGTCTACTTCTCGCCACGGTGTATATATATAATATAATATTATTATATTCGTTTTCTTATCGGGCAATTGCAGGAGTCTTACGCGGCGGCGGTGGTGGTGGTAAGAAGCAAAGCCCGCGCGCGATTTGAATGCGCGCGACGTGTAATCCTTCGTTCGCGAAAGTACTCGCCGCGCATATCTCTCTCCTGGAGTCGCGGACGTCTCGACAAATGGCACCGACCGCGGTAATCTTATGTGCAGAGCGATGTGAATATTTTGGAGAGCTCACATAATATTATGAAACGCGCGCATGACCAAAACTCCAAAGTCGGAAAAACATATATATATATATACACACACGCCAGATACCAGATCCCTAATATCAACCTATTTATATAATATTATGTGTGTACGTGCGCATAAGTACATATTATCGTCGGAAAAACGACGTGCTTTAAGGGTGGGCTGTCGAAACTGCACGGTAGGTCGTACATATATTGTTACGAACACTATACCTAAATCCGAACGCTACTATATATACCTCTATATTATATTATAAATGTCGTCGTTTTGGGAATCACCTATGACGGTCAAGTTTTCCGTAAAGGCCCACGGTTTCTCTAGTGTCACGTCTGCGCGTTTATTTTTACGTTGCAGCTGCAGGTAACGGGGAAATGCAGTGGCGTACTCACGAGGGGTGGTACTAAGGAAGCTTCAAAAGGAATTTATGATTCTAGTCGATTCTGGAGCAAAAGAATTCAAGGTTTTCCCAAATTTACCGCTAGTAAGTAGCACTTGATTTGAATAAAATATATTTACAACTAGTATTATTCTATTATATCAATTAATCAATCTAATAACCGTAAAATCAAACATTAGATTCTGAGCGGAAGCGATGAGAATGTATTGATTTTACAATGTGTGTTTTTTTTTTAATTTATAATTTTTTTTTGTGCCTTTCATTAACTTTTAGAACAGTAAAAGTGCTTAGATTTTCTTTAATAGTATCCTTTCTGATAGGGAAGTAAATCTAGTTGGAAATTTCATGGGGGGGGGGGGGGTCAAAAGTAAAAATTTGGCAGTAGTTTTCAAAAGTACCGCGAAAACAAAAGAAAAATTAAGGAAAAACTGGAATTTTTACGCTAAACCGAATTTGGTTTTTGGTGTAACTCTAAAAAAAATGACCGTAGATAAATAAAATTTTGACTGAATGTTTATATTAGTATTTTCTATACACCATGCCATTTTGCAAAATATTTTGACTTATTTCGAGCTGTTTATGGATATTTTCAGTTTCCATTTTTTTTTAGTTTTTTATTCTATAAATATCAATAAAATTTTATTTGTTTTGTAAAAAAGGTTGAAAATTTAATAGAAGGCTCCTAATATATTGTTTCAAAATAGATTAAAAATATTAAAAATCCATAGTTCCAATTTTTTTATAAGCATTTAAAGTTCAAATAATGACAAAATACGTAAAATTCACGAAAATGTGCAAATTATTTTGAGTTAGAAATTCATAATAATTATTCTTTTCAAATCTGGGGTTTTAAAATGTAATACAAGATTCCTCATAAGGTTACCTACCTTAGTCATAAAAAAAGGTCTACAAGCAAATCAAATTAATATTTTTTGAGCGTTTGAAGTTCATATTTTTACAAGATTAGATATTCACTTGATTTCTCATGTAGCGATTTTGTTATTTCGTTATAATTCAAAAACGAATAACTGTAAATACATAACAATTTCACTGAATGCTTATTTCATCAATTTCTATACTTGATAAAATTTTCAAAATATTTTGACCCTTTTTGAGCTGTTTACGGACATTGTCAGTTTTTAATTTTTTTAGTTTTTTTTTCTATAAATCAATAAAATATATATAAATATGTATATATATATCAATAAAATTTCAATAAACTGAACTAAGAGGAAATATAACTGTTTATAATATAGCATTTGATGATTCTTTATTGGTAAGGTTGTTAAATAAAATTGACATACCTACACACAATTATTATATAGCATATTATATTGTTTGATGTGGCTAGTTTATCGAGTCTATGTTATTTGAATTCAATGATATAATATAATGTCAGCCTATATTAATATTACTACCTTATGATATTATTGCTAGTAAAATAATTTATTTTTTATTGTTTATTAATAATAAAGTAAATATTTTTGATTTTTTGGTTACACTATGAACTACTTATGAGATAATGTTTAAAATTTTCAATCCTTTGATATAATAATTAAACATTTTATAATTTTTTAACTACAAAATTCTTACGATTTTGATGAATTTATATAAATCTTAAATATCTATAAATATTTTTTTTAAATTATACCCGGTATTATAAAAACTAATGAAAACATTAGATAAATATTTTAAGTTATTACAGTTTTTCGTTTTTGAATCAAAACAATATAAAAAAAAAAAAAAAAAAAAAAAAAAAAAAAAAAAAAAAAAAAATCACTTTTACGTGTGCAAGCGTACCGATTAGACGTGCTTCCAAGTGTTGTTCCCTTATCTAATCGTTGCACATTCATTACGCAGCTCTACGCCGACGTCTACCACAGGTAATACAATGCTTTATCATATTACGATATATATTAAAACATAATTACCCCGATAACCGTACATCCGTACAAAAGCGATCTAAACATTATGGATGAACCAAATCTTATTCAATCACCCGACAAAAAAAATATGACCGATCTTAATAAACCGTCAACCTACACGCAATCCATACTTACACAAACTACAAATACTCCAAGCTTCGCATCAAAAGTAGCCTCCGAACAACTACCAAAAAGAGAATTAGCCATAGTATTCAACACTATCGAAAATATACCACAAATAGAATATCTTATCGCTCTTTCCAAATTAATCTCACCGAAAGACATTACATATGCTTCCCGAGTATCTAATGGTCGTTTCTGTGTATATCTCTCAAACAAAAATACAATCGACAACCTTCTCGAAAACCACCAAAACATTATCGTCAATAACCAGATTATCAATATTCGCCGTCTAATTAACCCAGCAAAAAAATTAATATTATCTAATGTGTGCCCAACAATTCCCAATTCTATTATCGAATCGAGTTTAAATAATGCCGGTTTTACTTTAGTATCACCGATTATTAAACTAAGAGCCGGATTTAATATAGAAGGTTTTACACACATAATGAGTTTTAAAAGACAAATTTTTGTCAAACCAGATGATTTTGAAAACAAGCCTACATCGATTATAATTAATCACGAAGACATTGCATATAGAATATTTATAAACGACGACATGGTTACATGTTTCCACTGTAAATTAAAAGGACACATTTCAAACCAATGCCCTAATCTGAAAACGCAATTAGTACAAAATGAAACACATAATATAGCTATACCCGAAACAAAAATAAATGAGAACATGACATTAGACAACGAACCTAACCCCGAATCAAATGAAGACATTAACAATATTAGATTAAACATTGCACCACCCATAGGGATAAAAAGACCGGCGCCTTCTACATCAACCACATCTTCCCCCCCTTCTTCTCCGAATAACGAAACCTCAAATGTCTTCTCAATAGATCATACTTCACAAAATTTAAACGAAAACGAAAATTCAGATTGGACAATAAAAACAACAAAAAAACAACAAAAAAAACGAAAGAGAACCCCTTCTCTTGAACATTTCATCGCTAACCTGAATATAAGCCTAAAACCCGCAGAAAAATTTTTTGAAAGAAAAACACGTGCAATCTCATTCATTCAATTCAAAGACATGATCGAAAACTCACAAGAAAACAATAATATAATTGAAACAGTCCTACAATACTGTGATATACAAAATGCAATCACTATAATCGAAATAGTAAACACGGCATTTATAACAGACCGCAGCCTAAAGACTCGCCTAGGAAAATTACTAAAAATTTTAAAGACCCACCTCCAATCATCCTAATAATTTCTCTAAACTCACATAAAGCTTATATCATATCAAACTTGAAAAATGAATTCACTTATACAATGGAACCTAAATGGTTTTTACAGTAAAATAATTGACCTAAAACTCTTAGTAAACAATTTAAAACCTAGCATTATATGTCTCCAAGAAACCAATTTAAAACCTAACCACAATGCAACTTTGAAGAACTACCTTGGATACTTCAGGGAAAGACAAACAAACCCAAACCGCGCCAGTGGGGGAGTAGCTATCCTGGTTAAAAATAATATAAAATCATCACCTATACCTATCAACTCAGAACTTGAAGTAATTGCAACAAGAATACAGCTACACCATGAAATAACCATATGCAATATATATTTACCTGATAGTATAATTTTCTCTTACCAACAAATTATTAATATAATAAAGCAACTACCCTCACCTTATATAATGGTCGGCGATTTTAACAGTAGAAATACAAATTGGGGATGTAATCACACCGATCCTAGAGGAAAAATAATTGAGAAAATCATAGACGACGAAAATGTCACACTCCTCAACAATGGAACCTTTACTCATCATAATTCGTCCAGAGGAACCTTTTCAGCGATCGACTTATCCTTAGCCTCTTCGTCAATCTCCCCTTACCTCTCATGGGAAGTCAAAACCGACTATTTCAATAGCGATCATTGGCCAATACTAATTAAAATACACCATAGAAACAGCCCCCAGACCCCCTACAACACAAACAAATGGACCCTAAGAAATCCTAACTGGACACTATATTCAGACCTAATAGACAAAACTATGTCAGAAAACCTAATTCTTAACAACGAATTAAATACAGATGACATTGATATAATTGTAAAACAATTCACTTCAATCATAACTGAAGCGGCCCATAAATCCATTGGAAAAACAATAATACACCCCAAAAAAACTCCCGTCCCTTGGTGGTCCAATGAATGTAACAATGCTATAAAAAACTACAAAAAAGCTCTCAACAGATATAAAAAAACCAAAACAGTCCCTGACCACATAAATTTAAAAAAAGCCAAAGCCCTATCAAGAAGAATTATAAAACATCAAAAAACTGAATCTTGGAAAAAACTTATAAATGACCTAACCCCCAATACACCAATTAAAGAAGCATGGAAAAAAATACGATTAATAGAAGGCATACAATTCAATGATACCCCCCAAACACTGACAAAAGAAGGAAAAATTTTTTTCTCCTCCCTAGAAAAAGCTGAAGCCCTTGCTGAAGTCTTTGAAAAAAACAGCAGTGATGAAAACTATTCCCCCGATTTTAGAAACTCAAAATCAAAAAATGAAACAGAAAATCCAATTACAATTTCAGAGGATGAAAACCACCCAATAAACTTACCAATCAATATACAGGAACTCTTTGATGCACTGTATAAGTGCAATTCAAAAACAGCACAGGCCATGATGAAATACCATACATATTTATTAAACAACTTCCTATCAGTGCCATATCTATACTACTAAAAATCTACAACTTAATATGGGAGAAGAGGACTTTCCCTACTTCTTGGAAAATAGCCATTATTATACCAATACTTAAACCTAACAAAGATCGACACGAAGTTACATCTTACCGACCAATATCTTTAATATGCACCCTTAGCAAATTGCTGGAAAAAATTGTTAGCAAAAGATTATATTGGACTTTAAAACAAACAAATTTTATCAGCAAACAACAATTTGGTTTCCAAAGGAATAAGTCCACCATAGATGCTCTAACTATAATAACAGAAGACATATACTCAGCATTCAACATCAAACAACACGTACTATTAACTTCACTTGACATTGAAAAAGCCTACGATATGGTTTGGCGCCATCGAATACTAGATATACTCCAAAAAAATAAAATTAATGGCAATACACTCGCCTATATCTCAAATTTTCTATCAAAACGATCCTTCTCTGTGAAACTTAACGAAACCCATTCTAGTAACCACAATCTCCAAAACGGCATACCCCAAGGATCAAGTCTAAGTGTCACCCTCTTTATAATAGCTATTAACGAACTTCCAAGTATAATACCGCCACCACTCAAAACCATTATGTTTGCCGACGATAGTACTATTTACTGCAAAGGAAGAAATATAAACACATCAAAAACAATCATGCAAAACGCTATCAATGAAATCAGCAAATGGGAAAAATCTACGGGGTTCAAATTTGGGCCAGAAAAATCCAAAAGTATTCTATTCACATACAAAACAAATAAAACCCCACCTCAAATATACATGAACAATATTCTAATTCCACCCACATATGACTTAAAAATGTTAGGTTTAAATCTAAACAATCAACTAAATTGGTCCAAACACATAAAACTGTTAAAAACTAAGACTAAATTAAGACTAAATATAATCAGAGCCATCTCTAATCGAGCATGGGGTGCTAACAGCACCATCATAATGAGAACATATAAAGTCTAATACTATCCGTCATCGACTATGGTTCCATTATCTACGGAGCAGCCCCTGAATCAATTTTAAAATCATTAGATCCAATCCACAACCAAGGCATCCGACTGAGTATTGGCGCATTTAAAACCAGCCCAATACCTAGTATCCTATGTGAAGCAAACACACCTCCACTCGAAATAAGACGAAACTTGCTCATCCATAAATTTGCACTTAAAAGACTAGCCGACAAGGACAATGCTATATCACCATACCTTTTCAACACTTCACCTCCGTCTCTTCACTTAAGAAAAAATCAGCCAATATCTACACGAATCAAAAAATGGCTAGACACAACAAATACAACATTGCCTAAACTCCTCTCCCCTGATCCATACAGATACCCTCCTTGGAAAATGAACCTAAACATCAACACCTCAATGATCCAAGAAATCCAAAACATAGAGCCTTCCGAAATCCCCAAACACTTTAATGACATTATACTTAAGAATTTCTGTGATCATAAAATTATATACACCGATGGATCAAAATCCAACATCAAAACAGGACTAGCTATAATTACAGATGAAGAAACCTTTAAGTTCTCTTCACTGGAGATTAATTCTATTTTCACCATTGAGGCACTAGCAATTCTGAAAGCCATAGAACTAACTGAACAAAATTGGAAAAATACAAAGTCCTTCTTAATAGCCAGCGATTCCCTTAGTTCTATCCTAGCTATACAAAACCAAGGGACATCAAATGAATTAATAAAAAACATACAAGAAAGAGCCTCTTCTCTTGCTCCCCGTTCAGTAACCTTCATGTGGATTCCTGCCCACAAAAACATACCAGGAAATGAAAAAGCTGATATAGCAGCCAAAGAAGCCTCCACCAACATCAATATTCCCAAAATAGACCTTTCGTCTCTCAAGGACACTGCCCGAAATGCCTTAAAAAGTAGCAAAATGATTCACCAACGACTCTGGGACCAGGAATTGAACAACAAACTATACCAAATAAAACCTTTTCTGTTACCTAACCCGAACCCCCCCTCAAGTACGAGAAGACAACAAGTGATATGGACACGGATGAAAATTGGACACACGAACATCACTCACATCCACTTAATGAGAAGAGAACCGAGACCAAACTGCGAACTCTGCAACAACGCCCCGATTTCCACAGCACACCTACTCCTAGAATGCCCTAATCTAATAGAACAAAGAAAAATTTTTCCACACCTAACATTAAGAGATATTTTAAGTATAGACAATTTTAACTATTTAATAACATTCCTTAAAATAACCAATCTATATAATAGAATCTAAATAATTTTTTATTATTGTTACATATAACATTATCACCATATACCTGTACTATACTGTATTTCCTTTATTTAAATATTAAGATGTAAATAACTTGTAAACATGTTTGGCTAATGACTTTAATGTTGAAGCCGTATCAATAAATAAAAAAAAAAAAAAAAAAAATATAAAAAAATCGTTCCATTATATATTATTTTACCAGTATGTATATTGTTATAGTTTCGTGGTAATTTGGCAGTAAAAGATAAAATTGGTGGTTGGCAAAATAATGCATATGTATATAATTCACCTCAAGCATACTCGAGTCTTAAAAAACTTTTTGGACCTGGATTTCCATTTTTTTTAAATAGCTTTGGAGTAAATGACACAATACATAATTCTATACCACTGTAAGTTGTTTTATTAAAAAAAGGTTTTCCCAATAATGGAATATTATTAATTTATTATAAGAACATAGTAAATATTTTTAGGGAATATAAACTACCAAAGGATATGATAAATCAAAATTTCCAGCAAATACAAATCTTCCCAAACAAATCTTTTATGGAACTTACAAAACTAAAGTTATTTATTTGGACAAAAATGACAATGATGTTGGATGTTTCTCATTTACCGTTAAAATAAAACGTCCTTGGGAAATTGAATAACCGTGTGAAATCATATAGTGTTTGTAATTTGTTAAATTTAAATTATATGTTAGGATTTTAAGAATAACAAAGAAAGTGATTTTACTAAAGGTGGTTATGGATATAATTAATTCAAAATGCAACTTGTATTATAATTATAGCATAGTAACTAAACAATTTAATAATATTGAA
This sequence comes from Sitobion miscanthi, assembly GCA_008086715.1. NCBI lineage: Eukaryota > Metazoa > Arthropoda > Insecta > Hemiptera > Aphididae > Sitobion > Sitobion miscanthi. The sequence continues at coordinate 22,590,445 of CM017798.1, read as the reverse complement.
CTATCTATCAAATACAAATATTCCAAAAAAATGTATTATTTCATATGACCAAAAAGCATGGCAATTGTCATTAGCTGAAATAGTGTTGGAAGTGTTCCTGAAACGCGTTCTTTTTAAAATAATGGAACGATGAACGGGAAAGTGTTCCTATTTTTAAGGGAATTAAACGAAAATGTCCGTTCTTTAAAATATGAAACAAATAAAAAATTAAAGTATTAAACGCAAGTTATATTTAATAATAATATTTTCTAGAATATATTATATAATTTGAGTTAATTTACTTATCCATCAGAAAAGGTAATTAATATACAAATTAGCCGATTATTTTTGGTTTAAAAGTTGTCCGCAAAACACACCATTGACAACCACTCAGATCGTAAAATAAACGTAAAGAACGAAAACGCGTTCGTTTTTCTCAACAGGATCGAGGAACGGGTATGAATTCCCTTTATGCAACATTTAACCATTAGAAATTAAACACAGTAACTCTTTTAAGATTCTTAAAAAAAAAATTACACTTTGGCTATTACAAGAACAAAATATAGACCGACTTATAAGAAGCGTATAGGATTCTTGCATTAATTATCATATAAGTTGTACGACTTTAGTAATTATTGTTAATTTTAGTTTTATATTACCATATTATAATGCATTACTTAACTACGCAATTTTTTTACATAATACTATATTATATAAATAAATAAAAAAATATATATATTTACTTATATAATTAATATTATGTATACGTTATATGAATAAGTTATTTATTATTTTCACATTAAATTACGCAATACCTATTATATTTTACCGGTGAAAATTATATGACTGAATTTACAACAAAGAGATAATCACTTGTCCAGTCTGCATTTGTCCACAATATGGTATCAACATCCAATCAACTTTTGTTCATAATTCTTAAATTATAATTACCATTATTCTTTTTTTTAACATAAATAATTACAAAATGATAATACATAAGGTACAAGGTCACTAAAAAACATTAAAAAAATGTATAAAGTTTTATGTTATAACTTTTAAAAACGATAAACCATGAAGTACTTTATTATAATTTTTGCTGAATTCATGATTCTAGTCAATACTGGAGCAAAAGATTTCAAGTTTCGCCCAAATTTACCCCTAGTAAGTAGCACTTGATTAATGAATAAATATGTATTTACAATTAGTGTTATATCAAATCGATCTAGACATTCGTATAAACAATTATTTCGTCTTACATTTATAATTAGATGTTCATATTAATTATTATTATTATCGGGAGTGCTCAGGATAATCTATTATTATGTATTACAGAAATTCTTCCATACTCAAAATCATTTTTTTTTTTATGGAATAATAGTTCTTGTCAAGTAAGAATTAAAGTTTTTAAATAATCAACCATTATAAAATAAACATTGCAATCATAGGCCACAACCGCTTGGTTATTATATCATTTGTTTTGAAAAATTTTATAAATATATAATGTATAGGTTAGATTTAGTTTCAGGATAATACATATGGTTCATTTTATTCCACATTAGCTGATCCCGTGCTCATAGTTGCCTAATAATAATTATTATAAGAGCTTCAAAGTTCATGGAAACCATTTATATACAAACAATTTCATCGGAAATCTCATAATAATTTATAAATGGTTGCCATAGCAATATGGACACACAGACAGACATACGCATGTATGTATAAACATAGATTTCCTTGAAAAACAGTCGACAACTAAATCAAGTCATGAGGAATATATTAAAAAATATATTTTGGATACAATTCGTCTATTAATTTATGTTTGTCGTCTAAAATCGTTTCAAGAGTATTTTATTTATAGACTTATAGGAATCAACATAAACAGAATTTATAAAAACTTTTAACCATAGAACCATCATATTATGTTACAAGATAAATTTTTTAATGAGTTCAACTATGAAAAATATATGATAATAATCATTTGAATAGAAATAATAAACGTGAAGTTCTGGTTTCAGGGAGAATATCGACTAAATTTCATCGCTATTCAACAATGTAATGCAAAACCGAATTCCAGATTGCAGTCAAATTATTTTTTGTTCAAGACATCTAGAACTAAAACTGAATTAAGAGGAAATATGACTCTTTATAATATAACATTTGATGATTCTTTATTGGTAAGATTGTCAAACAAAATCGACATACACACAATTATTCTGCAGCATATTATTGGCTAATATTTTTTGCTGTAGTATTGGTGTCGAGCCTATATTGGATGTGTTAAATTTGAATTCAATGATGTAATATAATGTCAGCATATATATTTTCTACCTTAGTATATTTCATCATGGCTATTAAAATAACTAATTTTTTTATTGTCTATTAATAATAAAGTAAATATTTTAAATTTGTTGGTTACAGTATGAACTACTTATAAAGAACCATAAATTAAATGTTCAAGTTGATTGACGAGAAAAAATTGATTTTATCAAAAGGTTTTTTGCGTGAAAATTCTGCCGCTATATTGAAAACTACTGCGAATTTTAAATATTTTCTCTCGAATCTATAACTTATCGAATGCCCCAACTAGATTTATATTTTCTAATCATAAAAGGAAGTGAAGTACATAATCGAAATGTTGTTTCGGCTACCTAGTTGTAGTTACATCTTTGTAAAATCAATATAGGTATACATTTATTGCTCTACCCAGAATCTTTAATACGTAAAAAATGTATTTCACATTTATGATTTATAATATATGATATATCTAAGTATACGTCTTTGTATTATATAGACATCATAAAATTATAGACTTTAGAATGGCTTAAGAACTGTTATGCACTACAAAAATTGAAAAATGCATGAATAGTTATGAATTTATTTATGATAATTTATTTACTAAAATTTGTTGTAATACATTATAATATATAAGCTGCTACATGTATTGTTATAGTTCCGTGGTTCCATGGCAATAAAAGATAAAATTGGTACTTGGCAAAATAATGCGTATGTATATAATTCACCTAAAGCATACTCGACTCTTAAAAAACTTTTTGGACCTGAATTTCCAATTTTTTTAAAAAGCTTTGGAATAAATGAAACACCATTTAATTCTATAGCACCGGTAAGTTGTTCTAAAAAAAAGGTTCTCACCAAAATAAACGTTATTAATTTATTATAATTTGAACATAATACAATTAATATTTTTAGGGAATATTTACCACCAAAGGCTATGATTTATCAAACTGTCCATCAAATACAAATTTTCCAAAAGAAGTTTTTTATGGAACTTACAAAGTTAAAGTTGTTTATTTAGAAAAAAATGGTGATGAAGTTGGATGTCTCTCATTTACCGTTGAAATAAAACGTCCTTGGGAAACTGAATAACTGGATGAAATCATATAGTGTTTGTAGTTGGTTAAATTTAAATTATTTGTTATAATTTTAAAATAACAAAAATAGAGGTTTTAATAAAAGGGCTTATGGATATAATGAATTCAAATTGCAACTTGTATTATAATTAAAGCATAGTAACTAAACAATTTAATAATATTGAACTATCTATCAAATACAAATATTCCAAAAAAATGTATTATAGAACTTACAAATTATTGTATATTTATACTAGAAAAAAATACGATGTAGTTGGATGTTACATGTTTGTCATTAAAGTAAAAAGATCCGTGGGAAGTATAATGAACAGGGCTAGGATGTATGCAATAAAAAATTTTAAAATAGGCATTTTAATTTCTATAAGATAAACACAAAATTACTAATATCATCGCATTGAAATTTTTTTTTTTGTATTTGTTCATTCAAATGACCTCAGGGTCTTTGTCTATGCTTATCACAAATGTATAGTAGGGAAATCTTGTGATCTATTTATCTATGTATATATCCACTAAATTCATGATACTACCACTCTTCTCCAAAAGGATATGGTGGTCTTACTCACTGGTTTACTTCCGGTAGAGTGGGACCTAGTTGGAAACCGTGTGACGCAATCGAAAGACGGCATGGGAAATGGTAATCGCATAGAACCAAAAAAATATTTTGCACTTTGCTATGAATCGAACCGATGACTGCGTGAGTCGCAGTCAACTGCGTAACCTCTGCGTCACTCCGGCCCCGCATTGATATAAAAATGTATATCCGTTGTTTATGATTTATTCTTAAGCTTCATATTATATTAACACTAATAACTGTTTGCATAACATATCAATTGTATGCAATATTTAGCTTAGTACTTCCTACTTATTATACTCAGATAATTGTTACGAATTGAATTCATTATTATATTAAATGGTAATAGATTAATTCTGAAATTGTATTTTATTGCTGTACCTATATTGGTTTTAATAAATACAACATTTCATAATATTTTGATTTATACTCCATACGAAAGATGTTTAATTACGTTGAATGAAAAATAATATTTTTTTTATGTTCATAGAAAAAATACTTTGTTATTTATACAATAATAATACAAATAAAAATAAAATTTTCAACACTACTCCGATAGCAAATATATGAGGTGGGGGGGGGGGAGTGATTGTGTTACTGCGTGATGAAAATTTACCTGGTTGGGACACCCACTTGAAGCTTGCTCTGGTGCTTGTCTTGTGTTTTTTGTGTGGAAGAAAAATGTCAATTTGAAATCTGTAATTGAGTGTCTAACCGGCGTAAGCGTAATACGATTTATGGGTGAATCAGTTATCAAAATTAAAATAGTCAAATATATGAGCATCTTATATACTTAGGATATACAGGAATATCCTTAGTGCGTTCCGTTTTTAATTTTGCTTTTTCATAGCCAGAGTGAGTTCTCCTTCACATCTATAGGTACCTATTTAAGATAAAGTAATCGACTAAAAACTTTTAAGATCCGGTTAGACGATCGAATATGGTGGATCAAATGTACAACTATAGTACTTTATACTTGTAATACAACAATCCCTGTGTAAACGGCGAGGAAACGGAATTTTATTTTATAAAATATAATATATTTAATTTGGTGAAAAATTCAAGCCCGGATTGAGACTTTCGGGAGCCCAGAGGCCAATACATGGTTGTGGGTCCCAACCAATGAAAAAAATAGCCATAGCCCCCACTTACACTGCCTGTGGTGGTGAACATGGTAGGCGTGTGACGGGCCCTAACGCCTGTTAGTTTAAACAATAAAAAATATATATATTGTTGTAGTGACTATGAAAAGTACAAATTACTTAGCTCGGGCCAGTTTTTTTCACATAAAAATGATTGACAATATCTCGGCCCGAATAAAAATAAAAAATAACATGCCCAGATCTTTTTATATCTAATTAATAATTATCTAATAATATTTTTGAGATCCATTTAGCATTGACCAGAGGAGTGCAACGTGCAAGTTAATCTCATCATCTCATCATCTCATTATCCTCCAAAAACTATTATATTTTCATATGACCAAAAAGCATGGCAATTGTCATTAGCTGAAATAGTGTTGGAAGTGTTCCTGAAACGCGTTCTTTTTAAAATAATGGAACGATGAACGGGAAAGTGTTCCTATTTTTAAGGGAATTAAACGAAAATGTCCGTTCTTTAAAATATGAAACAAATAAAAAATTAAAGTATTAAACGCAAGTTATATTTAATAATAATATTTTCTAGAATATATTATATAATTTGAGTTAATTTACTTATCCATCAGAAAAGGTAATTAATATACAAATTAGCCGATTATTTTTGGTTTAAAAGTTGTCCGCAAAACACACCATTGACAACCACTCAGATCGTAAAATAAACGTAAAAGAACGAAAACGCGTTCGTTTTTCTCAACAGGATCGAGGAACGGGTATGAATTCCCTTTATGCAACATTTAACCATTAGAAATTAAACACAGTAACTCTTTTAAGATTCTTAAAAAAAAAATTACACTTTGGCTATTACAAGAACAAAATATAGACCGACTTATAAGAAGCGTATAGGATTCTTGCATTAATTATCATATAAGTTGTACGACTTTAGTAATTATTGTTAATTTTAGTTTTATATTACCATATTATAATGCATTACTTAACTACGCAATTTTTTTACATAATACTATATTATATAAATAAATAAAAAAATATATATATTTACTTATATAATTAATATTATGTATACGTTATATGAATAAGTTATTTATTATTTTCACATTAAATTACGCAATACCTATTATATTTTACCGGTGAAAATTATATGACTGAATTTACAACAAAAGAGATAATCACTTGTCCAGTCTGCATTTGTCCACAATATGGTATCAACATCCAATCAACTTTTGTTCATAATTCTTAAATTATAATTACCATTATTCTTTTTTTTAACATAAATAATTACAAAATGATAATACATAAGGTACAAGGTCACTAAAAAACATTAAAAAAATGTATAAAGTTTTATGTTATAACTTTTAAAAACGATAAACCATGAAGTACTTTATTATAATTTTTGCTGAATTCATGATTCTAGTCAATACTGGAGCAAAAGATTTCAAGTTTCGCCCAAATTTACCCCTAGTAAGTAGCACTTGATTAATGAATAAATATGTATTTACAATTAGTGTTATATCAAATCGATCTAGACATTCGTATAAACAATTATTTCGTCTTACATTTATAATTAGATGTTCATATTAATTATTATTATTATCGGGAGTGCTCAGGATAATCTATTATTATGTATTACAGAAATTCTTCCATACTCAAAATCATTTTTTTTTTTATGGAATAATAGTTCTTGTCAAGTAAGAATTAAAGTTTTTAAATAATCAACCATTATAAAATAAACATTGCAATCATAGGCCACAACCGCTTGGTTATTATATCATTTGTTTTGAAAAATTTTATAAATATATAATGTATAGGTTAGATTTAGTTTCAGGATAATACATATGGTTCATTTTATTCCACATTAGCTGATCCCGTGCTCATAGTTGCCTAATAATAATTATTATAAGAGCTTCAAAGTTCATGGAAACCATTTATATACAAACAATTTCATCGGAAATCTCATAATAATTTATAAATGGTTGCCATAGCAATATGGACACACAGACAGACATACGCATGTATGTATAAACATAGATTTCCTTGAAAAACAGTCGACAACTAAATCAAGTCATGAGGAATATATTAAAAAATATATTTTGGATACAATTCGTCTATTAATTTATGTTTGTCGTCTAAAATCGTTTCAAGAGTATTTTATTTATAGACTTATAGGAATCAACATAAACAGAATTTATAAAAACTTTTAACCATAGAACCATCATATTATGTTACAAGATAAATTTTTTAATGAGTTCAACTATGAAAAATATATGATAATAATCATTTGAATAGAAATAATAAACGTGAAGTTCTGGTTTCAGGGAGAATATCGACTAAATTTCATCGCTATTCAACAATGTAATGCAAAACCGAATTCCAGATTGCAGTCAAATTATTTTTTGTTCAAGACATCTAGAACTAAAACTGAATTAAGAGGAAATATGACTCTTTATAATATAACATTTGATGATTCTTTATTGGTAAGATTGTCAAACAAAATCGACATACACACAATTATTCTGCAGCATATTATTGGCTAATATTTTTTGCTGTAGTATTGGTGTCGAGCCTATATTGGATGTGTTAAATTTGAATTCAATGATGTAATATAATGTCAGCATATATATTTTCTACCTTAGTATATTTCATCATGGCTATTAAAATAACTAATTTTTTTATTGTCTATTAATAATAAAGTAAATATTTTAAATTTGTTGGTTACAGTATGAACTACTTATAAAGAACCATAAATTAAATGTTCAAGTTGATTGACGAGAAAAAATTGATTTTATCAAAAGGTTTTTTGCGTGAAAATTCTGCCGCTATATTGAAAACTACTGCGAATTTTAAATATTTTCTCTCGAATCTATAACTTATCGAATGCCCCAACTAGATTTATATTTTCTAATCATAAAAGGAAGTGAAGTACATAATCGAAATGTTGTTTCGGCTACCTAGTTGTAGTTACATCTTTGTAAAATCAATATAGGTATACATTTATTGCTCTACCCAGAATCTTTAATACGTAAAAAATGTATTTCACATTTATGATTTATAATATATGATATATCTAAGTATACGTCTTTGTATTATATAGACATCATAAAATTATAGACTTTAGAATGGCTTAAGAACTGTTATGCACTACAAAAATTGAAAAATGCATGAATAGTTATGAATTTATTTATGATAATTTATTTACTAAAATTTGTTGTAATACATTATAATATATAAGCTGCTACATGTATTGTTATAGTTCCGTGGTTCCATGGCAATAAAAGATAAAATTGGTACTTGGCAAAATAATGCGTATGTATATAATTCACCTAAAGCATACTCGACTCTTAAAAAACTTTTTGGACCTGAATTTCCAATTTTTTTAAAAAGCTTTGGAATAAATGAAACACCATTTAATTCTATAGCACCGGTAAGTTGTTCTAAAAAAAAGGTTCTCACCAAAATAAACGTTATTAATTTATTATAATTTGAACATAATACAATTAATATTTTTAGGGAATATTTACCACCAAAGGCTATGATTTATCAAACTGTCCATCAAATACAAATTTTCCAAAAGAAGTTTTTTATGGAACTTACAAAGTTAAAGTTGTTTATTTAGAAAAAAATGGTGATGAAGTTGGATGTCTCTCATTTACCGTTGAAATAAAACGTCCTTGGGAAACTGAATAACTGGATGAAATCATATAGTGTTTGTAGTTGGTTAAATTTAAATTATTTGTTATAATTTTAAAATAACAAAAATAGAGGTTTTAATAAAAGGGCTTATGGATATAATGAATTCAAATTGCAACTTGTATTATAATTAAAGCATAGTAACTAAACAATTTAATAATATTGAACTATCTATCAAATACAAATATTCCAAAAAAATGTATTATAGAACTTACAAATTATTGTATATTTATACTAGAAAAAAATACGATGTAGTTGGATGTTACATGTTTGTCATTAAAGTAAAAAGATCCGTGGGAAGTATAATGAACAGGGCTAGGATGTATGCAATAAAAAATTTTAAAATAGGCATTTTAATTTCTATAAGATAAACACAAAAATTACTAATATCATCGCATTGAAATTTTTTTTTTTTGTATTTGTTCATTCAAATGACCTCAGGGTCTTTGTCTATGCTTATCACAAATGTATAGTAGGGAAATCTTGTGATCTATTTATCTATGTATATATCCACTAAATTCATGATACTACCACTCTTCTCCAAAAGGATATGGTGGTCTTACTCACTGGTTTACTTCCGGTAGAGTGGGACCTAGTTGGAAACCGTGTGACGCAATCGAAAGACGGCATGGGAAATGGTAATCGCATAGAACCAAAAAAATATTTTGCACTTTGCTATGAATCGAACCGATGACTGCGTGAGTCGCAGTCAACTGCGTAACCTCTGCGTCACTCCGGCCCCGCATTGATATAAAAATGTATATCCGTTGTTTATGATTTATTCTTAAGCTTCATATTATATTAACACTAATAACTGTTTGCATAACATATCAATTGTATGCAATATTTAGCTTAGTACTTCCTACTTATTATACTCAGATAATTGTTACGAATTGAATTCATTATTATATTAAATGGTAATAGATTAATTCTGAAATTGTATTTTATTGCTGTACCTATATTGGTTTTAATAAATACAACATTTCATAATATTTTGATTTATACTCCATACGAAAGATGTTTAATTACGTTGAATGAAAAATAATATTTTTTTTATGTTCATAGAAAAAATACTTTGTTATTTATACAATAATAATACAAATAAAAATAAAATTTTCAACACTACTCCGATAGCAAATATATGAGGTGGGGGGGGGGAGTGATTGTGTTACTGCGTGATGAAAATTTACCTGGTTGGGACACCCACTTGAAGCTTGCTCTGGTGCTTGTCTTGTGTTTTTTGTGTGGAAGAAAAATGTCAATTTGAAATCTGTAATTGAGTGTCTAACCGGCGTAAGCGTAATACGATTTATGGGTGAATCAGTTATCAAAATTAAAATAGTCAAATATATGAGCATCTTATATACTTAGGATATACAGGAATATCCTTAGTGCGTTCCGTTTTTAATTTTGCTTTTTCATAGCCAGAGTGAGTTCTCCTTCACATCTATAGGTACCTATTTAAGATAAAGTAATCGACTAAAAACTTTTAAGATCCGGTTAGACGATCGAATATGGTGGATCAAATGTACAACTATAGTACTTTATACTTGTAATACAACAATCCCTGTGTAAACGGCGAGGAAACGGAATTTTATTTTATAAAATATAATATATTTAATTTGGTGAAAAATTCAAGCCCGGATTGAGACTTTCGGGAGCCCAGAGGCCAATACATGGTTGTGGGTCCCAACCAATGAAAAAATAGCCATAGCCCCCACTTACACTGCCTGTGGTGGTGAACATGGTAGGCGTGTGACGGGCCCTAACGCCTGTTAGTTTAAACAATAAAAAATATATATTTGTTGTAGTGACTATGAAAAGTACAAATTACTTAGCTCGGGCCAGTTTTTTCACATAAAAATGATTGACAATATCTCGGCCCGAATAAAAATAAAAAATAACATGCCCAGATCTTTTTATATCTAATTAATAATTATCTAATAATATTTTTGAGATCCATTTAGCATTGACCAGAGGAGTGCAACGTGCAAGTTAATCTCATCATCTCATCATCTCATTATCCTCCAAAAACTATTATATTTTCATATGACCAAAAAGCATGGCAATTGTCATTAGCTGAAATAGTGTTGGAAGTGTTCCTGAAACGCGTTCTTTTTAAAATAATGGAACGATGAACGGGAAAGTGTTCCTATTTTTAAGGGAATTAAACGAAAATGTCCGTTCTTTAAAATATGAAACAAATAAAAAATTAAAGTATTAAACGCAAGTTATATTTAATAATAATATTTTCTAGAATATATTATATAATTTGAGTTAATTTACTTATCCATCAGAAAAGGTAATTAATATACAAATTAGCCGATTATTTTTGGTTTAAAAGTTGTCCGCAAAACACACCATTGACAACCACTCAGATCGTAAAATAAACGTAAAAGAACGAAAACGCGTTCGTTTTTCTCAACAGGATCGAGGAACGGGTATGAATTCCCTTTATGCAACATTTAACCATTAGAAATTAAACACAGTAACTCTTTTAAGATTCTTAAAAAAAAAATTACACTTTGGCTATTACAAGAACAAAATATAGACCGACTTATAAGAAGCGTATAGGATTCTTGCATTAATTATCATATAAGTTGTACGACTTTAGTAATTATTGTTAATTTTAGTTTTATATTACCATATTATAATGCATTACTTAACTACGCAATTTTTTTACATAATACTATATTATATAAATAAATAAAAAAATATATATTTACTTATATAATTAATATTATGTATACGTTATATGAATAAGTTATTTATTATTTTCACATTAAATTACGCAATACCTATTATATTTTACCGGTGAAAATTATATGACTGAATTTACAACAAAAGAGATAATCACTTGTCCAGTCTGCATTTGTCCACAATATGGTATCAACATCCAATCAACTTTTGTTCATAATTCTTAAATTATAATTACCATTATTCTTTTTTTTAACATAAATAATTACAAAATGATAATACATAAGGTACAAGGTCACTAAAAAACATTAAAAAAATGTATAAAGTTTTATGTTATAACTTTTAAAAACGATAAACCATGAAGTACTTTATTATAATTTTTGCTGAATTCATGATTCTAGTCAATACTGGAGCAAAAGATTTCAAGTTTCGCCCAAATTTACCCCTAGTAAGTAGCACTTGATTAATGAATAAATATGTATTTACAATTAGTGTTATATCAAATCGATCTAGACATTCGTATAAACAATTATTTCGTCTTACATTTATAATTAGATGTTCATATTAATTATTATTATTATCGGGAGTGCTCAGGATAATCTATTATATGTATTACAGAAATTCTTCCATACTCAAAATCATTTTTTTTTTTATGGAATAATAGTTCTTGTCAAGTAAGAATTAAAGTTTTTAAATAATCAACCATTATAAAATAAACATTGCAATCATAGGCCACAACCGCTTGGTTATTATATCATTTGTTTTGAAAAATTTTATAAATATATAATGTATAGGTTAGATTTAGTTTCAGGATAATACATATGGTTCATTTTATTCCACATTAGCTGATCCCGTGCTCATAGTTGCCTAATAATAATTATTATAAGAGCTTCAAAGTTCATGGAAACCATTTATATACAAACAATTTCATCGGAAATCTCATAATAATTTATAAATGGTTGCCATAGCAATATGGACACACAGACAGACATACGCATGTATGTATAAACATAGATTTCCTTGAAAAACAGTCGACAACTAAATCAAGTCATGAGGAATATATTAAAAAATATATTTTGGATACAATTCGTCTATTAATTTATGTTTGTCGTCTAAAATCGTTTCAAGAGTATTTTATTTATAGACTTATAGGAATCAACATAAACAGAATTATAAAAACTTTTAACCATAGAACCATCATATTATGTTACAAGATAAATTTTTTAATGAGTTCAACTATGAAAAATATATGATAATAATCATTTGAATAGAAATAATAAACGTGAAGTTCTGGTTTCAGGAGAATATCGACTAAATTTCATCGCTATTCAACAATGTAATGCAAAACCGAATTCCAGATTGCAGTCAAATTATTTTTTGTTCAAGACATCTAGAACTAAAACTGAATTAAGAGGAAATATGACTCTTTTATAATAAACATTTGATGATTCTTTATTGGTAAGATTGTCAAACAAAATCGACATACACACAATTATTCTGCAGCATATTATTGGCTAATATTTTTTGCTGTAGTATAGGTGTCGAGCCTATATTGGATGTGTTAAATTTGAATTCGATGATATAATATAATGTCAGCATATATATTTTCTACCTTAGTATATTTCATCATGGCTATTAAAATAACTAATTTTTTTATTGTCTATTAATAATAAAGTAAATATTTTAGATTTGTTGGTTACAGTATGAACTACTTATAAAGAACCATAAATTAAATGTTCAAGTTGATTGACGAGAAAAAATTTATTTTATCAAAAAATGTTTTTGCGTGAAAATTCTGTCGCTATATTGAAAACTACTGCGAATTTTAAATATTTTCTCTCGAATCTATAACTTAACGAATGCCCCAACTAGATTTATATTTTCTAATCATAAAAGGAAGTGAAGTACATAATCGAAATGTTGTTTCGGCTACCTAGTTGTAGTTACATCTTTGTAAAATCAATATAGGTATACATTTATCGCTCTACCTAGAATCTTTCATACGTAAAAAGTGTATACGACATTTATGATTTATAATTTATGATATATCTAGGTATACGTCTTTGTATTATATAGACTTCATAAAATTATAGAATTTAGAATGGCTTAAGAACTGTTATGCACTACAAAGATTGAAAAATGACATGAATAGTTATGTATTTATTTACTAAAATTTTTGTTGTAATACATTATAATTTATAAACTGCTACATGTATTGTTATAGTTCCGTGGTTCTATGGCAGTAAAAGATACAATTGGTACTTGGCAAAATAATGCGTATGTTTATAATTCACCTCAAGCATTCTCGGCTTATAAAAAACTTTTTGGACCTGAATTTTCAATTCTTTTAAAAAGCTTTGGAATAAATGACACACTATCTAATTCTATACCACCGGTAAGTTGTTCTAAAAAAAAGGTTCTCACCAAAATAAAAATTATTAATTTATTATAATGATGAACATAATGCAATTAATATTTTAGGGAATATATATCACCAAAGGCTATGATTTATCAAACTATCCATCAAATACAAATTTTCCAAAACAACTTTTTTATGGAACTTACAGATTTAAAGTTGTTTATTTAGAAAAAAATGGCGATGAAGCTGGATGTTTATCATTTACCGTTGAAATAAAACGTCCTTGGGAAAATGAATAAATGGGTTAAATCATGTTATGTTTTTAGTTTGCTAAATTTAAATAATATGTTTATAATTTTAAATAACAAAAATTAAGGTTTTAATAAAAAAGGGGCTTATGGATATAATGAATTCAAATTGTAATTTTTATTATAATTATAGTACAGTTATTAAAAAAGTGTAATAATATCAAATCATTTATCAAATTATAAATTAACAAAACATACGTATTATAGACCTTGAAAATGTAATGTTAATGTTATACTGAAAAAAATACGATATAGGTAGTTGGATGTTATTATCTTACATGTTTGTCGTTAAAGTAAAAAGTTCGTGGGAATTAGAATGAATTTGTTAATTCACGTGGTGTAAAGGTACTAATAAAGGGGTAGACTGGCAGAATAGGAGATCGGGAAATTTCCCGATGGGCCACTCGAATAATCGAATTATGGGGCCGGGCAATTTGGTTGTACAAGTAACTTATAACGATTTATAGATTGTAATAATATTTTTTGTCTATTTAAAATGTATAGAATATAACATAAATAATACGTCAATACGAAAAACAATCGTACTAAAATTATATTTTGCTGTTCTAAGAAACAGTAGGTATTTATATAAATATAAATTTCGCTGCCGTCGTGTTGTTTATAATATACAATATATTTCGATGTATTATTTATTATTATTGTTATTTTATTTAAAATATACCGTTTTCGTCTGCGACTAACAAGACTATCGTCTGTGATATTACCGATATTATATAAAATATAAATATTATTTCATTTGTATTTTGGATTGTCAAGTAGAAAGATGACTTTCGAAGCAATGTAAACATTCATAACCTCAGCTTTTTAAAGGTAAGCAAATCAATTTTTAAATTATATTATATTATGATTTATAGTAACCTTATTGTTAAAAGTCCCATTAATTATAATCCGTATAGATACAATTATTATTAAAAATTGGTTAAATGGTTTAAAATAATAATAAAAACTAATAATGGAATTATAAATTTTAGTGGCCTATCCCCTATATTAGCTAATTGAATTTTGAATCCCACCGTATGTTCAGGGAAGGGACCTAGGGGCCCAGCCCCCAACATATTTTTTTATAAATATAAATATTATATATTAAATAAAACATAAATAACTTTTTTTTCACATTGTCGCTTTATATATTAAATAATCAATTATTTATTTATCACATTGATTACCAATACCTATTATTATGACAACACTTTTAGTAAAATATAATATTTTATTATAAATTTATTTGTGTTGTAAAAGAATTGTTGGGGCCCTCCAGATGTTTGCGCTGGATCTGTAACTGTGTGTGTTGTATTCACAAATACATTTTCCTAATTTCTGAATAATATTTTGTCGTTTTTAAATTTAATTCTTCTTTATTCATATTGTTGCGTTTCTATAAGTCCACAAGTTTTATATTTTTCTATAGAATTTGAATAAAAATGCCGATAAAAACCAAGGCTTTACATCCAAACGTAACATTTTAAATTATTAATAATTTAACTCTACCTTTTGTTATTTATGTTATTCAATTATAATTTATGTATATTAATTACTACTATAATATAAATTATAATTTTATTTACATGATAAATTACTATTGAGTTAAATTATATTTTGAGGTTCTTCAGAAATAAAAAGAAAAAAACTTTAAATTTTATATAAGAAATTTCAAATATTTACTCTTAAGTGTTTTTTTTTTTAAAATGATGGATTACTAAACACTATAAATAGTAAATGTTCAATACTGTTTTATTGAACACTTTAAAGAGTAAAAACAACTATAATACCTATGTACCTATTTTTTGTACGCCACAGAAGGAAAATTTAATTTTTTACCTACTGGTTGATGGTTAATAATATAAAAGAAATATACCTATTGATAGCACGTAGGGTGGACATCAAAGTTACACAATTTTACATTTGCATTTGTTTGTATTCACTCTATTTTATGGTACTTAATTATCATTAATTAATTATTAGAAATAACTATATAAAAAGATATCAATGTTTCAGAGTTTGGAAGGAACGTCGTTCATGCATTCACGTTCATATAATATAGTGAACGGCACTCGTTTTTTTTCAAATAGAACATGAACGTGAACGACATTTATATTTTTAATGAACTTTATCGATTTTCAAAACGTTCAAGTTATTTACGATTATTTATATTTATAAAATATGTTAATTAATTATAATATAATAATATTTAAATAATTACACTGTAATAGTGTATAAGATTAGACCTTAGACAATATGTCAATAAAATGCTTAAGCAGTTCCGGCACCGCCGTCCATGTCAAAAAAAAAAAAAAAGACCTAGGTGAAATCTACATTCTTTGCGTATAATTTCAGTTAAAATTTTAAAACAGCTGAATGTGTAGCTTTTTTGAATTCTGTTACCTATTTTTGACAATGTTGGCTTACGCAGCGAAAATAAGCACACCGTCCTTGCAATTTAGTTGAAACGTAAAACTATTTTTTTCATTCAATGAAATTAATTACTTAATTTTTTTTAATAATACTCGAGTATGTTTTAGATTTTTCGACTGTACTTAAAAAAAGCTATTTATTAAAATGAAATACACCGACCTTTAATTCTACATACCTAGCTCGGGAGTCGGGGTTATTATCAATCATCAATATTATCGTTTCGCATTCACTTTTCTTAAAAAAATAAACATATTATAATAGTATGCTAATTGCTCATTATATTATGAGTTATAACTAAATTAAATTAAACAAATTTTAATAAATTAAATAGGTAAAGGTGTAATTCAGTCATTAATCTAATTTTAATGATATAGTTTCAAACACTCGCCAAGTAGTTAAGTATGTTCATAAAATCAATAGTCTTACATGTATAATTATTTAGTATTAGTTAATTTTAGTATGTGTCGTTACCATAACTTTCGTATATTTTTCGTACATAACGAGCTTGCTTTTGTTTTTATGGTGACTAAACTTATTTTTAAAGCCTAGATGCATGATATATCTTGACATTTTTCATGTCAAAAACATTGTTAATCATTTGATATATCATAGCACAACAACACATCGATTAGCTTTAGTTGCTATACACTGTAAAACAATGCAAAGGGAAAATAGGTTATTTATACACTATAATTACACTATAATTACACTTATGCTTGTTCTGTGGAGTTTTATCACATTGAACTTTGTTGTGAAAACAAAATTATTATTCTAAAACTTAACATTGACGATAAACTCGCGAATTTATAACGACTGCACAATTAATTCGATATACACTTTAAGTCGTTAAGCTCATCTTACATAATGGCAAGCGCATATTCCAACCGTTCTTCAAATGTGTCAACAATTTACGATAAGTAAAAGTTTTGGTGAATCACATCAGAATCTAAATTGAAGAAGTTGAAAATAGCACGTTTCATTCTTATTTGGGCAATAAATATGCAAAAGAGACGTTTGTGTATGCGAATTATGGCTATTCACCGTTGGGTTGAAGTTATTGTTAAAATTGTAGTTTATAGTCTGAGTAGCGTCAGGTAATATATTCCACAATGTGATGTTATACAATGCGCGTTCATGCGTTCACTACTCGAATATTTTTTTGCTTAAAAAAAGTAAAATCATTGTTAAAATTCTGAATTATGTAATTTTATACAAGATAGGTAGGTGGTAGGTACCTATATACCAAGATGCTATATTTTAAAGTTTAAACACTTAGATTTTTAATGCATTTAATGTGTATCTTATGGTGATAAACACTTTTTTAATATGCCGGTATACATATGAATTAAGTTTTTCATCATTATACTTGATGTACTAATAGGATAATAGTTAATTCATTATATTATTTAAATATAGTATATTATACTATTTTATAGCTAATAGCTAATATATAATGCCATAATGGTTATAAAAAAAGACATCAAATAGATGTGTCATCACTAATATAATGACCTAAATACCTACTTATTAATTATATAAATTTGAAAATGTGCCATCAAATGTTCATATTCCTTACTCTTATCATTGATTAAAATATCAATGTTATATGATGTTCAAAACAATTAAAAGCAAATACCTAATATCATTCTTGTTCAGCAGTGGAAATATGCACTCAGAACTACAGTGGTCATTACTAAAAACCTGAGGTAACTTAATTATAGATTACTGGTTTTCAAAACAAAAAAATACTGATACAATTATTAATTATAATAATAAAATATATTTAGTAAAATTAGTAGGTATAAAAGATTATAATAATATAATGGAAACTGAACAAAGATAATTTGAATAACTACCCAACAACAATAAACTATTGATATATCAATTAATATTTTAACTTATAGAATAGATTATTAATATTCATTTTAAATTAATAAACACATTTTTTTTGCATTTCATACAGTTTCTAAATAATATGTAACTATTTTTTTCTAACAATACATCGAAAATACTATACAAAACGTAAGTAAATAATGCACAAAGATATGTAAACTATGTCCATAGCCACATAGGTATGTAATATGCATATATAGGTGTATTTATAAAATATATTTTGTAAATACGAACAAATCGTAATAATATGTTCTTTTAAATAATTCTATTTATTTAAATGTTAACATATTATTATGTTCCTACCTACCTACTTACAGCAAAAGAGAGGATGTAATATAAGCTCATTAACATAAAAATATATATTATATCGAATCCAAGAAATCATCTCGTATTGACTATACAGACGAAATACACTCCGTGGAAGTCGATGGAAAATAATAATATTCGTTTTACATTCCCCTGTATGTTTTAATATAGGTACATAATATATGTTATCGTAAGCACCGCCGCCGCCGCTGTGACGTGTCTGCGGGACAAATTACGTTTTAAAGAGGTAAATAATATACGACGTATATGCGCCCTCGGCACGAACGCGTAAATTACACATGGGTAAGCGCATAATTATATTTAAAACAACGAACCCGAAAACGGTTCTTTATTAGTTTATTTAGGAGTTAATTATTTGTGTCGAAACGAAAAAATAAACAACGCGAGCCGCGGATAGAAAACCACGTTGACCGTATATCATATCATCGTCGTCGGTATCGGCTAAATATATTATTGTGTGTGTGTGTACCTTATATTATAAACTGTTTTATAGGTGCACACATTATAGTACATAATAAAACGTTCGGACGGATAGCGAGGCGTTTTGTTATTTTTTTATTTATTACGAATAATATGTGTTTCCCCGCTGCAAACGAAACGGATGAAAACAATAAATCACCGCCGTCGGTTTTCTTTCGGTACGCGTATAATGGTATTTTCCTACCTATAGGTACTGCATTATAATATTATTAATTTTATTATCATTGTTGTGTAATAATATTATTATAATGAACAACTCGTGTTCGATCGCCGCACGGCCATAATATATATTATCACCGTCGTCGTTTGATGATGGCAATTAGTCGTCGACTCGAACATCGTCGAATTGTACGTAGCCCGATGTGTTCAGGTACCGATTTAATACATATAGATAGGTAATATTATATTTTTTATGAAACGAGTTATAAGGTTGTACCGAAAAATAAATTGCGGACTATTTGACATTTCGTGTAAATACGCGTGTACGACAAGAGTTTGTTTCGAGATGTTAATAATATAATATATATTGCATAATACGTATTTACTGCCGAAAATTAGGTATATTATTCATTGTATTATACATTCTGTTTCTGATCTCCGTGCAGTGCCTGTTGCAGAGAGGAAAGGGTGAGAATGTGTAAATATTTTAATACCTCGACAATCAATTATATTGTGTGTGTATTTATCTTCTAATCATAATACATATATAATGTTATACAATATGCTAAGGTAGATTAAATCTCAATTGGAAAATGTGTATATTTTTAAATTTATATTTAAATCGTGTAATAAATAATAATTTTGTTTCTGTTTTTGAGAAGAAACCTTATGATTATGACTATAGAAAACTTGAAGATACTGCGTTTATTGAGTGATGTTTGAAATTGTTGAATTCATTATGTCCCTGATTATTATTTAGGCCACTTGTCTCTATCCTTTTCGCTCGTCTCGTCGCAGGATATAATATTATAAACTGGTGTTGTAGTACTATATTATAGCGGTGTAAATATTGCCAATTATTTTGTTTATGCTAGAAGGCAATATTATAAAAATGTATTGTTCCATTATATTAAAACGATTCTGAGCGGAACTCGGGGAAATATGATTTCAGAATATTAGATTTATCAAAAATGTTACCTTTTTCACATTTTTGCGATATTATCATAAACTTTTGAGAATGTTCCAAGTGAAACGAATTTATATAACCTTCCAACCTAACCATTGCGTTCGTATTTTCAGCTTTAAATATTTACGCAGCGAGCCCGTCAACGACGGGATAACGGAACCAACAGTGAATTGCGAATATACGTCGAATAAAAATGAACTGGTCACCACTCCATATTTAAATAAATTTCCAGGCACCGAATCCGAAATTATACGATTTTCTACTATAATTACGAATTATGTTAATCAGTTGACGAAAGTCAGATTTTCTTATCGAACACCGGACTTAATTGTATGTCGTCTGCGCTAGATTCGGAACGACAAACATTAAGAAGATAAACTTCAACAGAGATAAATATAATAATATATATTAGGAGTTACTGGCAGCCCGTAGCCTGCCAGATTCGATGAATGTCCTGTAGAACAGAGTTAAATAAGACGACAACAGTTGCTGTAATATAATAATCGCGCGAAAACTATCCCCACGGAATGGCCGAAAACTTAGGTAATAATATTATGACATCATATGAATTCGGTTCCTAACCTAACCCAGCCCATTATAAATGTACCTATGTATAGGAGTTATATATAGGTACAAGGTACGCATATTATGGTACACAATATATAGGCATTTTATTATTATAATATTATATATACCGGAGAAAACAGCAGATGATACTTTACCCGCACGCGCTCGCGTTATCCGATCGCTTTGAAAAAGCTTTAACGGAAACCCTTTTAACCCATACGCTCGAGCTCTTTGCCGGTGAATTTTTTTTTTTACGTTTACGTTGTCTGTTTATAATATACTAAAATTTTAAGTGCAGCATTATAAAAACGCGAGCGCGCGCTAACCGTCCGTCATCGTCGACGATGAGGAGGATTTATAATATTGTTATATAGTTATAATAATAATATTATGTTCGTTGTTCGTTATTCGACTCCTCCTCCTCCTCCTCATCATCATCATCATCATCATCATCCACGGCTACCGCGAACCTACGCGTTCGTATAATATAGTATGGTATATATATATATATGCACATGCATAGGTATATCGATTAAAAAAAAAAAAAAAAATGTATATTTAATAATAACTCATTTTTCGCGTAATCTTTTCCTCCGAAGGTCTTATAATATAATATTATATTTATTATATATATATATATATATAATGTATTTACTAATCCTTAGATTATATTATATATACACGCGCGCTCGCGTCCTACGATAGCGTGCGCATTACCCGGTATACGGGATTAGGTATAACGAAAAAAAAAAAAAACACCGTTAAGATATTTTACTTGTCGGTTTTTTTTTTTTTTCTACTACCCAGTATTATAATACGTCGGACTGCAGTGAACGCAAATGTATATTTATATATATTATACACAGTATTATTATAATACACGACAGACTCGCTAGCCACGCGGTCTTTCTCTCTCATTGATTTATTCCAAGCATTTTTTTTTTTTTTTCGTATCCGCGCATTTTTCAGCGAGACGCACTACTATATAGCTGGCCCACCACCCTCCCCCCCTAACTCTGCCGGACGATGCGCAACGGAAACCCTCCAGTCGGTGGGAGAGTATCCTCTTCCTACTCGCACAATGATAATTAATAATAATATAATCTCCGCCGATTGCCAAAATATATTATAACATGCGCTTTCCCGCTCGACAACGCGTTTTTATCGAATTTCCTATATGCGGATTATTATCGTATACAAAGCGGTTGGGCGACAGTAATTCTCAAAGTAAATTGTTTTGTTTTTATGAGCTATAGTTAGAATTATTATTTTATAACACTGCGTCTTAACAAACAAACTACCTACTACTTTTTCACTACATACTTTTTATCATGGGGATTTTGAAATAAAAAAAAAATGCCTATACTTTAAAATTGAAAGCCGCGGAATACTTTTCCGAAAATGTTGATTTATTAGTATTGGATATTGAAGAAAAAGTTTTTTTCATTAACAAGTATTTGAAACTTAGACTGGCCGAGTAGTGAACCAAAAACTTTTGCAGGAAATCGTACTGTCGTTTGAAAAACAATTAGTGTGGCTATTTAAGTGGATCAACCCATATTGTGCGTATATAATATAATATATTATAATAGTTACTTGTCTTACTAAATACCCACATAGCATTTAAACATTATAATATTATATTGTGTGACATCATAATAATATATTGGTACGACACGTATACATATTATAAAATAATATATTTCTTCAAACCTGATCGGACGTAATAATTAATTATATTATATTATATTTTCGATCGCGTATTCTGAATGTGTACGTGGGCTTGTACCAGTGATAAACAAATATATTATATAAAATAATAAAGCGTGTACAATAATAATATGTACATATTAATATATTATATAGACTCTCACTTTACATAGCATTGGTCGGGTGCATTCCGCAGGTGAACTTGTCGACGGTGTTGTCCTCGCATGTATAGGTACATTACATAATAATATAACATATTATAATATTATATACGTATATATGCACGACGATTCAATTAAACATTTTAATAAATCGCACTAATGAAAGCTTCTGATGCCGCTGTTCAGCACACAGACCAAGTACGGAAAATCTTCTTTCTTTTTCACATTTTTGCTCCTCGCTCGCTTTTATGTTCGCCGTTCGCGTGTAGGTATACGCGGGTATGTACATATCAGTATATAATAATATCGTGTATGTGTGTGTGTGTGTGTGTGTGTACGAGAGTGTAGTTATATAAATATTATATTATTATTACCACACTTTTGAAGTGCCTAAGTATATATACCAGCGCTAAATCGAAACACAATAATATGTACACTTTTGTCGCATATATTATTATTTCGCGTGGAAAAATGCAGCACGAGGAATACATTATAAAATATAACGCACATTTTTAACGAAACCGTAATCGCAAAATAGTATACCTACATTATTATTAATTATTATAATATAGTGTTCCGAACGATATAATATATTTTAAATGTACCTACCTGCCTGCGTATATCAAATGAAATAGGCACCCACGTGCCACACATGTAAGCATATTATGAAAAATTAAAAAATAAATATTTTATGCTAATATATTGAACCAACAACGGTGCTTTGGTATATGCATATAATATTATTTGTATACTGTATAAATATGAAGTATTCGTACACAAACAAATAATATATATATATTTAATAATATTATATACACTTACTTTACAGTCGCTCATCGTGTGTGTGTGTGTGTGTATGCTAGCAAATTTCTTTAAACAAATATAATATACTTACATGATTATAAACTATAAAAAAACTGTCTATAATATTATATTATCATTGTTTTCAAAATATTTCGAACATTTTTGTAATTGATTAATTTTTTACAAAAATAATAAAAACACATTTTATGTGGCTTACAGTGGAGTGTATATTTGAATAATATCATATTGACGAGTACAATGCGCAAACTTAACCATGATATCGATTTAAAGTAATTACCATAATATGCTATATTATTATAAAATATATTATCTTTAGGCAATGCATTATATTGTATAGAGTCAATAGGGATAATATAGAACATTTAAATACTAATAATATGCGTGCTTGTTTGATTCGTATGTATTGTTTAAAATGACGAGTTTACTTTTATCTTTGTTTCTATAACTTGTTAATAGGGCTGACGGATTAGAAGTAATAGTTTTTTAAATACTACCTATACAAACTAAAGTATTTATTTGTGAAAAAAGTCATAACATTTTCCGACGCAGAAAAAATGAAAGGAGAATATTATTATACAATTCAGAATAATTATTGTGCTTCATAAAATAATACAAATAAAGAGTGGTCGATCACCAGATTCTCAAAGTTTTTAATGTTGCTCATTTGTTGGAAAAGGTTGGTGGTCTCTGGTATAAACGGATATCAGTGTCTTTTTATCCGGTAAACGTAAACATAATGCAATATTATATACAATTTAGTAAATGATCACCATACATATATTATACGCATATAATATTATACCACTAATAATAATTTATTGTATTATACTGGAAATTATTTTGATAAATATGTGTTCACGTGTGCCTAGGTATAACGCATTAATATTGTCTGTTTATAATTTAAATCCTAACCGTTACGTTTGAATAACATTCACTGAAATAATTTGTTGTTATATTGTACCTAAATATTATGATAATATGTCCTAATACTGTATTATTTATCAGTAAGTATAATAATATTATGTTATGTGATACACGAGCGTGTTCGTCGAATCCGATCGAGTGATTAAAAGTAACTAATTATTACGTCCATCGACGTTATAATATACCAGCTTGGTGTATTAAATTTAAACGCTGTTATGAATTATTACCTATATATGCATCGTGAACCAATAAAACGTTATAGTTAGGTATTACGCGATAAATACCAAATATTATATATTCAACGAACCGAATCTATATAATAATATTATTATAGGTACTACCCATACCGTGTACCTAGTTACAAAATATGTTTTTACTTCATAGAATAATAATAACTATTGTACAGTATACATCGAACGAAAATATAATAACTGCGATGGATAACGATACCTAGGTAGGTATCATAATAATATATTATGTGTGTTTATATACGCTATGCGTACACCAAATTTACGATACAAACATAGAATATACGTATAATATAAATAATATACAATAAGACTGCTCTGAACGTCTGCCTATATACTATATACCTGTTACGACTGAGAAATGACCGTGTAAAGTGTTGTAGAAGTTGTTATTATTCTTAAAACAAAACTGACAGGTGTTTTGGGGTTAATATCGAATACATATTACATAATAATAATATTATATATACCTAGTTATACGGATGGTTTATGACGTGTATATAACTGTATAACTGTACAAGTATATACGCATCGCGTGGCCGCCTTATACCTATCTGAGATGATAAGTATAGGTATTTACTTCGCGGTGTCTTCGCTTTCGTGTCTCCGCTTTATTCATATTTTATTTGAACGATTTTAATTATTATTATTATTATTATTCTCGGCGCCGGCAAAAGTGTCGAGAATAACGATATTGAATGCTAACGATAAAATATAATATTCTCAATTTTTTTCAATCAATATCAATTCATCGTATATTTTGGAATACATTAATAATTATAAATTTAATAAAAATTTAAAAAAATGGTTATAACTATTAATACCGTAGTTATATAGATATATAATATATACGTAATCATATTAATTTATTCAGCAGATTGTAAAACGAAATTAAAATGATTCCTAAACGTAAATATTAATCATTTCTGTTATTCGTGTCGTTTTTTTTTAATTTAATAAATTGATTTTGATTTGCATGCTAATGATATACGTTTTATTTTCTTCGTTAACATACAACTGACATCGCCGTCTGCTTTGAATAAAAACAAACAAAACATCATTTTTGTACTTAATTATTATTATTTTTTATTAAAAAAAAAAAAAAACGTATTACCTATATAAATTAGTCATTTCAAATAACTAATATTCAGTGACGCGGTTAAAGCCAACTCACATGTACACCTCAAAGTATATAGTGGGCGAATATGGTAGTATTGTACATTATAATACTAATATTTTTAGTAATTTGCTTTTAAAGCAGATTATTTTCAGTTTTAATAAAATCCATAAAACTATTATAAAAGGAAAACTCCGTTTGAAGGGTTTTCTTTGTATCCGTTCATTGATTATTTTTTTGCATTATAAAATGTTTAATTCAATGTAATTTTGTTCATCAATCGATAGTATTATAAAAAAAACATGAAATAAAATAATGTTTAATGTATACATTCTAATTTCGATACATATAATAACACCCTATTATATTAATATGTGTATATTTATAGCGGTTCATGAGTTATATTTTACCCTTATCCCAATTTTCACCCCATCAGAAATTGGGTTGAATTCCACTCTGCGTTCGGGGTTATATTATACATCTGTACCTGAATAACGATGGGTATATTTTAGTGTTATAAATTTATAATTATTGTTTTTATTAATGCGACGAAAAGGTCAAAGTGTGATATTTTTTTTTACTCCTACACGGTGTACTCGGGAAATAAATGCGTAATAATTATTAACATCGGTCTAAAGGTTGATAATTAATTATAATTATGTATTTCGTTTTGGATCGAACGATGACTAGATATAGTGAGAAGGGTATAATTTCAAAATATAGAACGATAAGAGGTACCACTAAATATTTCAGCTTAAAGAGAATATTGTAGTACGCGTTTTGGGAAAAAATTAACATTTTAGCCCTTTTGGTACGCAATAAAACTAAGTTGCTTTATTTTAAATGGCAACGACAATTTGTTTTGAACAGAATCGGATTGGTAGGTATAATTTTTGTTTTGAATTGCATAATTGGAAATTTAGAGGAAGTTGTACGAATAAAAAAGGTAGCTGATTAACATTTACACTTCATTTTTGTATATTATCCAAACTTTACAAATAATCAAAACAATTTTGGTGATATCTCGAGTATAAAATTATAACAGTTAAAATATCGCAAAAAACCAGTAGTTATTTGTACATTTTAGCATACCTACTAATTTTGTCAAAATTCTTTTGAAATTAAAAAATATATTTTATATCCATACATTGCTTACATTGTTAAATTGTTTAATAATGAATAGTTTATCGATATCTGTAAACCTGTAAAATAAATTTGTGTTGTCATTTAAAAAAAATAAGTTGTATTGTACATGCGCGTACCAAAAAGGTTAACATTTTGAAATTTTCTTATAATGTGACTTTCTATCTTTAACATTCCGAAAATCCCATTTCGATCTGACGTCATTCAGCTGAAATATTTCATAGTAACTATTTTTTTTGCGTGAACCCACGGTATACCTACATCAAATTAATAATAAAATAAAAATAATATCTGTCTAAATGCATATTTTAGTTTAAATTATTTGTCATCGTTATAACAAATATCGCAAGTCGATAATATAGACCTATTATATTAGCCCATAAAGGGTCTGATCGGGGATGCATATTTCGTTATAATTAGAGCCCGAATACTGATGACTTTGGATGTTATTTTTTTTTTTTTGGGGGTGGGGGAGGGGGTGTCATTAACGATGCTTTTTGAGATTAAAATGTGTTTAAATAACATAAAAATCCATATAAATATTTTTCATTTTGCTTTTTTTACTTTTTAATGTAATTTTTTCGTAAATTACAACTTTAATTTTTTAATGTACCTATGTATATATAATAGGTTAATAGCTGTGGCCATAACAACATAGATTGTCAGATATTTATCTTACCTTTATCGTCGATAAATATACTTTAACCAACTTATTATAACTTATATAATATTATAATTACCAAAAAGTACAGAACGGCATGTATACGTTTTCAAGGTTTTGGAAACATAAAATAAACAGGACGAAAATAATCATACCGAAGTACCTAAACGGCATTATATATATATTTGTATAACGCATACATACTATTATATACATACGTTTTAAGTAAAAAGTAAAGTATTATATTACAAACGCGTTGATTATTATATTATCAAAATATTATAATCTTTTTACTTAAAACGAAAATAATTTATATGAATTATGCGTTTTAAAGTTTACGTAAAACGCGAAAAGGATTTAAAAGTTTAAAGAGTATAGTCGCGCGGTGGGCCGCGCCAGGGAAATCAACGCACAAAACTTTTTTGATCCCGACCGAAACGTGACGGTTAACCACTCTTCGGTGGCAGCGGAGGGGCAGCGTGGGTTTCGTTCCGAATCGCTCCCGAGTATAATATACCGCACAACTGTTCGTTCCCTCCCCCCCCCCCAACCACCCGCAACCGACCAGCCAATACCAACAGACCTTACAGTCGTATATATATATATATATATATATATATATATATATACATTATACATTATTTTTCCCAAGTCAGTGTTGCTGTATATATACATATATAACGCGAGACTCGGGCCGATTTCGGTGGAGAACCCATTTTGGCGCCATTAAGCGAAACATTTAAATAAATAATTAATGCGTAAGTGCGAACGCCGTGCCAGAACCCTCGGAAAAACTATTTATATAGTATAATATAATATAATAGTATATATTGTATAGGTGCGTATATAGCGCGCGTCGGGTAGTTTTCTTCCTGAAACAATAATAACAATAGCACCTGGTGGTGGTGGTTCTACTCCTGTGCGACGATAGAAGTTCCCCCCGCGGCGTTGCATGCGTTATATTGTAATAATAAAAATATATATACACTTACTATACTTACTTAAGTATGATACTTATATAGGTGTGTATTGGGGCCCGGCTGCCGTTTTCGGGCGCGCGTGCGTATAGGAGAATATAATAACTGATGATACGCGTCATTACGCTTGGGGTGCGCGCATTATTATGCTTAATTATTGTTATTATATTATGTGTAATATTATATTATTATGTTTTCGGTACCTATGCAATATAATATTTAGGTAACTAGGTCTATAAAATGGATAAAAGGAAAAAAAATGTTTGATGATATCCTTTGAGGACGCGCTATCATAATATTATTATTACCTTATAAACATACTATACACTATAATATACAGTAACAAGTATATTATAATTATTGCACGTGAAATGTGTTTTAGAAAACACGAAAACTATTATCATAATAATATGTATGCAGATGAGTACTTATAAATAAACGGTGTGCGCGTGTCTTCTGTCGATTAGTCAGATCGATAAAAAAAAAAAAATAAATAACTACCTACCATATAATAGCCACTGTTCGAGTATATTATCTTATACAATTATATTTTATGGTATAATGCTATAATATATTTTGTGGAAAAAAAATTAACACAACACCCGACGTTTGGTTAGGATTAATTTGCTTTTAAAAATTACAACTGTATAGGTACAGACCGCAGCTCTAGAGTCTAGGCCCTAAGGTATACTTTGCATCTCTGTGCTTCTTATTTTTTTATTAATTATAACAAGCGAAGTATGCCCAGTTTCAGTGGTCAAAGTAGGAAAACGTAATCATTGTTTAAGCTGAATAGTTGATATGTTATACCGAGAAGACCACGCAGATTTTTATCCGGAAACAGTTTAACTAGCATATTTTGTTTGATATATATTTTGTTGCCTTTCATGAATTTTAATAGAAATATTAGATAATATTATTAAGTACCTAGGTACTATTTATTTATTTATTTCGTATGGCTCACTAAGAAACATAATTTATATCATATAGGTAGGTATTTAGTCACCATTATAGTTTTTTATAATATTATGTGCACTGTACTGAAATATCAATTTCATCTATACCTTATTAATTATTACAGCGCTCCATAATAATTTTTCGAATAAAACGTGTATTTATGGTTTAACGGCCGCGTCTATAACGAATCCATCACTATAGGCGTTCTATTATTTGGGATCCAACATTATCTTATTTAAGAACTCTTGGTTTTCGATCCCAACGTTTTTTTTTTTTAATGATTTTAAATTTTTACCTGCATAGACGATAATATTTTATTTCATTATTTAAATACATACATGGCACGTAATATACATTTTGTAACATGAATATAATACTAATTTATTAACGTTCAATGTTCACACCTCTGTATTTATTCTTCATAATACGTACATAAAATAATATGTTCATATTTTCATATCCTTTTCGGCTAACCTATATCCATGCACTCACGTAAAATTAAACATAAAATGGAACATTACGTTTTGAGTAAAAATGTGGAATAGATTGGAATACATCTTCTGCTTTCAACGCTATGAAACGATTTTTAAAAAAAAAAACACAAATCATCAAAATACAATAACGCTGCACCGTAAATATAAAATGTCTAAAACCATCAAAATATTATTATTATTTGTATCAGAAAAATGTTTATAATTTTCTTCGATAAATAGTATGTTAATATAAAGATCGTGGGATGCAAATTCATACTCTTGCAACCACCCAGAATTATTATTTTTTCATTTCAAACAATATTTGAATATAATATATTTTTAAAAACATTTATCTTTCTATGAGGATTTTGTAATTGAACAAAAACATTTTAAATTACATCCATTACAGTTAAAGTCAGTGAAATTAGAAACAAACAAATAATTATAATTATAATAAAGAATATAGTTGGTACGTTATTATTTTAATTGTTTGTATAATACGGACGTTTCGTCTTGATAGCTTAATTTTAAATTAAACACGGAACGGCTTCTTATTTTTATTTAGTGATATTGATTTTTATACATTATTCTTCCGTGTACGTAATTGAAAATACAATTTTTTTGAAGTACTACTATTTAAAAAAGTAATCATCTACGCGGAGGCACATGATACAAAACACAAAAAAACAACTCTGAGATTCTTCAGTGCTTGTTAGTTCCCGCATAGCGTATATTTATATTCGGATGACAGTCGTAAATTGTTCAGTCATACTAACTATAATCATATTATAAATTAGGTATAATAGTAACAATATGTGTAGCGCAGTGTAGCGTAGTAGTTATTGTTTATATTAAAGTATAGACGGTAGCAAATGTCATACGAGTCCACGTGTGCTTACATATTAATGAACCGCATCTCTCGCAACTGGAAATATTTTATTTTAAATGATATAGCAGGTATAAATTGTATAAGCATTTTGTACGATGGTATATTACACAGCAAGAAAACGATTTGTGCGGACGATTGTGGTGGGCGTTTTTCTGGTAGTTATATTTTTCTTATACATCACAAATAAAAACAACAACAATGATAAAATAATTTTTATATACGCGAGCAATTATTAAGTCGGACATAAATAGGTACATATTATTGTATCATTGATTTCGGTATTTTGGCGTTTCGCGAGTCTCTAAACAGTAAGCTCGGATTTTGACTGAATTTACGAGGGTGCAGGGTTAAAAGGGTATTTACTTACTATGAATGTGTGTGCGCTCCCTTTATTTTTCTTGCGCCAAAAACATTTTATTTTCGTATCGATAAACAAACCGAACATGTAAACAGACCCTACTATGCTAATGTATACAAGAACAACACATTCCCCTGAAATATCCTTTTTGGCAAAGAAAAAATTCAGGGTTCCACAATGAAATTATTACTAGAATTTTATTATAGGTACATATTCGAATAATATACAAAGTATTTATAACGTAATGTGATCTATCGATGTAGTCAATACATGTATAATATGTATAAACCATATATTATATGGTTCGTTGATTCACTGCATATAATTCTATTCTAATGTTATTCTAAAACCGATAAGCTGGTTGATAAGAACAGTTTATTTTTGTCAATTATAAACCACTACCCCGAAAGAACGAAAATATTGTCTATACAATACGCTGTGGGTACTGCAGTGTTACAAAACTTTATGTCATTAAAAATAAAATAACTGTGAAACTCGGAGAAATGTATTCAGAAACACTACAACTACAACTATATAGTTATAATATGTAAATTGTATATTATTGTACGATGTATGAAAACCGATTGAAAATTAAGTGTATTTTATTCAAACGAACCATCAGAATAAATTAGTCTCGAGTTGACTGCGTGCGTGATCGATGACGCGATTGACGGCGGTGACTGTAAAAAGTCGGAAAACCCTGACAAACAATCGGCGTGGCAAGCATATTATTATATGCAGGAACGATTTTCGGGGTGCGAACCGACAAACGTCCGGAAGGAATGATGGTTCGAAGAACACTACTTCAGGGTAGGCCACTACTTATATATATATATTATGTACTATTGTGGTATGTAATGATCGTGACAAGCCGGAAATGCGTCTAGCTGCGAAAAGTGCACGCAAAATGTAAACGTCATCGTCGAGCCATTACATGTATTACACATAATAATATATATTATATACACAATATTTGTTACAACTGAGATGGGTCCAAATGTATATAAAACCTTGAACATTAATGCACAGCTGCGATTTTTCAACAAAAATGTTAAGTGAGCACAAAAACACCATACATTATACATATTATTATACTGTACATATTTATGTAACACATTATACATCAAATGTATCTAGCACAAACTATCATGACGCACTAAAATATCCAAAAAGAAATATCCGAAGGTTAAAAATCCAGAATTATAAAAAGCAATGGATAGGACACAAAATTCACATAATTATGCAAAATATTATTATTTATTTACAACTTACTATAATGTATTCTTACTTTGTTATTATTCATCATTTATAATTTATTATTGGCACATGGCAATCATTATTAAATTAAATATTTTTTATTAATATGATTTGAACTTAAATAATGTTATTATTATTTATTATTGTTACTGTTGTTATTATTCTTTTTTCGAACAAGCTATTTTACATTTTTAAAATTTAAATTTTTTGTCCAATCAGACATCAGTTGATTTTGTTAACGGTGTCAGTGCTGGTTTTTCCAATTTTCCGAAATTCTCTACAATTTGAAAATTATATTTTATATTTTAGTTCCTACCTTAATTATAATACTTTTCCACTAATCTTCAGCTCGATCCTGTTCAGGGGCGGTTGTATTATATCGAAAATTACTTCACAGGAAATACTCTCGAACCTTGTAAAATAGTCGAATTTTGTTAATTTTTTTTTTTATTTTATTAAAAGAACAGAAAATTATTCAGGTCAGATCAAAGGCTGAATTTTTATTTTACTTTGAATAGAAGTAGAAAAGTATGTTAGAAAAATAACAAATATTGTGCATTATACAATTAATGCGTATTTTAGCTTCTATAATTATGATTTTTAAAATCGGCTTTGGTTTGACCTGCAAAATGTCCTCTTCTTTCAAATAATAAAAAAGTTAACAAAATCCGACTACTCTAGAGTTTTTTCTGTAAGACATGTTTTTGTATTAAAAAATGCACCGGCTCCAACGCTCTTACTCTTACTACTCTTACACTTTTGTTGCCCATTGAATATTTTAGTACAAGATATTTTTTTTCCTAATAACACATTAAATATGTTATAATATATAGTCATCGTTACGGGCCAATATTGCTATATAAAATAAAAGCTTATTTTGATAAGAATACAAATTATATCCAATATAGTACATCCTAGGTACATTATAATTATTGTGTTTAGTAATATCATAGCTTCCGTTTCAATTTACAAAAAACAACATATTGTATGGGTAGTATATAGGTATGTAAATTATTACCCTGGAGTTTAGTTTTCACTCGTTACTGCTATTGATCTTTTTGAATGATATTATTTGTATTCATATTACATTGAAATACCGAATTTATAGTTGGCCTTTTATTTTAATTTTTTCAATAACATTATGATCACACGGCGTATTGTATAGGCCATTTCGGTACACGTCGTGTGTTCATTTTTCCAGTATCTCATAATGAATTATTATAGTCATGTTATTTATAATACATTTCAATAATAAAATAAAATGATGATGATATATTATACGGCTTTATGAATTGACTTTTCAGATACATCATGTCGTGATTATAAAATGAAAAAAATATTTATTGTAACAACAAAAATGGTAAAAATAAATCGAATAAAAATTTGACTTTTTTAATCGACATAATGATAATAATAATATAAAAAATAGCCATACATGGTACATATTGTATAGTACCTAGTGTCAATATCTATATTGATATTATAACTAGTATTGATGTATTTTTTGTTGTTGTTGTTTGGGTGATAACCGATACCGATGTCATGACATTTTATTTATTGGTCAAAAGTATTTACTGATACAATTTATTAAAAGTAGGATAGTTGGAGATAAGTTAAATCTGTGTAAACTGTGAAGTACGTCATCGTTTCGTACGAAGAAGAAACCATATATGGAAGTAATTCTTAATATTTTTGGTTGTAATACATCTTTTGTACTAAGAGAATTCAATTAAAAAATATGAGATGAGAGGACTGATAGTTGATAAAAATTATAGTTCAATATTATATTTTAACATAACATTAGAAGACAATTAATTAAAACAATTCATTTTTACAAACGATAATGACTAAATATGGTGATTTTAAAAATAATGATAAAAAATAAAAAGTATGCCAAAAAATTCTCAAAAGTTGAAAAGTAGAACAAACTCGTAAAACATTTCAAAACTTTTATTTTAATTAATATTAATAAACATTTTTAACTCAGTATGCTAATTATTTTTATGAATTTTATGAAAAATTATAATATTTATGGACAATTTTTAATAAATACATTTCCTTAAATAGCTGAATTTTATTCAGTCCATTAATATCTAGCCATAATAATATGCAGGATATCCATACGATTTGTATAGATTTTCTCAATATTTAACCCTTAAAAAAATGGTCTAAGACAATACCTGATGATCTCATTTAGACTCGCAGTATAGTCTGTAGGACTGTAATATACAATTTTATAAACAAAACATTTTACACGTTATTATTTAATTTAAAAAAAAAAACACATTTTTTTTTGTTATAGGTAGAAAAAACGGGCTACATAATTGAGGGTAAATAATGGTTACTGCAATTGTACAGTGTTGGGTGCAATTGGTATAACGAAAAGGTTCATTCGAGGGCAACAGCGGTCAACACCTTCATAATATTACATAGGTAGTATTATATTATCGCCTCGTGGAGGGAACGGGTATGGAAAAGAAGCCCTCCAAATACAAAAAAAAACATGAAAAACCTCTAGTCGACTTTTTTCTGCACCCGCATGCGCGCATTACTACGCGATCCGTAATAATATTATTACAACCATTATATTATTATATAATATTTTCAACGACACACACACAAAAATGAAATCGATGTTGGTATAAGTATGAGAAAAGGTACGTCAAAAACTCGACGAGGTTTCGAATTAGACCGTCTCGTCGAGGAACGGTCACTGTGGGATCCATGTTCGATAATATCATATCTTAATGATAATATTATCATTTCAGTAAGGAAGGCAAGCACAATAATATAATATCATTATAATACGCACAGGAACGCGTACATATTATTATTATACATCAGGTGCGCAAAATGTTATGCGGCGGCAAAATACAACGACCTCGCCGTCGTCTCCGGCCGAGGTATCTCGCTGGGACTTTGCATACTACCGCCGCCGTCGCCACTGCACATATATTATATCGCGTATAATTGATTAGTTAATTCATTAATTGCGAATTTTAAACATGCCCGAGCTGACGTGTACACCGGCCAGCGGCGAGCTCGAGTGTGTGTGTGCATCTCTTTCTATATAAAGCCACGGTTAAAATACCGGTTTTTTTTTATTATTATTATTATTATTATTATTATTATTATTACTATCATCGTGTATGCATGCACTTTTTTTTTCTTCCCTGTATGTATATATATATTTTTTTCGTGTTCTCGTCCCGTCGGGTTGTAAATAAAAAATAAAATAAAAATAATAAAAAAACGCGCGCGCACACACGACTTCACAATAAATTCATCCATTACTTCCCAATAACGCGCGACGCCGCCGCGCCGCCAC
This sequence comes from Sitobion miscanthi, assembly GCA_008086715.1. Lineage (NCBI taxonomy): Eukaryota > Metazoa > Arthropoda > Insecta > Hemiptera > Aphididae > Sitobion > Sitobion miscanthi. Next base: position 22,554,486 of record CM017798.1, on the reverse strand, counting down.
CGCCGTCGCAGTTTCCTCTCCTTGCCACGACGCCGTCGGATGACTTCTCTCTCTAAACACCGACCCGTATTATACATACCTTGTACTTATATATATATATATATATGTATATATATTATGTATGTAACTGGCAACACGACGACGTCTGTCGGGGAACGACCGAGAAAATATTGTAAAAAAAATACTCGAAGAAAAAAGATAAGTCAGCGGTGGGGAGGAAAATTAGCAATTTAATTCGATCACGTCCGACGAGCCGTTAAGGTCGACGATGATCTGAGAGGAGACGATCACCGGATCACGATCAGCGCGTAAGATGATAGTCGCGATGCTCGTCCGATCTAGCCCGCGTTCAGAATTTATGTACCTACGGTCGTTTTGTACATGATACACAGCATGATCCACCAAGAACGCTCATTCCCGTTTTTCTTTTAATCATACATTTATTTAAATTTAAATTTTTTTAAAAATTTAGAGTTGAGGACCATATTTTTAAATAAGTACTTCGATTTTCAATTCTATTTAGGAGTCCAGTTATCCTATGGCGGTACCAACTTATTATTTTTCAAATGAGAATCACCCTTTTTTACCTATACATTGTTAGGAGGACACCATGTTTATACATTTTAAAACGCTTATATTTACTAGATTTAAAATTAAAACTTTAGTAGTTAATAGTATTAAATGTTATAATAATAATAATATTATAATATTATCATTACAAATTGCGGTCTGCGATAATAAGGTTAATAAGGTATAAACTATAAATAGTAAAAAACTTTGGTTCTCGTTTGAGAAAAAATACCATTATACCGCTCCAGGACACTTCTTAAATACTTTAATGGTATGAAAAATCTAAAACATTATCAAAGGGAAAAAAGTGGGTTAGAGGATGCTTGGTGATTGTTGAATCAGCCAATATCTTATTATTATACTATACTATATATACACGGGAATTCCGCGAGAAATCAAAAACCCTTCCACAGAACGTGATAATATTACAGCCAGCGACGACGGACGTTATTGTGCGGACCGGGAGGGGAGGGCGGCAGGGAATCGATTTTTTTTTCACTTCCCCCGCGACGGCACTTGATCACGCGGTGCTGCCGCAGCAGTAATCCGACCGTGACGACGTTTCCGGACGCTGAAGTCCGTCATGGTCGTCGTCGTTTCGCGGTCACAATATAAAATAATTACAATCATATCGTTCAAATACGCGTGGCGTCTTGGCAGTACACATCGTACGATATATTACAAATATAATATTATAATATGATGTAGGTAGAGGTATAATACTATAGTATAATAGAGGTTAGGTTAGGTATATTCGTGGTATATACGTGGCGGAGAAATCGATATTTTGCACGTGATGCACAATACTATAGTATAAAAAATATAGGTACATCGGTCGCAACTGACGTGACATCTCCTCCTACGCCAATCATTATTATTATTATTATTACTATCGTCGTCGTTTCGGGATATAAATTATATAGGTATAGGCTTATAATATCATCGTATTGTCTCATTGCGGTCCGACCGTATAATATTATAATAATATGTGTTATATTTCGTCGCGTTCCGTCCGTTTTTGCGGTCTCCCGAGACGATCAGACAGAATGTCACGGACCTGTCGAGGACGTGACTTACAACCGCGCGCGATTCGTTGTGTTTCCCTCGCCGTGGTCGAGCGCGTGCAGCATATTATAATACGCGTACCTACCTACCAGTGATTATAACATTGTACATATTATTATTATTATTATTATGTCTCACACTCAGATACGGCGAGTAATCGTACTCACGGGAGGAATAATTCGGGCGAGAAGATATTTTTGCGGTTACGCCGAACCACCCATACCTATAGCCGAAGAATTTTCCGATGAAACATAATATAATATATCGTACTATGAGTATAGGTACTACACGCACAGCCAAGTGCACAGATACTGCAAGGAAGGAAGCACGATGGGAGCGGCGCTTGCTTCAAATATCTGTGTAAAAAAAAAATAAAATATTTTTACACTGGAACTGTATAGAAGTGTCCATTAAAATCATCGTACATCGATAACTATTAGACGTAATTCTGGAAAGTATGGCAAAAACTCAACATCGACGCCAAAAATTTTAGCCACATTTTATATCGTTGGAATCGATAGATCTTTGTGAAGAATATGACTGAGACGTTAAATGGTGCTTTAATAATTTGATGAAGACTTTTTGATTGGATGGTTTGAATTTTGACAATGTTAGATGGTTTGGCCGAGTGCCAGAGTTAGGTTTCGTTGGACCCTATCGGTTTTTGAAGAAGCATATAAATAAGACTATTATCTTTGAAATTAATATGTTTGGATGTTAGAAAAAGTCGTAAGTGTCGAGAGCAGTTATTCAAAGCAAGGCGTTTAGCATAAATGTGGGTGGCTTATGTTAATCTATGGTCTTTTAATTTAAGCCTATATGTTCTCTTTCAAAATACATTCAGTATGATTGTAGCACAGTTTCTTGGTAAATTTTAACTGTTTTACATTCATCCCCCAGATTTTATACCACTTTGGCCGGAAGTGTAGTTATATTTATATCATAAAAATATAATATGTTTAAACACAAATTATTAGTTTTTTTTTCTTTAAATGTAAATACAATTTTTAGGGACAGAACGCTTGAAAATGTAATACAAGGTTCATCATAAGTTGTTATAATATAAGTTGAGAAATATTAAAGGTCCATAGACACGATATTTTAATAAGTTTAAAATGATGACAAAATGCATCAAAATCTCGAAAATTTGAAAATTAGTTTGTAGTTAAAAATGTATGAAATGTTCAGTTTTCATAGCTAAGAACTAAACATTTTAAATAATGATTCTCATAAAATATAGTTCACACTGTAAAAAACAATAAGCTCTAAAAAATGTATAAACAGATTTTTTAAAGACATTTTAAGTTTAAATAAGTATGGACAAAATTAGATAATATTCAAACAAAAAATAACAATTTTGGTAATTCTTTTGTAATTTAAAAATATTATTTATAAGTAGGTACTTGAAACTTTTAAAATATATTATTATATTTTATACACATAATGCATTTTAAAAAACCATTTTTTCGTTAAAAATTAACTTAACTTACTGTAGTAGGTACCAATGCCTAATAGACAATAGTAAAATAAATAATTATTTTAATCGCAATGATATCATAGAATATACTTATAAGTGGCAAAGTATAGTAATATTATAATATTATAATATAGGCTGATAGACTCAGACAGACGGTCTATCTTGGCTCAGAATTGTTTTTCATATACAATGATTTTGTATCATTAAATTCAAATTAAACACATCAATTACAGTGACTTATCTAGAAACCTAATGCACAGCAGTTACCCACTTACCCGCTTTTTATTTATTTTTCATACCAACCATTTTAAATTATTGCTCGAAACTTTGAATTTTTTATGTACCAATACACAGATTTTACACAGATACATAGAAACTGTTTATTGAATTCTTCTCCCCACCTCGCACACCTTTGCATACATGTATGCCATGATGCATAGCCAAAGAGCGACTAAATTGTGAAAATATCTGTTCAGAACATTCGCGGTTGATGTATGATTTCTATTGGCAATATCATAAATGCCGTGGCAGTCACCTATTGTAATGGCGAATAATACACGAATAATAACTCCGCTGATGTCGCATACACATTATTATTATTCCGAGTTATCTCTAGAGAATAACATTGCACGACGATAATATATCACATAATATACCTAACCGTGTTGCGCGAGAGGCGTTAATTTTATATAAAATAATATAAAATATAATTCATATTGGCCTCCGCCGCTAACCATCATATACCTACAATATGATATATATATAAAGGTAGGCACGGTTGAAACATATTACACCACGTGATGTGCATAATAACATATACACATATATATATATACAAAATACATAGGTACGTACTACCACGTAAACGGTATAGTCGGGTGTGCGTGTGCTGGAGACATGCGCAAAACTTATATATTTCACAGAGACACGAACGATATAAATCATATAATATATTATATCAAAGCGTACTTTGAACGTACGCACGACATTATTATTAAGATAAATAGAAGACCGATAACGGTCTGCAGACGTGTGTGCATGTACTGGGTAAAGTACCAAAGTAGATATAAGTTTATTTTATTATATAACAATACAAACAATTTATAATATCCGATGCCAAAAATGTATCGTCGCGTCGATAATCCTATAGCCGTATAGGTAATCTGGTATTGCAATAGTAAGAGTGAGTTAAAGCTACTACTTCTAGTGTGTGGATACGTTTGAAAACTTTGAAAGTAAAGTGTTGCATATGATATGATAATATAACATGCGCATAACAGTTGCGTATACGACACGGTTAACCAGCCCAATCGTTAACGTCCACTTTATTTTTTATTTTTTCTGCTATACCTTCCATATAGTAGTTAGGTTCCTCTATAAGTTCTGTGTGGATGGTGGATCTATATATTGTGTTTTTCATTTTAGAACATTCTCCAAGAAGGCTGTAAATTAGGCTGATCGTACATGCCTCTTGTCTATTGGAAACGGAACCCCTCGGCTCATGCATAGGCAGTTTACCTATTGCGTTTAAAATTACCTTTTCATATACCAATGGAGCTCTAAACATTTTAGGATCGATATACCAATGGCTCTCTATACACTTTAAGGTCAATTATAGACCAATTGTGCTCAAACATTTTACAATGCCTGAGGAAAACTGTTATTAGTTAGTTATAGTTATATAATAAATTAATACACTAACCGATTTTTTTTGCTAGTATTTAAATATATATATACAAAATTGAAGTTATATCAATTAAATTATATAATTCACATTTAAACTTTTTTACAATAATATTAACACACAGATTCAAAAAATTCTTAATTCATAAAGTTCCCGATACTGTTATAAAATAGGTTTATTATAAACAGTCACTTCAACCAGCAATAAATTTATCAATAAATAAGTTTTTAATTTTCAAGCATTTTAGTGAGTAATTGTTTATGTTGATGTCGATGAATTAGATCGAACAACAATATTTTCATATCTGAAGGTAAGCGAATTTGAACACAAGCGCAATTGGTATACGGGTAACCTATAACCGTAAAATATAAATAGACTGCAATTGGTACACTGACCCTAAACAAAAACGTTTGCCCGTGCCCCATATAAGTAAGTACTTAATACTTATTATTAGAGGTAGATTTCTTAATTTATTTGCAGTCTTATAAACAAAAAAATTACTTTAAAAGGTTTAAAGACTTATCAGCATAGCGTGGGTGTGGTTTCTTTAGGCTAGTTTCCGGCAGACCGACTTCGATTCGGTATCGTTTTTCTAATGCAATGATCTACCTAACCATTGTACTTTCAAATCTATATTCTATATTGCCGAAAAACTATATAATAATATAATCACACGCCAGAACACGGTTTTCCGATATTAAAATGAACCCAGTAAACAGCAACCACAGTCAGTTGATGCTATAAACAATAAAGAATATAGTACACTGAAAATAAATCTCTCAGAATAACAAAAAAAAAAAGATACCGAGATAATATTATTATGTTTATTATTGTTACTAAAATCCGATTATTCTGGCTTGCGAGTCGTAACATTATATGTGTTGGATACGTATCATAAAATACACAAAATAATAATTTATATATTTCTACAAATAAAAAAAATGTCTAAAATATTTAGGTAGGTTGTGTTAGCAACGAAAACATGGTACAAACTATTAATATTTATATACGTTATGACGTATAGTGTAATGTATAGTGCTCACTGTTTATTACTATTTTGAATATTTCATTTTGTTTTTTTGACGGTAAACAGATTATTTAAGTTGGTTTTTTCACTGGCACGACATTTAATATTGTCAAATGATATTATTTTATTCGCTAATATAAACGGACGTATGTACAACTGTCTATACAGTATACACATCCATAATATTATATTATAACGGTAGCTTAAAAAATATAAAATTCGCTTTAAAAAAATGATTTAATTTATTAACACATACTCATTTTATTTTTTGGACAATTTATAGAAATACGCGTAGTATATACGATTAAACAGCGGTTGCCTTGGCTCTGCATTGTCACGAAAAATATTACGGCACGTCTGTAGTTTGTTTGGAATCATAAGCAAACCTTAAAATATAGCAATCTAGTAAGTTTACGACTTTCAGTATTAATATAATATGTTTATATATCCGTCGTGTCCTACGTGTATTCATAAATTCAATCGTAAGCTTTACAGTGTATGTTAAAAAGAACATCGAAATAATACATAGTTAATAGTAAATATTGCTTCCTATACGATTTGAATGATACGAAATAAGAGCGTTTATACCTAATGGTTTGCAACTTTTTATTATACGGCTGCCCCCCCCCCCAGGTGCTGTTCGCTTGAAGAGAATATTATCATTTAAATGTGAGCACATATCCCGTGCTGTGGTATAGTAATTTTATGTTTACGATAGGTAACATCGTAATATTGTTATTGGACGCGTTTCGCTAGTTTTAATGCGATCACGTAGTGCAGATGTACTTACTAACTGTACATTTTATACGTATAATATTATTACAATATAACTATAACAATTGACGGGTTTCCGATATATTTTGTAAAACGTAACGTTTAATACTGTGAAATAGCTACGTACTATTATTCTTGAATTGTATAAGTTACAAATCCGCTGCAGACTTATATAATATAGTTTAAAACTAGTTCGCCGACGACAATTAATTATTATACCTATAAATCGGTCGGTGACACAATGGATGAATCCCGACGGGCAGAGCAGACAGTCGTGCAGTAGACGTCTGCGCGAAAGGAAAATGTCGAGCCTGAATGCCTATATAATATTATTATCATCTGAATATTCTGCGACGGTTACGCTAAACGAATCCTATAGAATTATTATGGGCGGAAATGGATTATGACTACAAATTTTAATTAACGTTCTAATCAGAAGTACTTTGCAGAAAGATATACATACCGTGGTCCACGGATCACGACCGGTCAGGCGGCGGTCCGACCAGACATAATATTATTATTCAGTGGATAATGGATAATAATAATAATATGTTACGATATAGATATTACTATATTTAGATTATCTAAATCATATAATATTATTAAATTGATATCGATACTATATACAGCTACGACGGCCTTCGTGTGTACGAAAATGTTGACAATTTGAAGACACGTGCGCCACGGACTATATAATCGGACCGATTCGATTAAAACGTCGTATAAATCCGGCTGACTTGCACACTTTTCGAGTTGCACCGGCACACGGTTCAGTGACTCATCATCCACGTACGATACGATATCTAAATTAAACAGGCATATGTATATAAAGCAGATGGTTGGTATGTCTATCCGATTTTTTTCAAACAAAATATGCATTTGTCGTCCATGATATATCATAACGGCATTCAATACACCGAAGTCGGTACGAATTTCGGACGTTTTAAATAAATAAACGACGTCATAGTATTGCATAATATAATACATATATATAAATATATAATATACCTACCCGAGAGACTAAAGTCTTTTGACGTTAACCGCGTGACCGCATAACGAATTATTATTTCGTCCGTCTGTGCCCAGTGTCCGCTGAGAGACGCGGTCGCCGGCGCATCGGATTCACACTGCGCTATATTATAATAATCCCTACAAAAAAATAATAATCATGAACGACGTATTATAATACAACGACGACGACATAAATACATAATATAATTATAATGCACACAGACGTACAATATATTATATTATTATTGTAAGGCATATTAGAATATCATGTGCGGCGTGTGTGCACCGCGAACACGGCTGGATCGCAAACGGTATCGACTTTCTCGTTGTTGCGCGACGGTCGTCTTACAATAAAATATCACATCGGTCTCGACGCTTGCCGACCCGGTCGGACGAGTCGAGACCGATGTTGCACATCATAATAATATGATATACCTATAATACACACTCCTCCGGTCCGGTGCAGTCGGCGTATAATAAATAATATAATATTACGATTAGTGTGCCGACCATTGTGAAATTGCACGCGACAGACGAGGCCGTGAGCCGACCGACTTTTACCCCGTTCGGGAGTAGATGCAATAATTAATACGATACGATGTACAACAGTACGTATCTGCAGTGTGCGTTATCACGACGATTCGACTTTTATCCGCACGTATTTGTCACGATAGTAATGTTATTATCAGTGTCTCGGGTTTGCGTCGGATGTGAACGGTGAACGATTTCGCAGTGGTTCGATTCAAGTCGTCGTCTCCCGGAACGATGATTGCCCGTTCACCGGGCAAAGCACACACGTCTATAATATTATTATCGTTATTTTTATTATTATTAATAATATAGGTATGATGTTATAGGCACTGGTCACATACGCCGCGCAGAGATGCAGTTTGCGAACGCGGTCGATTGCGAAAAGAGTAATCGGCTTATTTATAGTAGATAATATATTGTATTATATATTATAACATGTGATATTATTGTACATAAATTATATCGTCGCGTTTTAAATAATTATGATTAATTATCGGCGAAAACACAATGCCACGCGTATAATATTATGCTCGACTGTAATAATATATACGCGCATAATATCATCGTCGTCATATAATAATAATATATGTACATTTAAATGTTTTCCCAGTTCGACACAATATTATGCTAATCACTCCGGTATACGTACACCAGACACCTTATAATATATAAACGGGCATAATATTAATATATTATTATACGTCATGTACGATCGCGATCGGCTTCGTATATCCAACTATCCGAGTGGTATCTTTTATAATAATTCAGTTTTTTTACTGCCTATACATTTCAATGGCGGTACTGATAAAAACGACAATATTATATGATATGATTGTATGGATTTCACTGATATTGATAATGATGTTGTACATTATATTCGCTGTACACAAAAATAACCATGTACATGTACAATGCATAAACTCTTTATATTTATTTCGAAATTGCGCGTACACGGAGGCAGGTTTTTCATGTTCACTACCTAACTTGACATCTTTTTCAAGAACTATGCAATTTCCGTGTACGATAGGTTGCTACGTTGCCTATTTTTACTACTTAGGTGCATGATACGCAATACGCATAGATCTGATTTACTTTTATTCCCGAATGGTTGCTGCAACGCGATCGCATTAGGCTCTCGGAAGTTCCAAGTTTGATTAAAAACTACGAACACTGCCGAACAATGGCACCTTTGACACGGAAAGCGTACCTACATACGAATTGGGTGGAACCAAACTCAGGACCATTAATATATTATGCATGGTAGTAATACACAATATAATTTATATATTGTATGGGTACCTATATATTATTAATGTATTAATCCCTAATATTGTGTAAATTATAATTTATAATGCATATAAATTTGATTTCTAGAAGTGCTTCAATCTCAACTAATACGCAAAGATAACATAATATATTTTCATCGTGAATATGACTTGTATAATATAGTATGTATATTAATCGATTGTTAAATTAATCAATCGGCTTATTGTAATGCTATACATTATTATATTTTTTCACCGCCGATTAATCGAATATAAGCAACGACTTATCGATATACTATCGACTGTGCATCGTAAATATTCATAACCACACATCATTCCAATCTATGGTATTATGCCGTCGTAGCGTAGAAATATTGAGCATCATTTTAATTGTAAATATTATAATTTACAATTATTTGGAATATTCATGTCCCTAGAATAACATAAATTAAAATAGTGCATCGTTATTGAAGGGTGCTAAAAACTATTTTGTCAAGAATCGATTATTTTTAAAAACTATTTTGACGATCGAACATTTATGCCCTTATTCTTATCATTATTATATAATATTAATCTTGATGAACACGTCAAAGACTTATTGATGGTTTCGACTATTTTATACATTTGACAATCGGTTGGGCGTCATGGTAATCGAACAGCATTCAGTATACTATACGGGCATATTATAATAATGTATTGGGGGGGAAGTGGGTAACCAATTTTTCATCCTCAGCACCGTCGCTTATCCGCACCCGACGCGGATTACCGTCGCGAGACGGGCACGTCACGCGAGGTGAGTCGAAATATATATCGTCGAATACCTACTATCGGGACGTGTACATCTTACGAGAGACATTATACGACGACTGTTTAATATAAATGTAAGTATATATATTAGACATGTATATGTGTGTGTGTGTGTGTGTGTGTGTGTGCGCACTCTATTAAAACGTTTTTCGTCGTATCCGCAAGCGTAAAATATATGTACATATATATACATATCTATGACTTCCATAATACACAACAGTCAGTATATTATATTATACATAATATATATATATACATACAAAGTTTCATCCCGAAAAGCTTTGTCGTTTCGAACGAGACACACTACCTCCTCGTCTCGTCCTCGACAAGTCGTTTTTCCCGGATGATTATCTGCTGCAGCGCCGCGGTCCATCCCGCCCCGAAGCGTTTTCAGAAGACGAGATAATAATATTATATTTAATCTAGTATAATATTATATTGTTACTAAACGCCAGTCCGCCATCAGTCTTGGCTCCTTTTCGGTATGCATACCTACATCATTCGCGACTATCATCATCTCGTATACAAACGGAATAATTGGAACACCGCAGTGCAGTATATATACGACAAACGACGATGAAAAGCTGTACGACAGTAGTTGACTGCTGGTGGAACGATGTAGCGTTAACGTAATGGGCCCCTCACAATATGATATTATTATTATTATTATTATTTTCGTCATTATTATTACCTATTATTATTACGAGTTGCAATATTATTATACAGCGTATACCTAGCTGTATACGGTGTTTTCGAGTTCAAAAACCAAGTGAGTCACTATAATATTGTTATGTATATGTACGCGGTTTGTCTTCGACCACCGCCGCCACACCAACGCGACGTTCTTATTCCGTTTTACGACCACTGTTTGAAATATAAAATACGATTTTTGTTTTTTTCTTTCGTGCGGCGAGACGAACAACGTTATATTATTATTTAATAATATAGTGATACGTGCACGTGATACACTCGTTTTATGATGGTATAGAGACACCTATAAGTACGCACATTAATTATCGTGTAATTCCGATAAGCAAAGAAATATCAACCACTTAATAAATCAAAAGATCGCACGCCCGGATAGTCGTAAATAAATATTTAATAAAAAAAAATGTCCGTTTATATATTATAGTATAATATAATATAATATAATATAATATAATGCACTTATATTATAACCTATCGTAGTAGAGTAATAATCGTATGGACATTGTAAATGTTTATCTATGCGTAATTATAACGTTCTGGATTCCGCAGGATATGACTCAGAACCATAATTTATATTTTTATCGTATAATACGCCATACTATATATATACGGACATACGGTAGGTACGTTAAAAATTGGATAATTTTAATATTTAACTAGGTAGGTATCTTGTTAGTTATTTTTCTAATTAACTTAATAGGTATGCCTAGCTTAACTAATTTAAGTATGTCCATTATAATAACATAGCTTTTTCCAGTTAGTATGAAAAATAATACGTTAAAATCATGTTTACCTATACATAGATATACAACTGTGATTCAAATAAAAATATTTATAATATTTATTTATTTAATGTTTCATCACGCCGTAAACATCAATTTTAAATAAAATAAACCAATAAATATTTCTGAACTTAATAATTTATATCAGCTTACTTACCAGCACTTAGTTTTCATACAGCTTATAATAATATTAAAAGCCAAGAAGGAACAATGAGGTACATTTTTGATAAAATTGTCAATTTTTAAATTTAAAAAAATTTAAATTCACACAATCATTTGAAAAAACTTACTCTTTTGAATAATGAGGTGAGTTAATATTTTTCTCGGTATATTACTTTAAGCTATCGGAGTTTAATATAATAACAATATTAACATATCACTTGACGCTATATATTAATGTTTACTTTTCTTAACTAACTCAAGTCATTTAGTCATCTATGAAATCGATGGCGAAAACATATCGAGCTTATTAAAATGAAGCTCCATCATTATTTCCGATGAAAAAATACGTTCACCGCTCCGCTCAAAATCTAGAGTCACGATAAATAACAATATACTTTCCGTATTTGTAAATATTTTAATAAGCGAACACCTCGCTAGAGGTGCAGACTTCGTTAAATGAACACATGCGAGCCTATATTTTGTTTTTCCATATATACACGATAATATATTATTTACTGTGTACGCGCTTACATGTTGTACCTACCTATACTACTACAAACGCATTCACAAAGCCATTTAAATAATAAACGTCTCTAAAACGTTCGAGAAACTAACGTAGTATGAAATCGCTGCGTATTGTTTATACAAACGTTTTAACCAGTGAAATATGGCCAAAGTGGTGTATTCACGCATGTTAAATGTTCCGTCAAATGCAGTCGGATCGCAATAAATCCGCGAGTCAAACGGGGAAAAGAAAAAAAAAATATAATAATATATAAATCGCAATAATTACAAGGTCTGCTGCTGCTGCTATACGCGCGGAACGATAACGCCGACCTTGGGAAGTCGGCGAGAATATAAGACGACTTTTCTGCGGCATAAAAAAAATACAGAGTACGGCTCGCGTGTAGGTATACCTACCAATATATAATAATGTTAAAATATTATTATTATTATTATTATATTATTATTATGTGCACGGTTCAGTCGGACGAAATACTTAACTCCCAATGCACGCCGTACATTTTCGCGGCAATCGACGACGATCGTTTCACTGTATATTATATGTCGTTTTTATATCGCAGTCGGCGTACGATTGGGTAGGTGTGGGTAGGCACTTGCAGTTTCTAGTTGGTACTTGCAAAATAGTATTATCGGTGCAGGTTTATCGAATGCGTATTGTACTATAATACCTAAAGCGACTGTTGCAACTACGACGGACGCGAAAGGCTAGCGCGTTTGATATTAACATTATGATGATGCTTTGGAATTGTTTTGCAGACTGTTATTAACACACAAGAGAAACTTTCGGTCGTCCGAGTTTATATTACTGTTATCGTTATTATTGTTATAATCATTATCGTCGTCACCATCATATCCGCCGCCTGTACGCCTGCAGACACTTTGGGGGCAATTCGAACAGTGTGGAACGGCCCTGGCCCTGCAATCCGAAAATCGATAAAGTTTTAACGACGCCAAAAAGAAATAATAATAGTTATAATAATAAAAACTACAAAATCGCCTCTGCGATGGCATCCGCCGAGGCGTTTTGAGTTCGGTGCTTAGTGATTATAATATAATCGCTCTTGTTGTACGCGAGCGGCGTAATGTTTTCACGTTTTATGCGAAACGATTGTCGCCTCCGGACAATAAATATCAAACATCAATCGATGGGTTGTTATTTTTTCAATATCGAAACGATTAACGAAATAAAATATAAAAAATTGTACACAAGGTACTTACTAGGTTAATGGGTAACGGATTTGGATAAACCACCTCTTAGAGTGCGATGTTATAGATTTATAAATGGTTTCTATGGGTTCTGGGGAAAAATAGTTGAAAATTGTATTATTATCAACCTGCAGTGTTTATAACTTATAAGCATATAATATAAACATTCATAAAAAAAATCTCAAACTGTACTACACAAATTTAGTCAGCTGTCATTCATAAATATCTCAAGATCAGAATAATAATATGACTGTCAGCTCAAAATAAGAAATTCAAGTATTTCAAAATATCACAAACGCTCCACTTTTATTTCTAACTTGGCTCTTTGCAAAAGCAACTTACAGCATTAAGTAAATTGAGGAATAAGCTGCACAATATTTTCTAAATGGTTTTTTTTTTCTAAACTATAAATCCGCCCCATTTCAATCAAAAATAACTTAAATGACCGTTTACTTCTTGGCAATACTTTTCGCCGTGGACCCAAAAGAATGCGTTGTTGTGATCTTTTGATTTAATTTTCAATTAAGTTAGAAGATAATAGCGTCACTTTAAGGGAGGATTCTTAATCATGTTACACCCATTTACTTTTATTCTTCCCCCTTTATCACGTTTATATATTGTGTATATTACATAGGACTATGTGTTTGGATTGTATAATAAGTATTAACCTATTTCAATCAATTAAATATAAATATCAAATTCTAAAAATAATAAACATAAAACTAATATTTTTATTTTATATCAATTAAGTGTAGAGCCTCATTTATAGTACGTCGTAAGTTTACATGATATATAATAAATAAGACATAATCATTTAGGATATAGGAAATTAAGATATAACATAATATTACTTAATATGATAAATGATAATTTTAAAATATTGAAATTCACTAAAATAGGTGAGGGGTGCTCGTTACCTAGACCAGGGGTCGGTAACCTTTTGAGACGGAAGAGCCAAAAGTTACAATTTAAAATTTTCCCAGTTTTTAAAGAGCGACTAAAAATGTTTGTTTCAATATTATAGTACAATAGTACATATACTTGCTTATAATCTAAATTTAATTTTTGATTTAAAATAAACGACTTTAAACCAGGGACTGGAACCTTACCTTAAAGAGCAGGTTTTGGAATCGGAACCTTTCGAATATTGGGAACCGAAACCACATTGGTAAAAATAATTTAAAAACCAGAACCTTACCGGAACCGATACTTTTACCTGACAATTTTTTTTACATTTGTATAAAATTAAAACAGGTTTTTCATTTTTTAAGAACCGAAAAGAAATCAAAACCCTAATTTTAGTTTTTCTTGGAACCGAATTTTTAGTTTTTCTGGGAACCGAACTGAAACTGAAACCGTAAAAATCATCAATGTTTCAGTCTCTGTTTTAAACAAGAAATAATATTTATTCCTATAAAAAAATTCAAATATTTTTATATAATAAAATAGTTTATTTTTGAGAATGGAACTATAGAGCCGCAACTTTAGATCGAAAGAGCCGCAGGTTGCTGAC
This sequence comes from Sitobion miscanthi, assembly GCA_008086715.1. Classification (NCBI taxonomy): domain Eukaryota; kingdom Metazoa; phylum Arthropoda; class Insecta; order Hemiptera; family Aphididae; genus Sitobion; species Sitobion miscanthi. The sequence goes on along the minus strand of CM017798.1, from coordinate 22,539,379 downwards.
CCCTGACCTAGATGCATCATTTGGTCAGTCAGATGGTTTCTATAAGAAACATTGGTGTTGGTATTGTGCTTAGGAACAGCATAGGAAACTTGGGCCTTGTGAAACGAGATGGAATTTGTAAGTTCACTTACGAGATTGCGAGAATAAAGAATGAGTATCAATTTATCTACCAATTAACCTGCGCAGGAATACTAGGATAGCTCGAACACGCCTATCAGCTTAGGATAAGACCGAGTGTTCGAAAAACTAGATAACAGTCATGCGGAGGATAGTCTATTTTGAGCATGTTATAAGTTGCTGATGACAAAAAACGTCTTAATGTGATCATATAGGTAAAAAACTTAAATATATTTAATGTCTTACTCGTCGATATTTACACTGCAGGTCAACAAATCGTAAAAACGGAGTAGTTGATGAACACAAAGTAGACATAATATTATAAGGACTCAAGACTCTATGCATACTTATTAGTTATTATAACAAAATCTAAGTAATTATAAACCAATATATTTTAATTTTTACTGATCGTGACGTCTGATGGATGAGATATTTAATATTTTTGTATTACTTTTTAATTATTAAATCGGAAATTATGATTAATACAATAATATAGCCGGTGGTTATTATATTCTACGTCGTACTACTATATTCGTATATTTAATTCGCCAGTGTTCCTGCTGGTATTTTGCTTACAGGTCATACTCCCAAAATAAATCTAAAACGCTTGTCTAAAGTATGTTTTATGGACGAATTAATCGATCCCGACCGAGAATAACCGGTCGACGTACAGACGAGTACCTACGTTCACTGGATAAAACAAAATATTATATTATTATTACCCACGTTGAATTAGTATTTCGTTTATATTATATATATGTCGAAAACGATTACAGAAAACCCCGCACACGACCTGCAGTACGGCGTCTGATCGGTGTATAATACTCAAAAACACTTAATGCACCGCCATTTCAGATCGGACACGTCTGCTATTCGATTTTCGTTTTAGCATATTTACGATAAATTTTGAAATATCCGTAGATAAGGCAACGGCGATTTCAAACTATCGTGTATATTATAATTTGCATGTACCTATAATAGTGTGCAGGTATAGTGGAAATATATAACATATGTATACTACTTATAGGAAAACGGTAACTTACCATAGCACACGTGGACATTCTTGCAAAAGCATTTTTATTTCTTTTTTTTTTTTTTTTAAATAACACACATTACAATAAAATAATGATTTAATATATTATATACGGCGTATGCGCGCGTGCACCGCGGGAGGAACGTGCTCAAAAACGTTTTTCTCGGCAAAACCGAAAACCGCACGATTCGTTAATTTTTACCGTGCGCTGTGCGATAAGTCTTAAATACAAAAAAAATCCTGACGGGCACGCAATCACGTAAAAATAAACCCGGCCACAAAGCACCCGTAGTATATTATAAGCAATGTGCATACAATATATATATATATATATATGTATGGCTATCTCCACTGCGCAGTGCGGCGAACGACGGAAAAAAGGTCTCGGAAACGATTTCCCGTGTTTTAAAAAACGACACCTCGTGCGGCGTTGTTGTAATAACATTATAATAATATTCGGTAGACGTTTATGAAATTAAAACGGGGAAAAAAGGTTATTCTGTCTGTCCGTGCGCCATGGTTTTTGGACCGTCCTGTAAAAAAAAAAAAAAATAAAACGAACCACTACAATAAAACGTATTGTAGGTACCTACCTACGAATTTATTATTATTTTCAACGGAAACTTGCGTTTACCGTTGACTGTGAACTTGTTATAATACACGTATATTCAACTTATTTATAACATTATTATCATTGCAGTATAATATCTAAATGCTTTCTACAGTTTATTATTATTACCGTTGCCAGCAAATCCAACGATAGGGTTTCGTCAATCAGACGTCCGCGATCGTTACACCATCAAGTAGGATGATGGTCGTGAACTTGCCGAACATCACTGCACCAATCGATGAGGTGACCGACTCGTGTAATGACGATCTCTAGTTTACTGGTTTTCGTATTGTTAAGTTTGATATTGGAGTAACGGTTGAACGCCATAGGTAAGTTCATAAGACAAAGAATTTGTTTGTGCTGTAAGTCGTCGTAAGGTATACCTACAAATAAATGGAATTTCTGCGTCGAACGGCTTTTAAATTCTTACTACTCGTGATGGAATTTTACAACGAATATCCAAAAAGTAAATCGTATCTAAGTATTTTTAATAAACCGTTAGATCAGATTTTTGTTCGATTATTTGGAACGAAAGAAAACACATAGATTGATTGGTCAGATTTGTGTACACACTACATAGTGGCGGTAAAGAACATTTTATATTAATCAGTCTGTTTACAAATGGGTTTCAATCTCTGATCTCAACGAAACGGGAAAAAAATGTTTATTTTTTATATTTTTTCGATTAGTATTTAAGACTAAGGTAATAATGTTGACAGTGAGTTGGCAAACACACACACTCACACATATATATATATATAATGTAAACTCGAATACGCTGGTATTTAATTTAAGTTTACAAATAATGTATAATAATATAATATTATATAGGTACTGTCATTCTGACCCAAAATACAGTTACCTATTACAATATTTTGATATGGGTGCCGATAATAACTGTATTATTATAATATGGTATACGCGTGATTTATATACTTAATTGCAATATTACATATTGTAGTTTCCACCTAGCATGGGTGTACAATCTATGTCTATGAGCGGAACTTAACTTAATATCAGGATAATAGGCCATATTATTATTATTATTATTAACATCGGACCGTAATGATACGTCTCTGCTATACTAGCAGTCTGCTAGGACTTGAATAAATACGACTAGAGCACTTAGCATTTTTCAGGAGTATAGTTACAGTTCTAGACTGGCTACATATCCCGATGTAAGACTAATGCACTTGGCGGACTTTGTCACAGCCGCGAATAATAATTATTTATCATTTCCAGTTATAGCTCGCTCTGAGGCATATATGTATGTGTAGCACATGCATGTATACTGTATGGCATAATATAACGTAGAGCTATTTTGTATTGAATAAAAGTAATAATTAGATTCTATAAAGCAACCGGTGTTGTGTTTATTATAAAATACCTATCATTCTAAAGGTCGTAACGAACGCGATATGTCGTTTAAATAATTACCTATATAATAATAATATGTGAGCGATAGTGCTGCCACGGCGATCACTATGCACGGTGGTAAGCGAAAACGGTATTTTATCGCGGATATCGGCGGCAGATGAAGTGAATTATAAAAAAAATTGCCGACATCTCGTAGTGGAATATAATATAATATATTTTATGTTTATATAATATTATAATATACTAGACGAAGCGCAATGTATAGTACAACCGTATATAGTAATAAGTGTCCGCCGTCCACTCGTTTTAATATTTTATAGACCATAAAGCGACGAAACGACACACGTCGACTAATGCGTTTCGCGATAATAGTATTATGTACGTATATAGGTACATATATTATTATATAGGTACAAGCCGGTAGGTTCAGGTAATAAGTACATCGTATACCCACGAGGCGGTAACGAGCCGCAGTTTGGCGCAAAAAGGTTTACGCTCGCGAGTCGCCAATAACCGTACATAAATTATATATTATTTTTTTATAAAATATCGCAAATAATGTTATGTACAGCATTTATAATATATTATTATTATTAAATCGGACGTGTACGGCTGCGAACGATTCCCGTTTAGATAGGCGATCGAATACATTAAACATTGAAATCACCGCGCGCATTTAATATCATCATCATCGTCGTCGCCGTCGTCGTAGTCGCCGTCGTAATAATATAAAATATAAATGTGCTGCTGCCGAGTGGCTGGGTGGTAATTGCGTTTGCTCGGCAAATCCGTGAGACTAATTGCTAAACATTATAATATGTATATAAAATAATAAAATACATAGGTAAGTATACATAAATAATATCATATTGTGTGCGTCACCTAGCTGCTCCTTCTTAGTTGTCGTCGTCGCGATTATCGGAGTGCAAAGTGCTGATTCGTTTTCAATATAATATCGTGTTATGCATAGCTACATTTTTGATATGATCGCAACTTTGTGATACGCAATGTTATGGCCGCCACTTTTAGTGAATATTATCACTTCGATTTATTTGCTAACGAAACCGTACAAATTATTAATTTCTTGGATAAATATATCCAAAAATCGCTGCCAGCCAAAAAAAAACGTGCGCAGCCCAAAACGAAAACGCGTCTCAATGCGATCATACCTATATATTTAGCCATGGTGTTATATACCACTAATGTCCGCTGTCATCTGGAATTGTTTTTTATTACTTGGCCATCGCAGGTGATTCGGATAAACAGTCCACAGAATGAAACCGTTACATATATAGTACACCGAGCACAGCACGTGAACAATCCTACAAGGTATATCAAAGTACGTAAAGCCCGACGGTAGAATCTTTTATTTGTTTCATATAAATCCGTTTTATTGTTTTAGATTCGTGTAGACGAATCGTGAAATGTAGGTATTAGTTATTTTTACATCGATGTGTGATTGTGACGTGTAATAGCGTTTTTTGTAAAAACATATCAAGTTCAAATGTTGTCAAAACTGGATGTTTAACAGAAAAATAACGATTTTAGTTTTATTTATGTTTTTAAAAATACAAATCGTAAAAACTACCTAACTTTTTACCGTTAATTTATTATAGTATTTATAACAATTATAAAATTTGTTGGCTTATTTTAAGCTATATACTTGCGAGATAAACCAATTCACACCATTCTATGATAGTTGTATATTATTAAGCTTTTTTTTCATTGGGATACAACCTAATGCACTCAACTGCATTAGGTTAATTATAATATAAATAAATTATAAACTATATTCAGAAACAGAAGCTTATCCAAGCGTTATTGTCGCTCAGAAGCGTTTTTCGTAAAGGCACTTCAATTTTTCACCGCATTCGAATTTAACACAACCAAAATCCATTACTGAGTACTATACAAACAATGACAAGGTACACTCAAAACCTCCTGTACAACGTACCGACTTCACTGTTTTATTTTTATTGAAATTTGAAATCTTATTCGATATAATTATTTTGTTATTTCAGCAGAAAACGCATAATTAATATAATATTATGACGGTTTTAGAATCTGAGTGGAGTGATCCCAGATTCATCCACATAATTGATTTTACAATGAAGTGTGTTTTTTTCGTTTGTGGCTGTTTAGTGTGTACATGAAAAGTAGTAGAAAAAAGCGTAGATTTTTTAATTTTGAGGGTAGTTTCTGACAGGAAATTGGATTTAGTTGCAAGTAAATAATTTACTATAGAACATTTATTTAAGAGGTCAAAATAATTAAAAATGTCAAGTATTTTGCAAAATAATTATCAGTTTTTATTATAGCTACCTATGTAGGTATTTAAAAAAATTATTAATGGTACATTAGCATGACTTTTTACAAGCATTTTAAGTTAAAATGTTGATAAAATTCGTCAAAATAACGAAAATTTGCAAATAATATTATTTATTAATTGGGTATACCTATATATCACATATTATAATATAGCATAAATCAATTAATATTATATTTTATACACATTGCATTTTCAAATGCAAACATTTTGCAAAATGAATTCAATACACTGTCTTAGTGTGTTATTAATTGTTAAATAAACTACTTTAATAGCTATATAAATATATCGTATAAGAATTAATATAGACTGATAGGTCTATATTTGTATGCTATGATTTATCATTGAATTAAAATTTAACATATACATTACAGTGACTTACTCCTCAATGACGAGTTATATTATACACCTAGGTATTGTACAGGAAAACTGTAACATACTTCCCCATTTTTAATTTTGCCATAGTTTATTATATTTATTATACTTGGTACGTATAAGGCTATACCAACAATCATGAGTAAAAGAAAATAGTATGATTTTTGGTTCTAGGAGGAACCTTACATAGGGTGGTGCATGTAAATTTTACGATTTACACGTTGTCGATTTCAGAGTCAGATTTATTGCATGTAAATTCCAATAATATTTAATTAAGTCCCACGAATGATTGTTCTTATTTTTTTGTAGCTGAGCGAAATTATTGTAAATATTATCCCTATCAGTTAACTTATTAGAATTATACAATAAATATATTACATTTTATTTAGAAATGTATTGATATCTACTTAAAGTCGGTCGACTTTTTTATTAAATTATTGAATTTCCTTGCAGTGGTTTTCGAGAAGCCCGTAAAGATCTAACTATAATTGCTCAACCTAACTAACTGTGCAAAGACTTCTTACAATTTAATAAAAAATTAAAGCATACCTTATATATACTCGAATCATATTTGATTATCATTTTCCACCAAACAGAGATCTGAGGTCAGATTTATGATTGAACAACGCTTTAAACGTTTGAATACTCAGTAGGTACGCCACTCGTCTAGTCGTCTTCTTCGTTCTTGTGAAATTGAACAAAGCGTTAAAAATCTATAAAACGTATACCTTGAAAACTAAAGAGTCTAATATACTAGGTATGTATCTATTTCTGAAATGTTTGAGCATATTATCCTATAGATATTTTATTTTATTAGTTATAGTTATATTAGTAACGGGCCTAGCCCTTTTTGACATTAAAATAACATATTTGTGATAACAGAATTCGTTACAAAAAAGAGAGAAAATAAAATTACATCCAAACAACTATACATTAATACAGAATACATTTATCTGATGACAATAACTTATGTTGTAAATATAAACATTAATAATTTAGCAAATCGTCGAAGGCAGGGCCTGCTTTAGGAAAGGACGATAGTTGGTGGTAGCGTGCGCTACATAGAAGAGGGCCTTTGAGCGGGATGAAACTTTAAAGGAGATTTGAGAGAGAAGGACTGGAGAATCTATATTATTGTCTATATATATATATTATTGTATATATATAATATTATTATCTATATTAACCCACAAGGAATTTAATACCTGCGACACGACACTGGGCCATACCTAGGTGAATAGCAATCGATGTAGGTTAGGAGGTGCACAAGGTATCTAAGTATGATACTAGCATAGCATAGGAACGGGCGCTGAACACGCTCAATTTGTCTTTCATTATCTGCAGTGTGAGGATCCCATACTACGGTCTCATATTCTAAAATGGGGCGCACAAGCGCACAGAAAAGTGTTTTTAATGACGATTGAAGCCGAAAGTCCTTTGTTAATCGCATAACAAGACCAAGAGAGTAAGAGTTTTCAAAGCTTTACAACACACGGACTCGATGTGAGCAGTTGGGTCAAGATTGCAGCTTAGCTTGAAGCCGAGATCCATAGCACGAGTAACAGCTGCATTATTGATGAAGTATGGAGACATTAAGGGAGAACGAGATCTAGTGAAGGTCATAATTTTGCATTTATCAAGATTAAGTGATAAACCTAAAGTAAATATGACAAGATGGTATATGGTACTAGACCGTCTTAGGTGAAAGCCATGCTGTTCTCCGGCTAGGATAGAGTTTACGGTTGGTTGAATGGCATTTAAGACCCAGAGTTCAAACATTTTTGAAACATGCGATTGGATGAAAATAGGTCGATAATTGGAAACAACTGAGGGGCTACCAGATTTAGAGATATAAGTTAAGTAAAAACGTATGTTCAAGATAAAGTCATTTTTTTACGTTATTAGGTATAATAATTAATTAGAAACATTATATTATTATATAACTTTTTACCAGTAAACTTAAAAATGTGTGAAATACGTACCTAAGTCGAATATCTAAAATTAAAATATCTTATAAGACATTTATTTTTTGTTATCACGAAAATACCGAGCTTTTTTAATAGTATGATTATAGTTATTTATTTTTGTTTTTTTTTTTTGCTTATTATTAGTATGTACGAATATATGTTTACAAAACTCGGTTCTCGCACGTGCAAAAAAAGTTTTCTCCGATATAATTGGACGGTAATTTAATCATATGGTACAATAGCCAGTGTATTATGACATAAAACAATTCTCATACTACGTATGTATATTATTTTAGTTATTCGCACGGGTCTTATACTCTTATTGTTATCGAGAAGCGACTAACTATATATTTATTATGTATCTCTCACCGTCGTATTATCTAGTTAAACAATAACACTAATAATACCTAGTCGTTCTATTCGTTATTTAATTATCATAACAAAATAAATACAATTATAATTTATAGCTTCATATACGTACCTAAATATTAGTGGGTGTATGATTTTTTTTTTTGTAATAGCAATTTAATATTACTTCTAAACAAAATTAATACAGTATTATAAGTTATAACCGTTGTAGTAACGGATCTAGATTCACCCAATGGGGGGGGGGGGTGAATTATCAAAAATTTAACTACCTGTTTTTAGCCAACTATTATAATAAAAGACAGTCCAAGGGGGGCGAACTTAACATATAGTACAAACTATAGTCTGCGATCTACCGTATATTATCGATAATATAATGATAATTGATAATATACTGCTGTGAATCTCACGGACAACGCCGATCGAGATGGCTATACATTTAAATATAATATCATTTACATTAAAAAAGACATTGCTTCCACAGCGTGTAACACACAAAAGGAGTTGAACAATCAGATTTTAATTTTCTTCCCAGCAACGTCGGGTAATTCAGCTAGTGATTTATACAGACGACTAATAATTGACCGCATGATCAAAATAACGATTTATATGTTTTAGAAAATCAACCAGTTTAAAACGTGTGCACACTTCGGATGGGAGAAACATAACGCCCCAGCCACAACCGTTCACGTTCGTTGAATAATATTGATGTACACACACTTAGGTATAGTACAATACGTCCAATTGAAAATACATAGCAAAGAGCACATCAAATAGTAGCTCAGAGTAAAAATAAATCTTCGTATGCACATTTTTACCGAACGAACACAAATAATAAAATCGTCATAATATGACACGCACACACACCATACACAATAATATTATATATTATATTATATTACACACCGAAATATTAATAATATTTTAAATCAAATTTTAATCGAAAACTTGACAGCTTGTGTGTTATATTTACGAAACGAATTTAATCTTGGAAATGACTATGAAAAATAAGTCTTCAGAATAATATTAGAATTCTGCATATTATGATATATATTTTATTATAGGTATCGCATGCTCGTCGAAATAGCGTTCAATAAATATCTGAAAGAACTTTTGGCGTGCGCGTGCTAGGGGTAGATAGAGAGAGAGAGAGAGAGAGAGAGAGACGTAGAGAGTAAGAGCGAAATTAAGAGCAAGTCGCCCTCTCGGAACGAAATTAAAAATGGGAAAAAAAAAATCCAAATTGTAATTACGACAAAAAATAAACGAGAAAGAATGTATATTTTAGTAGCGAAACCGTTTCGTTGCGTCCAATGCGATTTAAAAAAAAAAGGCACTATAACCATAATATATATATACGCGTTGTCGTCATTGCCGGTCGAAAAACATTTCTTAGGGGCGAGGGCGGGGCGCAGCGCAGAAGACTGATATATATATATGTCACTATAATATCCTATACTGGAGCGTTATTATTATTCGACCCCGTCCGAAATATTCGAATCGCTTTTGATGTCGTCGGACCGTGGAATTCCGCGCGCGCATCTCAAACGACCGGAAGCTCGTCGTCGTTAAACTTTACATCCGCGCCGCGAGTCCCCATCACCGCCGCCATTGCCGCCACAATTCCCGGTACGCTTTTTATCGCCATCAAAAACCCCCGATTTGCAATGGCATGCGTGTAGTACAGTGCGTACTGTAGATAATATACAGGGCGAGCATATTATTATGTTATTTATGTAAGTGCATCATGCGCGATGTACACGCGGAATCGTATCCGGACCACGTGTGTTTCGTCTCGATTCGTCTCGTCGATAACCGACACTGAACCGCCACCGTGTAATATTATTATAATATTACGACATATAGGTAGGTATTCGCTACGATGTTTCAATGTCTATATTGTATAATCTGTTTCGATGCGCAGTTATTATTATCGTGTGATACAGTTATAATACGCATTTAATAATAACGGTCGAAATTTCGTTGTGACCGGACGGATGGCACAACTACTGCATCGACCCGTTCTCATCGCGACCTGCTGCTGCAGTGTAATGTATATTATTATATATATTATGTATGCGTGTAGGACGCATAATAATATAACTCTACACGCTTATATACACTTTTTAATGCATTTTCTGTTGTAGAAAATGTTCCGTCGTAAATAACTAGGTAGGTAGATGTATATCTATGTGTATAGTGTATAACGTGTGGGCAAAAAAAAATATGCACCTATATAGGGACGTAATAATATTATAATATACACTATATTATGTTGAGTTCGTAAAAATAAACGAGATGAAACGTTTCTGCCAATCATGGTTATATTTTTCTATTACATACGCTTTGAACGGTTAACACTCATTTTCTCGAAACAAATTAACATATTTGAAAATTATTTGTGTGCCGCAGTCGATATTAAACGAAACGTATTATACTTTTTACTATTTATTTTGTAATCATTATCGTCTTTTTATTTTTTTCAAATGGATGACATGCGAATATTTTTCAAAACCCATTTTTCTTTTTGACATAAAGAATATTAAATTTAATTACATATGAATTATGCAATAATTGATGACACAAATATATATAGTTTTTAGGATTAGGCCATAGGTTACAGTCAATATGGAAATATCATAGGGTTATCTGGCAGCTTGATTATAATAGGTCTGACTGAAATTATACAATATGACAATATGCTCGTCTTTGTCTTAACCGGGTTGTAAATAGTAGAGTCAAAACCAATATCACAGTGATTTCACTTACCATATACCTACATATTGTGTTAGAATGGTATAATTTTTTGAAATTCACAAAAATCTACAATAGTAGTTATTATCTATATAGGTAAAATTATACAATACAATAAATATTAATATACCTAGAGATATTTTAACCATCGGACATACGTTTTCAAATTTCCAAGCAAATAACTAACCACTGTTGGGTAAACTAACCTGGCCATCACGAATAGTTTCTCAAAAATAATGAATTTTTCTGGTCTTTGGATTTAGATACTCTTTGGGTGATTTTTGGTATACTATTTTTGGATTAACTTATATGTGTATAATGTATATTGTATATTCTAATATCCTATAATATGTAAATTGCGACCTCTATGAATCATATATGGGCAGCTGTGTTTATAAATTTACGTCATCGGAATATATATATTATATATTATTTAATATATCAAAAAACGAATATATATATTTTACTCGAGAGCTGCATACGTATTATATATTATAATAGTGGTTATCGTCGTTTCTCGGGAGGAATGGGGAAAAAATTACTCTCAGAATAATCCTCCATGTGCGTGTGTATACACGTACCTTAATATATATTATATATATATATTTATAGGTATATACGTGTCCCGCGGGGTGGGTACACCATTTTCAGACCCCCGCAGAGAATCGCGCTGCGAATTTCGCCGTATATCATATTATAATATATCAAACAAAATACAATTTGATCCCATCGATAAAGTTATACCTATTTGGATCAGCTTCGGAAAAGCGTATTTGGTGTGTAAAAATAGAATCCACTTTGTAAGAGCCGAGTGGTTAAAAAACCGTAAGGGACTAAATCTACTTCCGCATCGTACTAGCTAGAGTACTTATATCAATATAATATCATAACTTAAAACGTTGACTTTATGTCTTTCAACATATAAATTATATTTATAATTATTAATTTAAAGTTATTTGTATGTATAGGTATTGAATTTTAATTTTTAAAATTGTTCAACGTTTTCGTACCGAGTTTTAGTAGAAAAAAGGGATGATATTCACTATGTATCATTCATCTTAGATAGCTGTAAAAGTAAAAGATAAAATATTATCGACTACCGAAAACGCAAAACGCAAAACGCAAAGCGACTATTGCACATACATGTATAATGTATATATGTACCATTACCTGCATACGTGAAGAAAATTTATTTTTTGATTATTCTTAAATCTATTATAATTGCATTGTTTCTACTTTTTTGCTAAATTCATAAAATAGTTAAATACATCAGTCTAAAACGATTCGTTGGTTAACCTGTTGGGATTTTTTGTTGTGCAATAAAACGTTATTTTAATCAAATAATATTCTTAATCGCTAACACTCAGGCACAGCACTCGATTTTTTTCAAAAACTACAGTAATTACACAGAAAAATAATTTAATCAATTTTAACATAATTATTTAAGTATAGTAGTATATATTTAGTTTTTTATAACACTTAGTAGTTTTATATTCTAAGTTCTAAATAGGTAATATCTATGCACTTTTAAATAACAAACAATGTTTTAATAATACAACTATCACCTATGTGGTTATAGAATGTATTTTTTTGTGTGAATAAGAAAATATTTTAACATGGATTTTAAACGACTACATTAATGCATTTATAACAATTTTATTTTTACTTTTATAACATACACCTTTATTGACTAAATGTTTGTGCTACTTTTAACTTTTATTTCATAAATATAAAATAACATTATTGAGTTTATAAATTATTGGTTGACTAGAATTTTAGGCAATGATTTGGGGTACCTATATATTTATTTGCATTCTATAACGAATACTTAGTATTCAGTAATTGCAATATTAAACGAATAAAGTATTTATTCTTTTTTTACAATAGAAAATAATATTTTGTTGAAATTGTAGAAAACAATAATAATCATTATTTAAAAATATTTTATAAATTAATAAAACTAATTATTTAACTCTTATAAAATTAATATGTGATGTTTCGTTACATTTTTCAGTTGGTTGGCTGGTCGGGGCTGGACCATTTTTAGAACGGGTTAAAGCGCTCCCTGCCTCCCTCCTTAACACCGTGCCTGCTATTCATTCACATATACATTCACTCTTCTTCACGACACTTTTCTCGAGATTACAATAAATCTACTAAACGTGATAAAACCAGCAAGCAGTTTCACTCAATAAAAAAAACATGAACATACCTATATGGTACAATTGTTATAATATATAAGTCTCAGTGACAAATATTTCTCATCGGCATTTATATTTTCAACATTAAGGCATACCTAGGATTCACGCGGGCACCCGACCATAGTCTAGTTGTAGCTCAAGTACCTAATAAATGTTCTGATCGGTTTAGTTTTTATTGGCTGACATTCCTATGAACATTATCTATCTCGGAGAATTAAGTTTAAAGATGTACACAGACAGAAGCTCCGCGTATGCAAAGTCTTTGCATTAATCGAGGTCCTCTCGAAAATAGATTTTTATATCACATATAATATTTATAATATTATTATTATTATGATATAACATATAATATGTGCATTTTTATATAATATTTTGGCCAAGTATTCAAAACTGTAAAATACAAATATCGAGAGAGATCGCATAGGTACACATCCTATTAGAACCATAGTCATATAGGGTTAAGGCTTAAGGCTCCGATTGATTTCGTGCCGACTGAACTGATTTTCTACGGACTTCCGTATATGGACATATGGAATCGATACGAGTGTATACAATAAAATTAAAGCATAATAACATCATAGTAATTATTATACCTACACGTACGATTTCGTGCCTCGAGGACTGCGGCGGCGAGTTCTCGATTGAGGGGGCACGGGGATCAATCGCTGCAGCAACCCACGCCACGATATCATAGCATTAATATATTATATAACAATAATTACATTATTTATATCATGCTTGTATAATAATGTCGTCAAAATATGTTCTCCACGCGCGCGCGATATACGAACGCGCACAGACGTCGTCGGTTATAAATTAGCCGAATCGCAGTGTAATATTATACATATGATTTTATGATTTTTATTATTATTATACTATGTACGGCATCAACGGGGTACAAAAACGGGGAAAAAAATATCATAAAACAAAACCTCGTCCGTTTGTTTGCGCGCGTGGTGTATAAATCTCACGCGAATTATGCGAAAAGTAATTTATGTTTCGCAATCGGTCGGATTTAATAACGGCGATAATAATTTACGGAATACTTGGCCGGTGCGAGCGTGTGTGTAAAAAGTTTGAATGGACAGAAAAAAAAAATGAAACGAACCGACCGACCGACTCGCGTGGTTGTCCTACTATGCTCTCCTCTCCGTCGTCGGCGCGCCAAACGGGCCGACAGACTCCATTTCATGGTCTGCGGAACAACGCGCTGGAAACACAAAACGCGCTTTGGCGAAACAACGCACCCGCACGACTATATATTATTATTATTATTGTGCGAGTATGATGGGCACACGAGTACTGCAGGGTGGTTTTTTTTCCGCTTTATCCGCGCCGAGCCGTCCCCACTCGCCGACACCACGTCGAATCGTCATTATCGTAATGATAATATTATTAGGGCATTAGGCACGTCGTTATAATATTCTGAGGCGTAGAAATCAAAAACATTCGTTTGACCACCAGCGCCGCGCGGCCATTCGATTTTCCGGGCGCACAGAAACCAAACCGATTCAACCCATAATAATAATTTTTACTATGGTACTTACTAAATATTTTCAAAAAGTAAACCGCGGAGACGACTGAGAAAGACTGAGAAGAATGCTATCACTCGTTTCCATAAAACGTCCGCGTTGTTTTGAAATCGTAACAATAATCGATAAAAGTCGTCTAAAACGATATTACAGTATTCGTTTCAAGATTCATACGCTAGTATCATAATTTTCGCATTAAAAAAACACAATGTTTTTTAGAAATTATGAAATTAAAACTCTATTGTTGTTTGTCATTTTTCCTTTTTTCATAATACAAATTATAATAATGCAAACACGAATACCGAAATATCCTTTGTGGGGGTAGCCGAGCGAACCATCCTCAACGATTGTCATATTCAAATAAATCTAGTTTTTATAAATTTAATTTTTATTTTAAATGAAAAATAACATTTGGAACTTTTATATTATACACCAGAAATATCAAAAATATTCAGTTTTCACCATGTTGATTTATATTTTATTTACATTTATGTATTTACTAGCTACAGCGCGAGTTCGGTATTGAAGCATTACGTGATCAGAATTGTTGTGATTTTTGACTTACCTTTCAGTATGGTAAGTCATAAGAAATAAATATAGATACATCTATATAGTATATACCTGTATAAAATTAGTTATTGACGTAAGATTTAAAAATATCATTTCAATTGCTTGCTCGATAATTTGTTCTATATTATAATTTTTCGATTCTATATTTTTAATATTTATAAGTTATAACTAAGAAAAATCCATACATTTGTTTCAAAAAGATAAGTACAATAATTTGGAATATAGTTACCCAAGGAAAATTACGTATTACGGATTCTAAACCGTTTTGGCCATGTCATACAATACTACCAAGTTGGTAGGGAAAAATTGATAAGAGAGCATTTCAATATATTTAAAAAAATATTAGCCATCAATTGTATGCTCCTCTATTTTATATCTTTAGGACTGTCCAGCAGAATACATTTGTATAATATTTACAATTATATTATAAGTCGTCGTTGTAGAAAATATTATAAAATATGTAAGTTATAAAAAATACTGCAGATTACCAAAACATTAAGACTATTTTTCGTTTACTTTTTATAGAAATAAAAATCCCCGCCCTGTATATAGCTTGGAAGTCGACTACACCATAGTATGGTCGTTATTTTATATTAACAAAGTGCATTTTCACTACTCTCTCTCTCCCTCTTTAGCTTATGTATTGTTTTCGCGGCTTCAATAATCCCTCCGTCTGGTTTTTTTTTGCGCCCTGATTGTACGCCGACCCTATTTTCTGCAGTTAACCTGGTCACGAAACGACGACTTTTACTTGCGTGCAGTCACAAACACTTGCGACAGTCCTTAAAAGTTCGTTCTATCCAGCAAGACTGAAAATTGCATCGTCCGGATAGTGTAATAATATCAATAGAACACCCTTCGAGATCGATTTAAAGACTATTCTCTTGTGAAGAAAACAATAGTATTACTATCTACAAATAGTGATTCGTCGATATTATCGGAACAGAACGAAAAGTTAGTTTTCTACATCGTCTGTACTCAATATACAGTTGTAAAGTTGTTATATTATATTATATCATAATCGTGTAAATATAATATTATATTGTCTGCCGATGCTGCTGTTGCTGCGATAGAAGTTTACATTTTATATGTATCGTCTCTCACGCGTTTGTTCTGTATTATTTTTTTTTTTACCGCAAACCAAGCGAAAAATGTAATATGGACGTTAGCGATATTATATTAAAATATTATGCGCTAGCAGGTATATTCCATGCATAAGTATGGATACATATATAAATAATATTATACACTCGCCAGACGTCGGGACGAAAAAATAATATATGTATTATGTTTATATATATATATATTACATATATGCAGTGTCGTTCGCTATATTTATAATAATATAATAAATGAACGAACGCGAACCCGTTTTTCCTTTCCCATCGCCAGTTATTATTATTATATTTTTCTTTCGTCTTTTCATTTTTCTCCTCCGATTTTTGGCCACTGACCGGGCCTAACCCGTTTGAGCCGTTAGTCCGCGTGAGCTGTCACGTCCATAACTCCCATGCGCTTTTTGTGACTCAATCGCTATATGAAATTACCGACCATAAAACGTTTTGACAAATCCAATAAGATCCGACCGAACATAAGGTGAACACGTTTCACGGACACATTGCGTTATTATATTATTATATATGTGTCTGATTATTATTATTATTTCCTCGCGTTTTTTTTTTTTACAGAATAATATTATATATCCTACCGTTGTATATAATAATATGCACGTATAATATTCCAACGTTTCGGACTCGCTTGGACACTTGTTAAATGCGCGCTATCGTGCACGTTTAAGCTGCTTTGCGTGTCTTAAAATATAATACAAAATAACAGCTGATAACTGATAAGTGTCCAAACAAGAATGTAAAATTATAAATTTTTCGTTAAACTACGAGCGTCGAGAAAACGATTAAAGTCGCATCTAAATATCTTTTTTGGCTTAACGGTTTAGTAATTTGATAGCAGGTAGGTACGATTTATAATGCTATTAGTTCCATATTTCTTGGACTGTATAATGCATATTTAAAGTAAAAGTACCTACCAAAAATGTAATGATTTTTTTTTTTAAGTATATTAAATTAAAATATGTACTTGCAGAAATTTTAATATTAACAGACTAAATAATTAGGTAGAGCTGGTACCTACTAATTATTAATTTAAAAAAGTGTATTAATTAAATATAAATTGAGTTACGAGAAAGCGTTTTTATTTTTTTTTTTGGGAAATGAGTTAAAATTAAAGACCGGATTTTGTTGCACATAAAAGTATAATAAATGGCAAATGAAAAGTAAAAATTAAATAGTTCCTTTAAAAATATTTAAAATATTTTTTCAGTATTATATTTAACAATGTACGAGTGGACAATGAAGGTCCATAATATGCAACATCAACAGAAGCCAGTCATATTGACTGAATGTTAATAAAACCGTTATCTAAACTATGGTCATTTATCATACCTTATTAAACATAATTGAATACGATTTTAAGGAATTGATTTATATTATACATCGCTTAATACATTTATTGAATTATGAAATATTAAGATTTCATGAGGTTTGTGAATCGAGAAAAAACCAATAAAATGTCAAGGAAGTTTATTTTGAGTGTTTAAGAGTAAATTTATATGAATAGGTAATTGATACAATAATTTTTGTTAATAATAACTTACTACAAAAAAAATATATATACATCTAAATGTGTATTTCACTAACTCATTTGTTGTCGTTCCTCGTTATACATAATCAAATCTTTATTCGTAAAACAGATAATAAATAATTGAAAAATACTAATCCCAAAATATATCTTAGACTAAAATACATTTTTAAACTCGTTTATATTATAGGCTAGCTGTATTTTCCGGTGTTGCCCGTGGATAATTGAAACAGAGATGAGTGGATTGCACGTAGTAAAAACTAATAAATAACTTTTTTTTTCTTACGTGAATTAATTGTAAGCAGAAATAAACGAATATATGCAGTTATGATTTTAATATTATTAATAACAAGTAAGCCAATGGCGTAATTTTAGATTTTTTTATATCTAACGGGTCTATTTTTCATACAGACTAGGGTAATTTTCAAGTATTTGAACGTCATACACCGGATTTTGAAGTATTAAATATAAACAATTTTGTTAAATATTTAACAGAAAGCCATGATTATATAATTATAATTTGACAATATTGAGCAATATGTAAATAAATAATAAATTACTTTTAATACCGATTTACAAGCAGTTTAGCGGTGAGCAGTTACAGTCACATGAAAACTAAAATACTAAATATGCCTCTATGTGGTATAAGGGGTGGGAAGTGAAAATACTCGTAAATGATTCTAAATCTATAAACTGCACCTTCACACAGAAAAGGAAAATTATCAGCCAATACCCTGAACTAGGAAACCTTGCCAACCGCGCATAATTGACGTCTTACCCGGTATCTTCATCAGACTTCTATCGTTAAACGATCGATTTCATCTTCTCCGCTCACTTCTAACATCCAATCATATAAAACTACCAACTTAACTACTAATATATAAACTGTATTTTACTTGAACCAATGTAGACGTACAGAATCTAATTATGGGAATCAGCAAACATTTCTAACATCAATCGTGTTCGTATTCAGCGCTTCAAATCCAAAACTCTATAACTAAAGCACCTTTTTACTTCCGACCAGTCCTTACATAATGATCTTGTCATCTCACCCGTCCACTATGCAGCTAGAAAATTTTACAGACGATTCAACTTAAATGTTCAAAATCACACAAATCCTTTAATCAAAGGACTGGCATCAGCTAATATACCGATAATCCCAGGATATTGAAAAGGCGGTGGTGTCAGGACCTATTAACCTCGGTTATATAGCTTATGTCTTGATGTTTTCTTCTACTGAAATATTATCAATAAATTGTTTTTTTTTTTATCAAAATCGGTTGAGTATTGTTTTAGTATAATAATATATAACCCATCATCATACACTTCCCCTAATAATATATAATATAGCTAGGTATTACTCAATTTTACAATTTACAGCCTTAATGACCAAATATGATAAAATATATATCCAATCATAATAATTATTTTACTATTCGTAACCAAAGGTAACAAATATTAATAATATTCGATTTTCGTAAGCAGAAAAAAAGTTCATGTGAGAGCCACTCTATAGTATAGTGACCTATATCATATGGATTGAAACACGGAGATCCTTTTCTAAGTCTTTGGGAATATTAAAGTTTTTCAATATATCTATTAATATCTATTTAAAACGGTCCAGTAGTTTTTGAGTCTACAGTCAACGAACAAACAACAGATATTCATTTTTATATAATACTAGATTATTATGCGTGGTCATTTTCATAAATTATTATTTTTGCAGAACCATTTTTGGCTAAATTTAAAATTCTAAATTGGACTAGTTTTAAATTTTAATATTGTAATCTAGAAATTAAATGTATTTTAATTTATTCATTCATAATATTTTTACAATCGCATAATATGTGCACATGGATATTAAGTTATATGAATACCTGTAGACCAGGGACTGGAACTTTTTGAATTCATCGGTATCAGTACTGGTTCTCCAAAAATAAAATAATTCTTCCAGTTCGGTTCTAGTTTTTTGATAAAAAAAAATAAAGGTATCGGTTACAAATAATTTCGGTATCGGTTCCAGATAATTTAGGTACCGAAAAGTATAATAATTTTAAAAACCTATCTGGAATTATAGTTTCATTAACATATGTATGATAAATATTATAAAACTTATATTATGATCATACACAGCTTATACATTAAACAGAAACACCATTAAGTTATGATAAAATAAAATAATTTTAGTTTTGAACCTAAAAAAACTTATTTAGTTTAAAAATTTCTGTTCGGTTCCGGTACTTTATTTATTAAAAGAAAGGTTTCGGTTCCGGTTTTTAATATTTTAAAGGTTTCGGTCCCAAAACCGGTTATTTTAGGTTCGGTTCCAGTCTCTGCTGCACACATCCAAATTTGGTTATTTGCTATTGAATCTCGAATTGTGACGCCCGTGAAGTTGGCCTCGCTTTAACCCGGACACCACTTTAAACTGCAGAGACAGGACATTATCTATTTATTTGTTAGAATTTGTATTCCCATTTGATTTTTTGGGAAATTTTTTTACTTGGAGGGTCTAACTTAATCGTGGCCCTTCCACTTTAATATCAAGGAGTCTATATTGTGGGTAAATTCGCACATTATAAGTTACAGTAAGAGTGATTCTATTGATGGTTTAGCGCACATCTCATAATAGTATGAGTCCATTTTCAATAGACACTTTTTGGGCCCCACCATGTTATGATAATTACACCAAAGTTATACCGCCGTAACTACGAGGTTGTACATTTTTTCACCAAGGTTGCCTTAAGTTGCAAATTAGTTGCGAAATATTGGTATAACTTTGGTGTAATTATTGTAACATGGTAGGGCAAACTTGACGTACGTGTGACGTGGTTCGATTTAATTTCATGTGTGGCGACTGCAATGGTTTATTGTACATTGTAGAACTGCCATTGGTTGTACTACCTATATAATATTGTACCTATGTATAGGTACTGTAGTTGAAGTTCATATAATAGCGAAAAAGTTGATCGATAACGCCAACCCAATATATGATATTTCATATGCATTATGTCATTATGTTTAATAATATGTATATTGTACACAAGAGTACGCCCTAAACCCCTAAAATATAAACGTATATCTATAATACAATTTTAATGTGGCCGACAAAAAAACAAATATTGTTTTAATTCCGCACATTACGTCAATACATGCCATGAGGGTAAAACAGTTTTAAAATTGAGCTTAAACTACATATATATATATATATACTATATAGTGAGAAAGTCAAATCCGTCAAATCGTTGGGGTTCCACTATGTACGGGCGGCGACACACCCTCGGCGACGCGTCTTCGGCAGACGAAGCTACTATACATATATATATACGTTAGCGGCGAGTTCACCATTGTGCTGCACTGTTCGTGCGTGGTGCGTCGCGTTTAATATATTATTATTACTATTATATAAGACGACCGGACCCCTGGTCGACGTGTGCGAGGTTGGTCGAGGTCCGCAAAAATGAAGTGGGGTAAGGGGAACTATATATTAGGGGATGAAAAAAGTATACACGCCACCACCGGGTAGTTACTACACACACACACACACACTGTACTTACTATAGGTAAGTATAAACGTGCGTGTGTGTGTGTATAGGGTTTTAATTAAAATTTACCGCCGTGACAATACACACTACTCTGAAGTGCGGAGCGGGGCCAACGACGACATAAAAGGCCGCCGAGTTATTTGTGTGTAAAATATGCGCCCACCCACACCCATACAGTATATTGTTTACGTATACGTGGAGGGGTTTTCGGCCGGTCTTGCAGCTTTCGGAGCGACCTTTGTGCGTCACATACGCGCGCGCGAGCAATTCCTTAAATTCCCCAAAGGTCGACCTTTATAAACGCTACACAAATCGCGCGTTCCCGCTCGCTGACGTTGTCGTCCGCATACGTATAACGATCGTTTTTCCTGCCGCATAAGTATATAACAATATAATGTGTACGTCTATTATGATAATACGGGGCCGATAATGTAGTCTAATCCTCGCGATGCCACGTGGATGTAGTGGAGCGTTCTTAAGTAGAAACAATTTTCGGCATCCTACCGATTTCGGTTATTATGTACACACATGTTATTACTATACACCACTGCATATTTTGATCCTTCCCCGGAGGACTCAACAAACACAAATAATCTGCTGTGCTGAAATATCATCTACCTACCTATATATTGTTATATATCCGTATATTACTGAATAATAGACTAGGTATTAATTAGTTTTATCATATTAAGCATTAAGTGGTAGGTACCTGCTTTTCAATCCGATAAACTGTACAAATTAAAAACACGTGCAATATATATAGTATCGAAAAAAAAAACTATTATAGTCTCCCACCTGATATTTTTATTCAATATTACCTATATAGGTCCTTCGTTTAATCAGTATATTTAATTTATTGTTATTACTTGCACCACAAAACAGGGTGTGAAATTATAATAAGAATTGACGGAATTGTTTCACCTACAATACAAGCTTGGTGGGGCCGAACTTCTGAAATTCATGCGATACAAAATCTTAGGGTAGACGTTTAAAACCAATTACTTGGTTGTAACTGTACTAAGAATTTGAAGTTACATTATTGTTGACACCCATATTTTTCGTATTGTTTAATTTGCAACGTACCAATGTATGTAGGTACCTTCCTAAGCGAATTATGTATGTACCTAGTAGGAATATGAATAGGGAATTAAATTGTTTGTATTTATATTTCCTTGAGATCGACTTTCATTTCTGATTATATTCTCCTGGATTTAGGAAAATTAATAAGTACTTATTGCAAAAAATATCGATTTAAGAATTAGAGTAGGTTTTCAACTTATAATAACTTAAAAACGTGGGACTGTCCTCAGGTAGACTTTTTCATAAACTTTTCACATCAAAGTGACATATTTAAATCCGTTTTTAGATTTCAACGTGCAGATGTGATATGAAACGAATGATTGCCTGTGGATTTGGCATCACGTCAATATTATGACGTATATAACATCAACATGCATAATATAGTAATATTACCGTGGTATACCGTGGTCTTGTCACGTACACATGAGGGACGTGCTGCAGACGTCCGCGACGTCAAGTTTGTTAAGTAATAATTACTGCACAGTGCGCGGAGAGGAATCGTGATTAACGACGTCTGGTCCGTGGTATGTGCGTTTTCATCACGACGACGGAATAATTAAAGAAACTAATTCGCGAAAATTATAACGATGTAATGTATACGTAATATAACACTTATAAGCGACTTGCTTATATTCACTTTTATATAATTATAGACTACAGTACGTTTTAGTATCAATATAATATGACATTGTATAAAAAGTGCGAGGACTATGATCATCGTCGAATGCGGATCTATTATTATTATTATTATTATTATTGTTATTATTATACCATTATACACGTCTTGACTACTATATCGTGAGCTTCCAAATCATAATTTACACGCGGAGTGTAACACAGTGCTAATGCGTTTATATTTTTTTTTTATTTTTAATATTACCGATGAGATTAAATAATCGTGTTCATTTCACAGACACACTCGCACATGTACGTCGCAGAACCGAAAAACACGAGTAACACAATAATAATAAACGCGTATACATTACACATTATACGAACTGTAGTACGTATAATAGGTACGTAAATTAATGTCGTTAGAATATAATAATAATTATCATTGCGGCAGGTGTATAGTGTTTTTGCCCCGGCCATTACGAATCACCGCTGCCAGTTAGGCTTTCATATTACATCACCGCCACCGCATCGCAGAATAATAATAGTTAATAATAATAATATTATTATAAATACAAACCGCTGTTGATTGTGCACGAGATTTGTTACGATTATGATAATATAATATATTATTATGTGCCCAGTCGCCGTGCCGAGTACACCCAACCTATACCCACCTACATGTTCAATAGGCCAATTATTATATTATTGTATTGCTATGCGCCAACTCGTATGATAATACAAATAATATGTAATATTATATAGCTTGTTTAACGACATAGTAATTATCAATGTCGGCGTAATTTGGACAAATAATTTCGACACGTTCCCGCGGAGCAGCTATGGGGTTGCTGGTGCAGTGCACGCCATGCCGCCGCCGGTTATATCGCCGACGCGAAAACGTATTATCGTGTCGTTGTGTGGATTAAAATTCATTTTTAAACGGAGTTTTTTAAGCTATCACTGTATAGGTAGTAGACAAAACCGCCGAAGTCTCTAGCCAAACGAATATACGTCGTAAAAACCACGCGTACGCATTACGCAACTTTGAAGGCGGTGAAATCGCTTTGTATGTTTCGAAAATGAAAACATACAGTACGCAGAATTATATAAGTTATAATACATCATATATTACAACCGAACGGAACTTTTACAGAGTTCGTTTTAATAATAAAATTGAAACTTTTTTTGACTGACAAACTTTTTTGTTATTTTTCTTACATATTACTATCAAGCAAGTTAAATTATTTCCATATTTTATACTATTAAAAGAAAATATATAAATATTATAATGGAAATATTTTCGCATCACTCAGAAAAATATTAACGGTGCACCTCATACTTATAATGATGGCGCATATTATGTATACCTACATATTATTATACACGACTGAATAATTTATAGTATTAAAAAACTTTCCGACGTTTACCAGTCGAGTTTTTATTACAATTTTTTTCTTTTTTTTTTTTTTTTTTTTGATAAAATTATGTTATTTTTCCGTATTTATACAAATTTAATAAACCCGGTATGAGTTAAATTTTGCATCGGTGATGCGAACGGAATAATAACACAGTTTTGAATATTGTAATTATTGTGAATATAGATTAAATTTTTGAACATGTTTTGTTTCCCTCAGTTGATCAAAATCAAACTTCACTGAATTTTGATTTTTAAAATAAATTCGCTATTCATTACGTTGTATAATATACAATAAATAACACGCATAAGAATGTTTTAGGATGACGTCATGGTGGCTGGTATATACTCACTATTGTACCTAATTGAGATCATTTGTACCTATATATTGTAGGAAATAATACTTACAATGCCACGCATGGGAACCGTATTTTGTTATCTATTATAATTCTTTATACGCAATAAAATAAACGAATTAAAGTCAAATATTGGTAAACATAATAAACAGTTTATGGAGATAGATATATCCTTTCAAAAACTCGAGGAATATTAATGTGCTTTTTGAACCGTTGGCTCGGTTGTCCGCGGGTGATGTATTAAACTTGGAAGCGTTGTTTAATGAAAAGCTGTTTATTTTTCATCAGTATGGCAAATTGCTGCAAATCATTTGCAGATTAATCAGATTTAGTAGTGTGAGGGATGTAATCTCTGTACTAATGACGATTAGGGTGACCCATCAGTAGAATTATAAAATACAAATTTTAATATAAAAACAAGGCGTAACACCTTTTTATTCATTTTTGATTATGAATAATTACTATTTATACGTACAAAATTACAATTAGTCATTTCGATTAGAATAATAATGATATTTTATAATGTAATATTGTATCTAGTATTTATTATAAACACATTTACAATTTTTACAAATTATAAAATTTGGATAAATTAATATTAATTATTATAGTTTTCAAATCATCACCATAGTGCCCACTTCCCGTGTTATTATATTCTTTGTATAATATTATAACCAATAATTTGATATCTTAGTAAACAAAGATAAATAACTTCATAACTACTAGGTGGGTAGTTTACTAGTTTGTATTTGAATTTAGATAGATCAAAATATTTAATAAAGTCATCTGCTTGAAAATTAACAGGAAATAAGGATGATTCTATTTTGTAAAAAATAATTTGGTCGCTCCACAAGTAACTCCTTCAGTGGTATAAAGAAACCTAAGCAATTGAAAATAATATGGTCCTTGAGTAAGTATGCTTAAAAATTCCTAAAAATCAAAATATTTTAAATAAATCCATTGTTATAAAGAAAATATGGCGGTGAGCATGATCGGTGAATCCTCCTGTATAACACGCGCGACAGTATGTCTGTACATTACACAATACAGACGTACAGTACGGCATGTATATATTTGTGTAGCTGTATAATTGTGTGATAATAATACGCGTAAACGATTCCTTTGTGACGCCGCCGCCGCGTTCTCTTCGGGTCATCCGATCGTCGGTGGCTCGCGCGAACGAATAATGATAATAATTATTATTAGATAATACAGTGGACCGAATTTGAAGACTACCGCGAGAAAAGAACACAGAAATAATATCGTTTTTCGAATAAAAATAATACACATTTGCCGGTAGGCATAGTAGCTCTGTAATCTGTACATAGACATACAACATAACAATTCGGCTGTGTGCAGGAATATACGGAGCGCGCGATCAAAAGCGACGGCGGCGGCCGGTATATACCTATATTACTTCACCAGGTATTTGGTATTCGAGCTGCACGTAAGTCACACGGTACACGAGAACGCGCGACGATTACCGTGTTGGATGATGCGGCACATTCTTTTCGGTCTCTCGGGTTATTTTTTTTCTAGTTTTTCTTTCCCGCCACGGTCGTAGGTATATAATATAATGTATACCTATATTTGTTGATAATACATCGTTTCCCGACGCGTATACCCCTGTATAATATATTATAATGTATCGGTAGGTATATGTGGTATACGGGTATATAAAATGATGTAACCGTGGGCCGACGCCACGTGCGTAGCAAATTTTAGAAACCAAACTTACGCCGCCCGTGCTTGATTTGCGCTTTTAATCCCATTGTTTATTCCGAATATTGGCGCAAGTTTGGTTTTTATTTTTCAAAGTTCTTGGGGGGGGGGGGGGGGAGGGTTGGTATTGGGCTATACGGTATACGTAAATAGTAATAATAATATGCTTACAGAGTGCGAGGCGACGACGATGGAGACGAATGGTGGACATTTCCGATATCGTATGACGCGTATATTATGATAATAATATGATGTGTTGAGCGCGGTGACCTTAACGCGCGGAAGTGGTTTGCCACAGACGTCCACCGACGGACCGGACACGCATCAAGTGTTCACGTTTCACGGTGATTGTTGTGGGGGGGGGGCATGCAACTGCAAACGTGCATAACAGGACCATATTCTACACACCTGTACAACTTAATAATGGTGCTGAGCATTTGTCCGACACCCTCGCGGTAGAAATGCAATACCTCAGGAATGGCGGAGGCACAAACATAGCAGACAATAACGTTCAGCAGAACTAATTCTGCAGTGTTGATCATTTGATGGAGTTTCAAATGTCAATACTACAATGATATTATAGAGTAAATACTAATGACTATTAAATAATATTATTATTATTATTTCACATAATAATATTAAAAATACAACAAAACTTAGACGCTTGGTATTAAGTACTAGTGTTTAGTTTGATAAGGAATATAATATTGTATTAAACGTATTAATATAGTGTAAAAAAATTGAATCCATTTTCTCGGTGGTCGTTTTTTGATTTTTTTAGTTAACAATTTTAATTATGTTTTAAGAAAGTTCTTAGGTATTGTAAAATATTTACAAACCTATAAGACATTACGATTACAAATTGAACATAACAATATGCAATAAATACAGAATATGTTTTGAATTGAGTAGGATTTTAATTTAATTTCTATCAAACTAGGACGCTCGGGCTATAATATTATTATTTAAATATGAATTGATTAAAAGTTGTAATTTATATAGTTACCTACAAGTTTATAATACTATTCACAATACTGATTCATTCCACAAATTCCACACACATTATATTATACCAGAGCACGTTGTGATGGTCATGATGGTTGAATTACGTATCTAAACTTTTCTTAATCGACGCATCCATATCCTGTGTTGCGATGCTTCGTCTATAACTTATTGACATGTTTATTCATTATTATATGAGAATAAGATGTACTGCAGAAAGAATATTTAACAATACGTCATCTATTTTATTTAGGAACTACGTCATATACTGTCCGTAATTACCAAAGCTACTATTAAATAATTATTTAGGTGCCAGTAATTTTATGCATTTGGTGTTTATATTGAACAGTATCTTGACTATGCTGGTATGTAGCGACGATGATATGGAAATGTTGGCGTTTCGATTTGAACTGTCTTTACAGACAAAATTATATTTTGCAATTAAACGCATGTTTTAATGGTTAAAGGCACATACTGTCAAATGTCAATAGTGCATGTACTTTGCATATTTAATATACTCTTAGTAAATAATTGAGTTATTTAACATCTCCAGTCCTGAATATTAAATTACTTAATAAGTAAAAATATTCAAAATAAATGTCTTCGAATAATTATACATAGAAACTCAGTATACTTACAAAATATACATGTTTGTTGGCACTGTAAGTCTGAATATGGTTTTCATAAGTATAATATAGAAAAAATACCAATAATTAAGAGTATATCTTAAATAAATAACAAACATAATAATAATTTACTCTATAAGTTGCAGAATTAATTCTTATAACATAGCCTGATTGAAAATACATACATATACTATTTGTTGAACGGATTTAAAAACTACTGCGATTTATAAATTATTTTTACCAGCTCATAATATTATATCGTCGCCATTTCAACCTGACGGCAAGTGTATTAAATGTTGATTCGTATATTTAACGCATTTTTAGTGCATACGATTCCAGTCTTTACAATTATAATAGACTCTGCGTTTCTCTTCATTATCATCATTCTCTTCGTCGTAGTAGGATGAATTATCCATGAGCAAAGATGATATTATACGGACGACGAACGACGAGGGCCCTGGATCGCCCGTTGGCGTTTTAATGTACACAATACACGACGACGATGGGTCCAAAAGATCAAAGACCAATGCATTCGCTACCCCCGCGATCCTCGACCCCGTCACAATAGATAGATAAAGCCGCGTATGGGGTTTTTATTCGACAAAGATGTGACAAGCAAAAAATTGCACGCAATCAATAGTATAAAATATATGTTTACACATTATATACATCCACGTGTGTTTATATTTCTTTATCATCATTTATCGTTTTTTAAATGCATACTCAATAGGTAAACGTGTGCTTTTTTTTGATAATCCCTTTTTACATAGTATTATAATATAATACATTGTACCCGAAGCGCAAACAACAAGCTGCAGTGTTTGAATGTACCGATACTAATGTGTTTAATAATAATATTATTGTTATTTTTTTTTTTTGTTTCGGCGCACGTTTTAGAGCAGTCATAATTATGATTACGATCCATTAGAGACGACGAGTCATGCTCAACCGATATTTTAACGAAATTCCGTGTATTGTATTTTATAATAATTTAGCTGGCAACAACTTTGGGAGCAAAAAAATAATATGTCGGATTAAATATAATATAATATCATATCATAGCCTGTATGGAGGTACCAATAATTATGGCTGGCCGTCGCGTATTAAAGCCGTCTGAATATAAATCGCGATTATTTTTTTTTTAGTCTACACATGATGCATCCGGCTTCTGCAAATTCTCCGATCGGAGGAATATTAAAATAATAATTTAAAAAAAAAAAACTATTTTTCTCGTGAATATTTTTATAGACATTCCGTTAAAACGGCTGCGCAGGATGTTTTCGCAATTAATTTCATACTTATATATGATTATTATTATATGTCTAATATCGTTTACACAGTGGGCTCGTGAGACAATATTTTAAGGACCATATTGGATTATTGTAATTTGTAAAATATGAATGACTTTGTGAATGGTGTTTCAATCATCGCACCACCCAACTATATTTACCATCAATTTTATGAACACTGAACAGTCTGTTAATCCGAATTCTGCATTTAATACATAGTACCTAATGGCTATATGTGTAGAACAATGAAATCAGATAGGTTGGCATTTTGTACAACACAGTTGACGAATTTTTTTCCAATAAAATGCACACATGCTACACAGCCACTAAACCGATAACTTATTAACATATTAAATACGGTTATGGACCTACACAAACGGCGTATTTATTAACCATAATAATATATTATTATAAATACATATACTTATAGGTCCTATAGGTCCCATATATATATTATGTATTTATAGATCCCACCGTTCTGTGTAGGTATATATATAATGTATGTAGGTATGGACAATGATGGTTTTTATAAGCATTTTATAACTCGCAGATAATATGTTTTTATACAAAACAAAATGAATAACACACGAGCTGGAAGAGCTTTAAAACCAAATTAATTTGACACTAAAAACCGTGTTTTTTATTTTGCTCACGCGACGAGCAAATTGCGGACAATTTATTTCCAATCGATTTCTATGCACACACATACACACACACGTAGTGTATAAAATAACAATATATTATTGTAAATATACTGTAAACTTAGTGACGTGTTGGCAACACGTACAGTGTACACACGTATATTATGTATTTTATATATTATAGTCAACAGCCGATCGTTTACGTCCTCTTGCCGTATACGAATTTCAATATTTAACGAATAAAATGAATAGAAATCGACACGATGACACCGATTTAAACACATACCAACCATCATACATACGCACTTTACAGGTATTTGTATACAGGGTGATTATAATACTGATTAAAATATTTAAATTTTCAGACATTTATAAAACTAAAACGTTATAAAATATATAAAGTATTCCAAAACTCTTTAAAAAATTAATTTTATTTTTGTAAACCTTTAAATTTTTATAAAATAATAGTGTTTTAAAATTAAAATTAAAACTAGAACATGTATATTGTACGTAAGTATTGGGATTACTTGAAAAACGAAAGCATAAACCAATAACGCAATAAAGGTATTCTGCACGATGCAGGTGATTCGACAAGTACATCATCCCCTCCTTTATCCACTAATGATGAATTTTTTTAATTTTAAGTATACTTGTAAACCTTATTTTTAAATACTTTGAATTGTCATTCAATTT
This sequence comes from Sitobion miscanthi, assembly GCA_008086715.1. NCBI lineage: Eukaryota > Metazoa > Arthropoda > Insecta > Hemiptera > Aphididae > Sitobion > Sitobion miscanthi. The sequence continues at coordinate 22,508,513 of CM017798.1, read as the reverse complement.
ATGGAGTCCTTTGGCGGTACAAAATAATTTTTTTTAAAAATGAGAAGCACTCATTTTTTACCTACCTACATTAAATTTGTAAAACATAACATTTTTTTTTAATGTTAATGCATTTAAATCAAAAATCAAACTAACAGTCTCTGAGTTGATGAGGCAATAAACTTGATATAGTTGATATACTATAACTATAAGAGACTATCGTATATTATATAATCGTCCTTAATAATGATTTTACCTCTAACTTATATTATATATGTAATATTTAATACATAATATGGATAGGTCCTTAATACAAAACGTTTATTTTAATAAATCATAAAATTTAAATTAACTATAATATTAATTCGTATGTGTTTCAAACAATTATAAACCTATTATTATTTTGTGAAGTTAAATAAATCAAAACCTTTACTTTCAAATTTAAATTTTGATACCTACGTCAACAATAAAAAAAAATTATCTGCTGAATAATATTTACAGTGAAAAGAGTAATTTTCATTAAATTTGAATAAATGGGGGTGAAGCACTCTGTATATTTAGGTACGCGGATGGCCGATTATACGAATGATATTCGTAAAAAACGGAATTATACCTACGCAGAAACGTGATTTCATACGCGAGTAAACAGCCGAATCCTACATCGCAGAGTATTTTTGCATATATTAACTGCCATTTTTAATATCGGTCGACTTGAACTATGTAAAAGTTTGAGAACCAATGCACATAACGTACACACAATGGCCGTAGAAATAAGACCTGTATTGGCTAATCGAAGTGCTAAAGCTATAGAGTTACCAAGCTAGCAAATTTCCTTTTCCAAATATTGCCTCTATCAGTAGACGAATAACAGGAGACTATCCAACAATAGTCAACCAAGTCATCCAAGTCACCATCAAATACATACTTACCGAATACCGAACTTGCCAAAACATGATCACACCAGAACATGGTCCAAACTTTCCGAATCAATAGTCAAAATACTACACAACCATCCCCTCAGTCAACCTCCGACATCATCAATTCCATCACTGCCGCAGTGCTGCAAACTACCATTTCGTAATCTGTAAAACCTTACGAAAAGTAATCCAATTATTTAAGTATAGCAAAATTGTAATTATGATTATAAATTCATACATTTTTTGTACTCCCTGTGGCCTCTGTAACCGCTGGTTAATTAAAAAAAAAAATAATAATAATAATATCGGTCGGAGACTCGTGAATACAGATTGATTCGGAAACGGTTTTAATTATTATAATAAATGTATACTATACCTAAATAATATCTGATATTAACTTTTGCAGGTCGGTACGTTCATAATAGTGGGTAGGTAGGTACCGCTACTGATAACTGAAAAGTTTTTAATCAGAATAAATAATTTTTAATAAGCATTTTAAGTTGTACAGGGATTTTAATTAAACATTTTTGTTTGTTTTCAAAATATATTATATTATAGTAATATTGGTCAACGTTTGCGTAGTAGGTAGTGTATAGGTACTGCAGAATTCGTCAAACGAGTGTTGAAAATAAAAATACAATTTGTTTAATATTATTTCCTGCGTATACTATGTATATATATAATATTATACTTGTTGAACATACTTTTAAATAATAATTTTTTGTACGTTATTAGTGGGGAACTCAAAGCACAGAAATAAAATGTAATATAAAAATAATAAATATGCAAAACATTTGAATCTAAATAAAACTCTGTACCCCAACCTACCAACTCGACGGAAACAGAGAGAAATAGCATAACGGATAATTCGCATTGCTGTATGGTAGGGTTCCAGTGCATACCTCATAATTTAAAGTCACCGAATGTGTTAAATTTGAATTTAATAATAAATCATTCAATCATTGCATACGAAAAACGATTCTCAGCAGAGACCGGTGTTTCAGTCTCTATTTCAAATGATATATTTTACTATCGTTTGTTTGTATTATGCGGTTACACAGTATTTTGAATTACAGTTTTGCCAAGAACATCGCATATTTCCATGGGCGCCCGCAGGGGGGTATCAAGGGGGCCATTGCCCCCCCTGGGAATTTTTAACTGCATGTACTTTAATATCAATATCGTTATAACTAATATTAGATTATAAATAATTTTTATCTTGCCCCGGGTGGGATTTTATCCTGCGGACGCACTTGCATATTATGTCACTTATTAGTGTTATTAACATATAAGTCCATATCACGCACCGTATAACGGTGTGACTAGATCCGTGGTATAAAAAACTTGAAATTTGGTCTAAATAAAATTTGGATCGTACACACATTATTATTATATAATACCGAAGAGTTATTTTTGTACAATTATTACCATTAATAATTAGAATACGGTAGCGTGATTGTGCATTCAGTGTTAAGATATATCTACATAGTCTATAATAATATATTATATTATATTATATAATACTACATTCAATACGTACATTCAAGTCAAACAAAATATATAATATTGTAACATTATTGCTATAACAAATACAATTCGACAAGAAATAAAATGTAAATTAACTTGATTATTAAATAGTTTCTATTTACTCGAAAACATCTTATAATACTCCTATGTAATTAACCGTTTTCGAAACTTTTCCCGTGTCTCTGGCTATGGTAGTTTTCCGGTCACAAATTTTCGTAATCTAATCATTTTAAGTTTCTGCGTTACAAACTTACAATTATATATACATACGATATCATATATTAAATGAGTATTACATAATTATCTTCTACGTTTATAATAATGTAAAATGATTACACTCGGGAAACTAACACGTCTTGCACAGCATGGACATTTATCGTACAATTTTTGAAAATTAAAAAAAAATCAAACCATTTACGATTTTACTGGTTTTTTTAAACCATCTTATCTTTGATTTCATAAAACCATATGAATCAGAAATCATTTTCAAAAAACATTGGTTTGTTTTATTCAATACTGCAAAACTACCAGAACTTGTAGTTACGATTAATTATTATTTATAATTCTCAGCTATATTTATATGATCTTCATGATATAAGACATTCTTTTGGGTGATAACTATTAATTTTTTTTATCAAGAAACAGTATAATTTCCTTGGAAAATTCGAGCGTAAAATTATATGCTTTAAGTTATAAATTACCTAGTAAGTAGTTAGTTACGCGTTCGATATTCAATTTTTAAACGTCAAATTCTCAGAAGAAAAGACTGATTTGAAGTAGGAAATCAGAAATTTATAATAATATATTGTCAGCATATAAAAAAAAAACATTAAGATAATAATGAAAAAAATGTTCTATAATTACTACAATTTTACAAGTTGTATATTATAATAAGGTATTTTGCACGTCTAAAAATATAAAGGTAAAACGAGTGATGTATAATATACGAGGATAGTGTTGCTAACTTTTTTGGTATTACTATCAGTGCTATAATCATTATTGTATATTATAATACTTAATACTAGTTATTAATTACAATATATTTACAATTGACCCTCCCCCCCCAACAACGTCTGCTGACTACATTCCGAGCGTAACCAAAATCGTGAATATATTATTGACAATGCACGCAGTTTAAATTATAGAGATATTAGGCATTATCTTATAATAATAGTTGTACAGGATAGACTCGCGACCTATATTTCTGTTATTCATATTATTATTATACATAGGTATGCCCAAGTAATTATATTCACCTAGCATGCGTTTACCACTACCACCTGTACGCCAACCGCTCCACCACCTATACAGTGGAATTAAAACAACAATATTATTGCCGTCTCTTTCCCGTAAGTATATTAAACGGGCACGTGCGTTTCATCACATACCCCTGTGCACCCCGCACAACCACCGAAGGTTTCCGTCGTTACAATTTATAACTTCTAAGGGTAGGTGTAATAAATACTGCGACGCGCGTGCACATATACTATTCGTTTAGAGTGCGGCGAAATTGCCCGGCACGCGGCGTTACGACCGAGTTCTAATATTTTAACACTAAACACTCGACGGTAATATGATAATATTATTATAATAGTGATATAATAAATCGCACTAAATTTTAATATTTTTTCTTTTAGACGATAAACGCTGCAGCAGTAAAATATCAAAACGCTTTAACATGTGCCCAAATGTAAAGTGTGAAAGAGTAAAACATTTTTACATAATATTAAGTATTATAATCTCTCTGCAAAAATAATTAAAATCAAAGTACATTTAACAACTAACTGTAATTCAGTACAATATGGACCGAAACAAATAGCGATAGTATCTTTATAATACTGCAATGACTTGATGCATTTTCGTTGAACCATCACCATAAAAATTAGAATAATACAATTTTGATCACGGTACATAAGATATTATGCATACTATTGTTATTATAATAATCATATTACGTATATAGCAACGAATAATGGTGCCAAGTTCTCAAAAAAGCAACGACAATCGGATAATAATAATTACAGTTAGTCAATATAGTATGACACACATAATATTATATATTATACACTCTTTTGATCTTTCCGTATTTGATCTCCACGTCAACTACGCATATTATTATTACCTATATTAAACAGTTAAGCGACATTTATTATTTTACGATTTCTTCAGTTTTAAATTAACATCAAAATATAATCGTTTTGGTTTTCTGAAAAAAAAATAAAAAATGTCTACCCAAATGGTTGAATACACTCAGTTTTCCCACAGTTGTGCTGAGCACCTTTATTCAGTGCCCGGCGAATGATTTCTATGGTTGCTCGCCGCTCGGGTACCCAATATAATAATATGATGTGTAGGTACCTGCGGCACGGCGTGTTATAACGACGCAAACCATTACTTAGCAACATTAAATCATAACCGTTGAAAAAAAGATTATGAAAATTACTATTATTATCATTGAGTTTACAATAAGTATATTATATGGACTCAATAGCATAACTGAATAGCAACAACCTATAAAGTATAAATTCGGAGCGTTTAATATATATTTTTTTCTAAATTATTAGTGTAACAAGGAACATGAGTTACATATAAAATTTAATATCGTTGGTAATAATATACATTATTTATACGCGAGCGACTGCACGTCTATTATAGACGTCGGAAATTATTTCATACTATTTATTTATTTTAAAAGTGTAAACATACTATAACTGATCATAAATATATTTCACATATATATATATGAGACTATCCTATATTGTTTAACTGCATACACTCGTTAAATTATATTTTTGAAATTCTAAAATGATTATCGAGTAGATACAAAACATATATTTTTTAAAAATCATTTTGTTCTCCTACTAGTTATACCATTCATATTTGAAATTAATTCACTTTATATTTTTCATAACTTTGAAGTTCAAAGGGATATTCTTTCAAAAAATTACTATATCAACAAAATCCGCATCCAAAATATAATTGGTTTGAATAAAATACTTGAACTTTATGCTCGGATTTATCATGTATACACAAAGGGTATTATGAAAGGGGAATGTCAGCGTCTCGTGTAACCACTACTTGGCCATCATCCCAAATGAGTGTAGCGACTAAAAAGCAAAAAGTCGTCGACTTTTTTGTGACTTAAATAGTACAATCGTTCTGAAGTTCACAGTTGAAAAACACTAAGTACCTACTATACACGGTTGTGTGTTGTTTAATGATATTGTTGCTTACAGTGAAGATATTATTATTAAAATTTAACTTTGCTGCAGTGTTAAATAAAAATAAAAAAAAAAAAAAGAGACGAAAAAAATATCTGCCCACCCGGCTAACATTAGCTACGAGTATACAATGCATCAACTAAACGCGAGAGTAAACATAATGGTCTAAATAAATAAAACATTAAAATAATTACGTAATTTATAGCGCGTTCGGTAGCCGAGTACATAGAAAAGGTTTCCTACTACCGCTGAACACTGCTGCAGCCGTTGCACGTTGCACGTTGTAATTATTTTATTATTTTTTGTAGCGTAGTTGATAAAACTAGAACAATATTTAAACAACTGTTCATCCATCCGAATGACCGGAAATGGGAATAATATTTGGCGTTATTCCATACGCGTACTTTAATAATATTGTTATTGATTAATATGGTTTTGCTGTACATCCGAAATTCACGCGTCAATTGAGTTTATTGACAATAACAGTATGTTTTTTCCCGACGAAAATGTATACACATACTATATTATTATATAGGTACATTTAGATTATAAGCCAAAACTCAGTTAGTATAGTATATGTTAATATAATATAAATTGAATATATTTTTTACTAAAAAAATTAGTATGTGTACATATTATATAAATTAACATACGTGTTGTTTTGTATAAATACCTAGTAAAAATAATATAGGTACATACAACATAACATGATACATTATAATTTATAATGATATACAGAGTGATTCACCAACCATGCTCAACACCATATTTTCGTTTAATAATAAACATTTATTCAAATTCTGAATTTTTAAGTATAATTAATAAGGACCATATTTCCAAATATTTAAATTTTGTATTCCATTTAAAAAGTTCTCTGGGACGATACCATTATCAAATTATGATGACCCTTTTTTTCTTATGAATCGTTAAGCAAAGTACTTTTTTTCAAATGTTGAGGCTTTCATAATTATAAATCAAATTCCTAAGGAATAAATTTTAAGTTATTTAACTTGTGTACTAAGAATAGGAATATGTTTGAAGGTTTGAAGGGGACTATGATGATTTTTAAATTATATCAATACTACCAATTAATATTAACAATTTAACATTATATGATTTGTTTTTAAATTGTCTGTAAAACATTAAATATTACAACTTACAAGTATTTTAAACAGTTTTATTTAAGGATTAATATTATATACCTATAATATCCTTAGTAAATACATTTTATTAATAACCCAGAAACTACCCGTTTGAATTTGGATTTAGATTCCATCAACATTTTCAAAAAATCATACAAAACGCTTAACATTTTGCTGTAAAAGACCTTAGTTTTCATTTGAAAAAATAAGTTCGTATGGTTCTATGTCCTGACTACTTTATGTATACCAATAAGCATTGATTATAAACTATAATATTTATAATCAATGCTTTATAAGTACAATTGACAACTCGAAAAATTTAAATTTTAATATATTTACTATTGAAAAAATAAAAGGAGGTGAGTATGATCGATGAATCACTCTGTATAATATACAATGCTATATTTGCAGGCGGTGGGAATATTTGTATACTCATAATAAAACATTGTTGTAGGTCCATGGTTATAAAGTATATTAAATCAAAAATTACAAGTTGTTTCAGTATGATTTTTGTGAATCATTTATAATACGTTTGAATGTCAGTCACTCTTTTCGCAGTAAAAAGTTATATTGTTACATGGGCTTGATTTGTTTGAAAAAATGTCGACTATTTTTTTCAAGAGTTTAAAATATGACTTTTAACGCGCACCAGAGACCATTTTAGCGTAGCTTTGAAAACAAAAATTGACCTCTAAATTATAGTCATTATATATGTATATTATTATATTCACAGATTATCGGCTTAACAGTGGACACTTCCACAAATTACCGTGTTTTTCGCAGTACTAAATACAAGCTAATAAGTAATAATAAAACAGTTTCTTGACTCAAACTGCGGTTAAATCTTCAAATGCTTTTTGCGAAAAAGACTAAATAAATAACGAAATGCAACACACTAAGTGTGACTGAGTTAAAAAACTTTAAAATTAAATATAAATATCAATATAATATTAATTTTTCCATATTAATCAAACATTATCAGTAGTTGTGTATTATAGTGTCAAATATTAATAAAATATTACTTAAACGTAGAGATAATGAGAAAAATAATTGACGATCTGCAATCTCCACGTGTGCAAAAAAGAAAAACTGAAAGTTACGAGCATAATGTGGGTGCCGAAATCAAAAATTTGATTGCCAACCCGGTGGCGGTGGGTGGGGGTCCATCACGTCAACTCCACTCCCTCCACCCACCACACCCGTTCACAGCGAAGTCCACCGCTGATCCGATGGGCCTGAACTCTGAATATATAGGAATAATTTCCACTCGCACGGATCCAATATAATAATAATATAATATTATATAGCGACGGCGCGGCGCCGAGTGCCAAACACACGAATAATAATTGGCGCGTGTTTAATGGTAATAAATACCGACATAGGAATTTACATATGTCATTTTTATTCTAATATGGGAACTTATATACACATCTCGTTTTTTATATATCCACGTAGAGGAATTTACGAGTCGACTTTTTTCTTTCATTTTTTTTCCTTACCGTGTGCACTTTTATAACACGTTACTAGATACTATATTTATATATATATGGGAACCTACCTGTGGGTAAACGTTGGTATACTCTACACAGAACCGGGTTACCATTACGTACCTACTACTACTACTACTACTACTAATAACACTACTACTATACTACTACCAAGTACCAACTACTACTATAATATCTACTACTACAATATTGCTTTAATGCGGCCAATACAGCTACCACGTGTGGCATTGATATAGCGAGATGCAACAAGTCACCACACGAGTTATGGGTGCTCAATTATTGTACTCAATCGTCGACTGAAGTGTGTGGTAAATATATATTTTAAAACATAAGGCTGGTTTAAACACAAAATAATATGATAATATAATATTTTAGATGACCTAATTAGTAATTATTATGTTTTTTTGTTGGTTCACAATAATTTACACTCGACAGAAAAATCGAAGAAATTCTTGAGGTTAAAAAGAAGGTTAAAGTTTAAACCCATAAACAGCGCGTAATGGCGTATGATAAACTTACGTTGTTTCGAGAAATCCTTTTTGAAACATTATTTTACGTCAAGAATACCTGTAACTAAATATATAATGTCAGTATTCTAAAAAAAAAAAAACAAACAAAAAGTAATTCACCCTATTAATTATTTTTATGACGTAGGATAATTTCGTAGAAAAAAAATTATTTTTTATTCCCAAGTTTTATTTAAAGCCGAAAACCCGATGAAATATTATACGTTTTTAAATCATGTGGCAGATTCTTTTTCACAGAAAATATATTTAGATAATATAGGTAGACCATTTTATTTTACTATTTTGTAAATTTTCGGTTGAATGCGTGTTTTTTTCGAAAATATATTATTGACGTAATTTACGTAAAAGTAATTAACAAAAATAAATTTAAATCTCACAGGGCTTGTAATCAATTATAAAAGACTCATGACTTGTTGAATGCAAAGAAAATAGAATGACTGATAAAATAATAAGCTCGTCAAAGATTTAACATTTAATCAGTTCGTCTGTTTTAGCTGAATATTTACGAAAATGTTATAATCTAGATAAATTATAATATTATATTATTATTATTATTATTATTATTATTATTATTATTATTATTATTATTATTATTATTATTATTATTATTATTACCATAGTTACTCAATGGGGAATAATATTTTTATCATAATTTATAAGCCCAGCGGTAATCGTACGTTTAAATATAACACTATGTGATTTGTATTATTTGAATTCATGTACGATACTGCGTACCTATACCCATATTATGCATAATCTGACAGATAAAATCAACAACATATTATATATAGAACCTTTAATAATAATATTCAAATAATAATATATACGCGTGTTTAGAGTCTCATAAACCAGAAAAATAAAATTAATAGAATCGTTCTTTTTGGTGGAAGGTACGTTGAATTTTGCCTCTATAATGTATAAAATATTACCACATTAAAAAAAACTTAATCACGGCAAACAAAATGCATAATGCAAGGTTCACAATGCACACATTATAAAGTCAACAAAACTGGTTTATCATCAATCCTCTTACCGCGTTCGCGTTGAAATTCGTTGTCGCGACAAAAGATATTGAAAATATTTTATCACTACATACACGCTTTATTATATACCTTTTAACATTGTATAAATAATATATAGGTATAATATATTATCACATAATTCTAAATGGGATAGTTCAATAATATAATTGCATTTGTATCACTTATCAATAGCACAAATGTACTTATTTTGTATAGGTACCTTTAAAACATTGAAGTGCAAGAGTTTGTGATAATAGGTATGTATGGATATAAATCTGAAAGAAAAAAATGTATAAATTATCATTCCATTCGAAAAACGATTGTATTAATTGTGAGGATTTAAGATCATAAAATTTTAATATTTTTCTGGAAATCGATGATGCACGCTTTAAACGTATTTTTACTTTTTTCCCGGATTTAATTTAATTATTTCGTACAAATTTGCGTATTTAAAACACAAACTATAATATGGCGTTACATAAAGTCCTAAATTAAATTTGTTGAGCTTGATTTATTGCCATTCCATCATAAATAATGAGTTCAATGGTTACTATCAATTGTTGAATTAGGATAAAAAAAGTGCAACTATTGTTTTATATTTTGAAATTTCCATCTGTACCCTATATTATGTATATGCTTTATAGTTTATATTATGTTAATATATTAATATGTATCAATAATCTGAATCTGCACCAAAATAAGAAAAATTATACAAGTATAATTTAGTTCTTATTTACTTGCTATTGTGCCTATCTAAATATTGATACATTGTATTATTAATTATTATAGTTAATAACTACAGAATTCTTTGAAAATTAATCAACATATTATATAAGGACCTATGCTATATGGGAAGATACTAAAGATATTGTGTCTATTGTAAAAATATTAATAAAAATAATGGTATGACTCGTAAGTTCATTATTATATTATTATTAATGTACATAAAGGTACATCACGGGTAAAATTTATTTAAACACAAAATAATTATACAACATTCTTTTGTCTTCTACCGAATTTCCGTCAGCAACATTCTTTAACGCCTGTAAATATTAATAAACGAAGACAAAAAATGTATATCGAAAGATAGTGGTTTCCGCATGAGGTGAAACCACGTCATCAGGTTTAGACTATAATATACATAACTTAGACAATAAATGTCTATAATATTTTAGAGGTTACCGTTGAGTGCAATCAAATTTAACTGAAGGTCGATGTTTGTTAAAACAGACTACTGGGATATGTATGTACGCAAATGTGCTACATGTGTTTTGTGTGGCCCTTGTTTAGGAAGGGCTGGTGACCTAATAACGAAAATGTGTTTTGTTAGCCTTCCAAATATGATAATTTATAGCTATAATGAAATCACGGGTCACTGCTGCAACGGTGGTGGAGAATTAATATGACAGTGTACACGGGGCTATGAATTTCATATACAGAGTGATTCATGAAGCATGATCCCCTCGTACTTATTTTATCCTTCAATAATGATTTTTTTTTAATTTTTAACTAACACGTTGATAGACAGTCAATTTTATTATTTTGAAAAAAACCATCCTTAGAACGTCAATTTTCATTACTGCTATAGCAGTAATACTTTTAGTACTGCTGTAAGATTTCTTGCTATGAGACAGTGTCCAACTGTCCACTGAGATGTCGGGGGTCACAACAATTTATCCTCTTATAAGACACCATTGAAAATATCACTGCTATAGCAGTTATGAACATTTTTGGAAGATTTTTATACTACTGCAATAGCAGTAATAGTTAAAAATGACCCTCGACGTCAACTTTTAATATTACTGCTATAAAAGTAATATTTGGCAACTGTCCGTCAACATGACAGTAGACCATATTATTTTTTTATACTTAGATTTTCTATAGCATTTAAGGAATCTTCTATAGTAACACAAACTACTATTCTTCAAATGAGAACTCTACGATTTTTTTTATTATAAATTTGTCCACAGGATATGACAATATGGCTATTAAATTCACAGATTGAATACTGTAAAAAGGTAATTTTGAACAAAACAAAACAAAACTATATCGACACCTAATAGTTAGTAAAAAATATATTAAAAACTATTATACATTTTTTTAAAAACTCATTAGTCATTACTTTTCGTCAAATATAAAGACAAATTGCGTTATTTTATGTAACACCTACAATGTTAGTAACAACCCAATCTATACAAAAAAAACTTGTACTGACTAACGTTTAACTAACTTAAGTATGAAATTTGGTCGGTAGTTTTGTTTTATGATGTTAAGACTAAAGACTCACTAAGAAAGGATTTTCAAAAATTCACATTATAAATAGGTCTCTTCATATAATGATTTTGAGATTCAAGGTAGAAATTAAATTTTTTTTTGTTTATAAATGGTTGCCATTGGTTACTCGGGTAGACGAGATAAAATCATGCATCAAATCGTCGCGTTTACATGGCCTCGATTAAAGAAACTATATCATAAAACCAAAAATGTATGTATGTTGTAACTTACATACTCAAAAAATAATTGATTGATTTTTCGGAAATCTAAGATCTTGTTTTTAGAGATATCAGAAAAATTTGGAGATTATTTAAAAAAATATACCAACTGCTAAATCTAATCCACGACTTCTGTCTGTTTATCTATGTCGAGTTATCTTACAAAGCTAGATACACTGACGCCGATTTGCCAGTAAATTGATGTACATTAAAACTGAAATACATAAAAAAAACTGCACACAGGCAAAGCCGTGTTGTTCAGCTAGCTAAACATACAAATCGTAAAATACGCCTCTTTTAAAATCATGTAAATTATCCGCAAAGTCCAATCATAAACAGAGAATAAATATCATAAATCAGGGACTTGGTGAAAACTAATAAATCGAACCATACGAGATTAAAATACAGGCGATTTCCCAATTTGCGATTCCCCTCTAAATGCCTGAATATAGGACCAACAAAATATAAAACAGATATTTCATTGATCACCGCGGAGTAGAAGAAGAATAAATGAGAGTACACTTGGACCTGGCTAACTGACTAGTGGTATACCTCTGACTTTTGGCGACAAATTTCCCTTTACTGTGATATTATACGGTAACTGTAGAATGAGTATTCATCGGCCATCTGCCCGTCTAGCACACATACAATTTAAATGTTAATGCAGAATTTTTTTTTCTAAAAGTCGCACGATGTTATTTAACTAGAGCTTCAGCCGAGCATAATTTCCACTGAAATGTGTCATGTACTGTACATTTAACGCAAGCGTCGCTGATAGTTTATTTATATTGACAAATCAATATCGCGATATGTAAAAAAACAAATAATTTTCTCATCCGGCAGACTGTGTAATAATATATTATGATGTAATATAGATATCGGTGAAAATAAACATATGCATCTTTTATTGAAACCCATTTAATCTTAAATACCGAAAACCGAGTTCCCTTGTTTTAGGCGTTAAAAATGTACCTGAACTTCCCTCAATCAAATTGACCAGAGTTGTCCTCAGCTGAATGTACCAATTGCCTCAACATAAAGTAGCACACCAGATACATGGAAGGAAATTATTTAACCAACATGGGTAATTTTAGACGTGACAATTTATGATACTAATAAGTACTTACCCATATCGAGTGTTGTTAAGGTGGAAGTCTGTTACATTGTATCAATCATCGAAACGCACCGTAATTAATTATTATATTCCTTCAATAAGTAAGATTCGTAATAATTAAATTATATTATATACAGGTATAGATCGTATTTATTTAGTTGTACAATAGAGAAGGTCAAAGAGTGAAGAATACTGAAGATGATAATATTATTATATTATAAATTATAATTGCATATCGATTCGTATTCCGTCCTAAGTGTGAGCTATTCAGATTATTACATACTACATGTGTGTGTCCTGTATATATAATATATACAGTTAGAATACAGTGTATAGGTAACAGATTTTAATCAAACGTGGAGCTACTCGTTTTAACTCATACAACTAGGAGTTCGAGATTAATTTAAATGCACATAATGACAAGACATATTAACTTTATACAGGTAGGTACGTATAAAGTAATTAAGTGGTTAAAGAAGTATGAACTTTTTTTCCTGTCGGTTATCAGCTGGTCAAAAAGCACTTCAAAGAACACCGATGACCAGCTGGTTAAATATAATATCATTGATCACTCATATATTATTATGTACGATTAATTCTGAACCTAAATTATTGGGATATATAATATCAATATCTTTTGCTTAATAAAATATATCTTAAAACCACGTTCTATCAACGCGTGAATCACTAAATTAATGACGTGATCTGTGGTAATGTGTTAATGTTGCCTATATAATGTTCCCTACCATACTACGGGCTTAGCATATAAGTATCAATATAAATTTATATTAAAATCTGTATTATTCGTGTACTATTTTAGTGTCGTACTTTAAAATATTTGAATTCTGTATAATATTATACTCATCACTAAAACAATATCTGTCAATACATGATAAATATGACATCCATTGTTTTTATTTGTATAGTTCACTAAAGAATAACTGATGAATTTAAATAAAATCATAAAGACTCTCGGACCATTATAATTTAAATGGACAAAACAGACATGACCTACTTATAGGTACCTAATTGTATAACAGAATATTTTTTTGTATCATTTTTGTTGTGTCTAAACTATCATGTGCTTTATAAACAAGAGAAATATAGATAAGTTTCTTAGGATAAGAATTGTATATACCTATAGCTTAAAATGGATCTTAAGTCTAAACGAGCTATGTATTTATTGAGAAACTGAAAATTAAGTTAAAACTTACCCAAAATTTACACAATACACAAGCTAAAAAATAACATGACCGCACCCCCCGTCCAAAAATATTAAGAAGTGTTGTACCTACTGTGAATATGAATTTCCTATCGAATATATTACCGGGAGTATAAATATCATAGAATATTCGTACCCCCGGTATGAAATTTTGGAGGTTTCTATATCCTAGGATATCCTTACCCCCCGGTATGTCATTTTGGAGGTACAGATATCCTAGGAATATTATACTGGGGGTAATATTATCCTAAGATTCTAGTACCTCCGGTATAAAATTGTGGGGATATAAATATCCTAGGAAATTTGTACTGGGGTACTATTAACCTAAGAAAATCATACCCCCGGGGGGTATAATTATCTGGAGGTATTGTTTTCCTGTCACATCGCCATCCCCCACCCGGCATGGCAGATATCTACAAGTGCCCACTAAAAAATCTTCCAAACCAAAACACACGTGTTTAGACTTTCAGTACCCTCCCCCACAGTAAAAACCACCCAATGGCCTAAGTTTCCGCGGGTTAATTATAAAAAAAAAAATGTATTATTTGGTACATACTTACACATTATTTTTTTACTATATGCTTGGATACTAAATAAATTTCAACGCATTTATAATTTAAATTAATAAAAATGTTAAGTAAATAAAAATATGTCTACAGAAAATTAAAATATATTTTTAACGAGGGAAAATGTATAAAATGCAGTATAAAATAAATTGTGGTACACCCATATTTATTTGTGTGTTAACATTTTTTAATAGTCGACTGATCAACAAAACTATACAAAACACATTTAATTTTTTTCTTAATACCTATATATAGGTATATATAAATATATATATTATGTATTATGTATTTTTTAGAGCAATGTAAAGGTTATTTTCATATTAATATGAAAAGTAATAATTTAATTTGTCGGTATAAAAACTTCTGGAAATTTATAATATGTTTTTGAAACAATTCGTGCGGAATTACAATATTGAAACACTCATTTAATTTTTAATTTGTTTTTAAGAATGATATACATTTTTCGAAAAAAGTATTTTGAACGGTTCAAAAAAAAAAAAAAATAAACAAAACAAAACAAATTACAATCATAGTTTGCTACCGACTACTACACGCCATATTCACTATACTCGCATGATTTAATAATATAATAATATATTGCTTTGTATTAAAACAAAACAAAAAGTAAAAATTTTAAAACGTTTTACAAAAGACCTCCGACGCAGTTCACGTCCGGTCTATTCATAAATATAATATTGTACACTATGTAGATACCAAGTCGTACAAACTAAATGACCAAAGTCGGATAAGACTTAACAGTTGAAGTATACCTACCTATTACAGACTAAAATAAAAATAATTAAATAATGAGCATGGTTGGATTATTTTGATTTTTGCCTTAAGAGTTAAGACCTAACTCATACGTGATGGTGCTGTGGCATGCATTTAAAATTCTATATGGTTGAAAATTCTAAGTCATTAATATTGATTGTTAGGAAGTATAAGTGAGTGGATTTCGGTCTTGGCCAATAATCGGACTAAAATATAGTGGTGATAGTGGGCGCAGACATCAATAGACGAACGACTCCTGCCGGAAGTCGATTTTCGAAATTTGCCCAACCACGTCTAGACAAACATAATATGTGTGTGAAGATTGTTTTATCGGTAAGTATTCAAGATTGTATAACACTTAATATGTAATATATAATAATCCAATATTATAATACTAGTAGATAGTTGTGTTTCAAGATTATTACCAAACGGAACAGATTGACGCAATTCCAGTAAATAATAATAATAATTAATTACTTACGTATATTTCATAGGTACAACCTTGTACATGGTAATTTACCCGGTATACTCACCCTCAATTTTCCCTTTAACAATGAATTTATTTAAAATCCTATTTTTCAATTTTTTAAGTATTCTTTAGTAACAATATTTATAAATACTTTTCAGAACTTTTCTTCTATTCTAATATTCTGAGGCGATACAAACTTATTTTTTCGAATAAGGTCCAACCTTTTTTCCAATCGTTTTAACACACCCATAATTCTAATTCCTGTTATACAAAATTAAATTACTAAAAATGTATCATTAAAATATAGAATTAGATGTTATTGCCTATAACTTATAGATATAACAAAGTATTCAATAAAGTAATCTTATGAATATTTTACAAGAACATGGCACGTGATTCTCATTTGATTAAAATAAGTTAGTATCGCCACATATAAAATTATTTTTGATTGGTACAAAACAATTAAGTATTTTGAAATACGGTCCTTATTAAGTATACTAGTATACTTAAAAATTCTAAAGCTCAGAATTTGACTTAATTTATTATTAAAGAAAACATTGAGGGTGGGAGCTTGCTTGGGGAAACACCCTGTACGCGTACCATGGCGTAACTTCTCGACGCGCATAATTTCTTTCACTCGGTAGAATAATATAACAAATAATTTAACATGACGTCACGACGAGCGACTCGTATAATATAATATTATAATAAATAATAATACGATATTTCGAGCCGGTTACAATATTATAATAACACGAGTATATACCATGGTCGTAGTCACCGCCATTATTGCGCTTGGTACATTAGTGACAATAAAGAGCTTTCGATTTAGCTCGCACACACGCACATATATAATATTATAATGTCGCTTACTTGCGTGTTTAGTTCTCGTCCGTATTTTGATATGCGTTTCCGGACAAAAGGCGAGACGATATAATTGATTAGCTGCTGACGTGCAAAATGAATTAACACAAATCATCCCTATAAAACCCGTCGCCGCCGTACGATAACTAGAAGACTGAAACCCATAATTGTATAACACATACCTATACTTATTAATATAAGTATAATATATATAATATATTATTATTGTCGTGCATTGATATCAAATCTTCTTCGAAGTTCATATTACGGTCCACCGAATAAACGAGAATAATTAAAACTTTATAATTTATTAAAACAAATTAATTAATTGATTGATTAATAAATAAAAATAATTTATATAATATAATAAAATTGTCGTATCGGCGGCACTCGTTAAGCAGTAAAATTATTTAAATATATCTATGAAAGTCGTAATAAAACTATATATTATACACACTTCCTGTATTTTATATACAATTTAATATAATACAGTGAACTTTTTTTTTACGTTAAATTATCGTATTTTATTTAAACATAATTATTATTATTGATTTACAACCAACGCAATAATTTTTAGTAAACATTTTTCCACCATTAATTTATTTTACACTTTATACGCTTATTGTTTTTGGTTTATAATGACTACGTTTCATTCAATGTTTATAATGATGTATTAAAAAAAAAAAATAAAAACAGCTTCTGTATATTATAGTTATGCACACATCAAAGCCGCGTACAAAATAAATACTATTTTGAATTTTCTCGAGAGTTAAGTACAGGATATTTTACACTGATACTTCCTCAGGTAAACTCTAGAAATCTTGAAATATGTATATTAAGTCATAACGGGTGAACGGTTAATACTTAGGTAATAATATAGTTTTTAAGTGAAACATATTTCTAGTGAGTGGGTAGTAACTGTCAGTGTCGCAAATAGAAAGCGTTTCAGCTATGATTTATGGTGAATTATAAAATAATACAATTTTATAAAACATAGTAAAATAATCGTATTTATTCGGCACTCGAAAATATTCCCCGAACATATGACAATAGAATTCGTTATATTTATATCGTATTATTTTACTTTTTCGTAAGTTCATAAGTTTTGATAAGAACTACCGACTTTAGTTTTAAATTTGCAACTCCTACTGCAAAACGATAAGGTATGAAAGATTTTTTTTTTTTAAACCATTTTCGGTAGAACAATGTATTGAATTAGGTGAAAAAAAAAGTCGTCGCTGAGTTACAAATGACGGTTGACTTTTAAAAAATTACCAATCACAAAAGTTTTAGATGCAGCGCATTTACAACGTTGGCCCCGCAATGTCATTTTTAATGTAAATTTAGTGAAATATATTGAAAATTCTAAACGTTATAACTCATAACTAAGCACCTGTACGTGCATAAAATTAATTCACACAGAACGCCGTTCACGCGTTTTCGTCATGCATGTAATATTTTTTTAAGAGTCAAACATCAAAAACGATATATCATCACAAAATATATTTGTAGCTTAACAGTTCCAACAAAAATATACCAAACTCCGTTTTATGTAAAAATGTAAATCATTTATCTTCGACCGTCGATTGTTGTAAAATGCGAAAACTGAATCTAATAATGTCATATTATGTTGTGCAATTTATTTTAGCGACAAACGATCAACAATTTAATACGCAATACGTATACATTTAGTCTAGCCAAACCACGAGTGAGACACGAATAGCTACGTTTCCATTTGAACGCACCGAATCGCATATGTCAATTGTATTATTTGTGTTTGCGATATCTCCTGTACTGCAGTGTTAAGTGCAATGGATTATAGTGCATAATGACGAAACAAAACGGTTAAGTACCCCAAAATCCAAATCACTAAAAAGGAATAGGTAATGAACACGTATTGGACGTAGGCAGGTATAGCATACAACTTGCAGTAATAATGTTTACTTTGTTCGTATAATTTCGTATATACATAATACGCTTTGTTCGTAATAAATATTATGTATGTACTCGCAAACTCGACAAATAGTTTGGTACACAATATAATTTAATATTATAATAATATTATAAGTCAGAACGATTATAATTATTGTGGTGCGGTTAACTCGTTGTCACTATTTATCTTATTCAAATACACGCAATGTTAATAATTAGTTGAGAATATTATTGATCATTGCAGTGCAGCTGTATAAGAACACTAAATAATAATACTGGTCACAGTGCGGGTAAAGTGGTAAAAGTCATTAATAATATTATTATTATACATTGGCTGTGCGTTGTAAATGTCATGCACATACCGCGTTAACAGAGATGACGACATAACGTTATTGGTCTCGGAAAAGAGAGATCCGAACGGACGGAATGAAAAAAAATACACACGATTTCCTCGTGCTGTATTTAGATAATAAGTCATTTCAGTAAATATCTATGTAGAGGGAGGACAGAGCAATAAATAAAAAGAGCGACTGTATATTTTTTTTTTTCGTTGTTGCTATATATTAAAACAAAAAGGAATTCGCGCCCCGCACACGACATATTATTATATCTGTGCACACAGTGAACACACATGATAGGTAGGTACCTAACCTATACATAATAAATAGTATAATATAATATTATTATACCAAGGTAATCGACCCAATGACACGTCCGGCAATAATAATCGTACGATATTATAATATTATACCATGTATGATGCATGCGTTTTGTCGATCACGCGATCGCGCAGCGGCGGTCGTCGAGATATAGTCCAATTAAAAAAAAATAAAATTTAAATTGATAAAAAAAATATAAAATATTACATTATCGGCCCCGTTGGAGAGCTCCCTTGTATGAGTGTGCGATCGACGAGGAGACAACGGGCGTGCGTGCGTTGTATTCATAAATCCCGAAAGGTTCACTCCGCCCCCGCTGATATAATAATATTATCTGCCTCTCGAAACAGACGAGACGGCCGCCCAGTATACATAGTCATAATAATAATAAAAATTATTATTATTATTATTAACGTACCTCAGAATAACCAGAAAAGACACGCTTACCCATACATGGATGAAGTCATACGAACATATTTGAATATTTCGCATATCCGTATCGAACGCGTTGTATCCACAATCTATTGATAAACGATACGGATGAATCTACGAAAAGTCACTCAAATAATTGTCGATTGCTCATTCATTAGATAACTTATTAAATTACTTTTTGTGATTATATGAGATAAGTATATCAGGGAAATCGTAATAGATCTACGCCGGCGAAAATGAAGTAAGTACAACTATATTCACCATTCACAAATGTTGGATACGCAATTTCTATGGCATGTCTCTACCCACAGTATAAGTTCCGTGGTTTTACACTGGCTCTTTCAATGAGTAGATTTAATAATAATTGGTTGGCCATCTATAAAAAAATACACATTAATTAATATAGTGGCCAAACTCGCCACTGAAAATATTCCCTTATTGGTGAAGTTTGAAGCAGTACTTACCAATAGAAATAAAATAAACATTTTTACGTATTTTTTCCTTATACGAGATTTCGAGATATGGTACAAAAAAGCATAAATCAGGTGTGGTGATCGTGTGACATAAACGTAGCACGCTATAGGTACTCAATATTTACCAGCTAAAAAAAATGAATTATAATTATATATAATATACCTAGCGGGAATTAGGTAATTTTTATATTTTGCATCTTTCTATGGTGATAAACAAAGCGTTACACAAAATCGGTTGGAAAATAAACATATTATAATAAAATGTTAGGTTTGACCAAAAGTAAATATAATAGATACTTTATAAAAAAAAGTGTAATGAAATTATATAATATGAACCTACTAGCGGATCCCACGCACTTCGTTATCCGTAAAAAATGACAACTCTTAAAAAAATTGTGGTTGTTCAACCGCTTTTGGGTGTAACATTCTGCAGTAAGTGCAACTCAACTACTTTGGTAGGCTGAATAAATGATTTTCGGTGAATAATTTGAATTTTAACATTATTTAATAAGCCTTAGACTATACCTACTTATGAAGAACACTGGCTTGATTTCAACGATCGGATAGTAGGAACGAATATTAAAATTTTTTTTCGACGTGTTTTATAATATATTGGTTTCAAATAAATTTGATACACCCGTTGTCAAACTGGTGCTGCAGTTTAAAGATAAATCTTATCATTCTACCTTTCAAGTGACATTTAATTGAAAAAAAAACAAACATAAATGAATGTCAATTCATACAATAAAATGACCAAAATTAGTTTCGCAGCAACTAAAAGGAAATTTCGATTATTCTAAATTAATAATCGATACATTGATTTGTCAGGATACAGTTACAAGATACAGTTGTTTGCTTTCTCGACTGAACCTATAGTGTTTGTTCTGGTAATAAATTCGAGGTACCCATGGTACGATATAATATGACGTACACGTGATACAGACAACGATAATAATATTATAGCGAGTGTGACAGTGAACAGTGAAAAGCAAAAAAAAGCGAAAAAACCAAAAAGGATTAATACAATATATCACACGACGTATCTGCAGGCCAGTCGCAGTAGTGCAAAACCCAGAGATCTACGGTTTTTTTTTTTTACAAATCTCGATTTATTTTTATTATTATTATTACCACGTGTTCTGCGTCACAGAACTCGCTTGTATTAATTGAGAAAAATTCTTATACATTCATATACATACAAGAACTTTAAAACCTTAAAAAAAACATGTTTTAAATTGTATAGAAGAAGACAGGGCGCGTAGGTACTCACTCGGCTCGCTCTCCCTCGCGCTCGAGGTTCGGACTTTGGGGGTCCGTGTGGATTTTTTTCTTTTTATCCATTTCGTACGCGTAAGCGCGAACGAGGGAGAAGGGTGTTTCCGGTTGCAGACCCGTTGAATGGCAATAATCTTTGTTGAAAATATCGTATTATTATTATTATAGTTGTGTAGTGCGCGTGCAATGCTACCGCCACGCCAGAAGGGGTTGGACGACAAAAGCCAGAGAAATCATAGACATCATGTGAGCCCACAAAGAACGCTCTTTGTTTTTAAATTTTTTTTTGTCTGTAACAATTAGGTATTGTCTGTTGCGCGTGTGTTGGAACATAATGTATTTTCTATTTCTTTCTCTTTATCCGCTCCTGCAGGCTAAGTACCTATACTCCCGCCGCCATCACCGCTCAAAATGCAAATTTAACAATTGAAATAATAGGTGAATTACGGGACACTGCGCGGTGCGCCATACAATGACGCTAATAATAAGTGATAACGTTGTATGTATAGATATAATATTATATTGGCGTATAAAAGTGGAGTCCTATACGAAAGTAAATATTTAGATAAATTACTAAGGTTTGTCGGTGGTTGCCGGTTGGTTGTGTAGTAGGTACGCAGTATGCTCACTACGATAATTATTATAATAACATAATATAATATTGCAATATGCGTATTGAAGATTTTATTCGAGTAGGTAGATCTTTAGGATTTATCTTTCGGCTATTCACAGCAGTAATTTGCGAAAAAAATAAAAAGTACTTATCCTTCTTGACGCTAATGGTCTTCAAATAGATATAAATTGGTACCCGCCTAAATACTGTTTTGTTTCACGGACACAACGTCTGACGGTGATAATAATAATTCAAAACGGTCTGAACGTTTTAATTTGAGCAACTTATAACGTATAATAATAAAATAATTTAACGGTATTACCTATGGATAGACATTTTTTATTTTTTTTATATTTTTGCTCGCCAATTTCATCGTAATGGTCGTCGTTTTGATATAATAATAAATAACCTCGATACGTTTATATACTTCATCCCAATACTGAGTTAATAATAAAATGCCTGCGTATTTACTGAATATTATTATAGGTACTTTAATACAAAGAAAAATGAATAAATAAATAATAATAATAATCGGAATAAACGACATTAGGTACAAACGATATTTTAGATGAATTACGATTATTATACCTGTACTGGTCGACTTCAATTGGTCTCTGCGAATATTTATTACATACATTTCGATCATATTTTGAAGATAAAAATGCTATAGGCTTTTTACTGTAAAAATGCTATAAAAATGTTCGGGATTTCCCACGCGTGGACGTTTATGTTCAAACAGTCACTTAAACTGAGACTATTGGTAATATTATATATTACAATAATAACCAACCGTCTACAGTGTTCTTTCAGAGAAGAAAAAAAAATTCTAAGCGAAACACATAAATAATATGTATTTAAACACCGGCCAGGTCGTTAAGCCATTTTTAAATGCAAAACACTCCAAGTGTATAATAATGTATATCATGTCTCATTATGCAATAAAAAATATAAACAAATTTGTAATTTTTATTATCAATTTAAGACGGGCGTTTAAGATAGTTTAATGTGACAATCCATATTATATACTATGTATTCAAAAATTAAAATATCAAATACTATTTTCTACTATCATTGCCGGTTTAAAATTTAAACCGTTGTTGTACATATTATTGTGTATTTATTTTTAGCCAAACTAGATGTAAATTATAGTAAAAACATTAAAGTTTTCCCAAATTTATATCTCTACATCTTATTCTAACATTTCCTAAACATAACATTAAGTGATACTTGTTTCCATAATATATACGCGATGAAGGACAATGTTGAGTGTTTTTGTTTTTTTTATTATGTATTTCTATTATGTAAATTATACAATCCTTATTTTTTAATCGGCTAAATAACAAATTATACCTATTGCTTTACTATTTAATTATTTGTTGTACCTATATAGGCACTTAAACTGTTTTTAGAAAAACAGCAAAATATATTGTAATAGTATACCTATACCGTATATTTCACCAAATAATACATTTTATTAGTTAGGTACCAAATAAATACATTTTTTATTAGTGTACCTATTTTACGTGCAATAAATAAATTATGTATATAAGTAACAGACACTATATAAGGTACTATATATACTATAGTGTAATACTATACACATTTTATATAGATAACATTTTTAAATTTTTGATTACATTGTTCAATATCATAGTATTATTGACATTTGATAAAACAAAATTATAATTAATAAAAAATAACAAACGTGAACACTATTAAAATTGCTAAATAAATATTTTGAGTTGTTTTTCGTTCGTTATTAAAGTCTAAATAGGTACCAACCATAAATTTCACACTGGAATTTGTTCCAATTATTAAAAAAAAATATAGTACCCATGCCATAAATTGTTTTGTCATAATATTATTTGCGGTGTAAAAAAAAGTTTAATATTTTTAAATTCCAAAGGGTTGAATAAAAAATATGACATAGAAAAATGTATTTTATTTAATATTAACATTAATAAATTGAAAAATTGTATCTATTAATAGGTATATTTAATTTTATTTAATTACAATCAAGTATTAGGTATCGTTTCCGATACCTATAATATCCATTGTATCGTGTTAATGACTACATGCAGTGGCGTATACTATATAATTCGGTGGCCCGGCCAAAGGACATAACCCCCATTAAATACTTTAGAAACAGCAATTTTTTAAGATATTCATTTTTTGGATCTGCAAAAATTACCCTATTTTTTGATTCAACCCCCTCTACAAAAAAAATTAGGTCTAATATAGTATGCGCTAGAGTATGATTAATTTTTAAGAGTTGTCATTTTTTACGGACATCGAAATGAGTTGGATCAGATAGTATTATATAAATGATGAAGAAAATAAATAAATGTCTATTATATTTTGGGTTAATAAATAGGTGAAAATATTACCGGAAAATTATCTCGTTGTGACGATTGTTTCTCATTGAGATATTATATTTTGTTAAACGCGCAGCCAGTCAAAATCATTTCACTGCCGACGTTGTCGTTTTGAATTATTTAACAACCCCCGATGCCTTTACTTTAAAATATGATCCAAATTTTTTATGAATCCATGCTATATCAAACGCTACGTGTATTTGTTTAAGAAGATGTAGGTATTACGTATACAGGAAGTGAAAATAAAACAACAAAAAGTCTCCAAAGACCATGAATCATGACTAAATATGTATCACGGGACAAGGTAAAAATGTCTACCGGAAGCCGCCCGCAACTATACACTCTCGCTCCCTTGGAAAAAAAAAAGAACACCGACGGTAAGGCAAAATATTTGTTTTTATAAATCATCCAGTTTAGCAGATTTTGGGTTCAATTCCGGCTCCCGAATAGCAAATTGCTATTAATTTATTTAACGGCGTAACTTTATACAATAAAGATGAGATAGTGAGGATATTAAAACTGCCCTATACATGTGTAACTACACTGTACAGTAATAATATACCTAATATGATGTAATATATTAATATCATGTTAAAATGTTGTAATTCTACGATGCAAAGCGTAAATAAAAAAAAAAACTTTTGAAAAATTATGCATGTACCTAATTTCCCTGAATATTTTTATTTATTATTTGTAATTCGTCATTGTAAATATTTTCAGAAATCCATTTTTTTGTACCTAAACTAATAAACTCTTATACAAAAATCAACTATAAAATATTTAACTTGTCTATCGTTTAATAAGAAATGAGAGGAAGTAAAAGGATGAAAGTTTATTGTATTTAACTTTATTGAGATATAATTATCATAAAATCATATTTTTTATACATTAGCAGTTTATACTATAGTAATTGATATTGCCAACATTATCGCCTACATGAGTGTTAGACATATAAATCATAATAATTAATATCATGTGTTAATGTATTATATAATAGTGATATATACAAATGCATCATAATCATCTGTTATAGGTACCACCTCAGACATCAGCAAAGGCAAGCTGAAAAAACGTACTTATTTATATTGAGATTATTGTTAAATTATATATTGATTGCTCAACGAAATACTTTTATTTCCAACGGGTGTTAGGTATATGTACCTATATGCTGATTGTAAAGTTTTTTTCCATATTATAGATTATTAACAATGATTTTTTAATTTTAATCATATTTTTATTTTTAACTTTTGATTATATAATATATTTGATCACTGTGAGATGTCTTAAATACTTGTGAAATCGATTTCAAACGATGCACCGGATTCGAAATCGAAATAAATAAATGCACCGTAGCATAAAATAGGGAAACCAGCGAGTGCATGAAGAAACAATTGTCGTTCGTGGCCACCAGTACCTAAACTATATTAATATATTGTGCTCCGTGCGGCTTATCGTAGACTCTAGTAGACGCTTTTGGAAGCGATCGAATTTGAAATATTATACTATAATGATAAAGACCGATTAATAGAAGTAAATGGTATTTTTTTCCAATTTAATCAAAATGAAATCCATTTAAGAACAAATGGTGAATGTAACATTTTGACAATTGTAACTGTTTATAACCGTTCAAATATATAAATGATGACCACTTTCGCTAAATGGACGAAACTTGTAACCGAATAGCAAATAATATATAAAACATTTTTCACATAATATAGTCTACCAAATAAATATATATATATATATGTAATATGTATATGTCTATACGATAAACGCTATGCCACAATACATAGTATAATATAACACATAAGTATATAATTCATTATAATATAATATGTGTGCACAGACATACTGCTATAGAGTGATTACGATTTTATTGAGGGGGAGGTGCGATTGATAATGCTTGGGGTTGCTGGGAGAAAAAACTAGCAGGTACATAAAGCACGATGAAATATAATTATATTTTTTGAATTTAACGTGATCAGTAGTATATTATGATTTATAGGCCACTAAAAAAGACTTATTGTATTGTAAGTCGGTGAGTTGTGCCTACTAAATGGATACTATTCCAATGACGCACACAGAAATTTCAAAAAGCGATCCGTTGTATAAAAAAATATTTTATACATTTTTGCAATATTTCGGTATTATATAATATTTTATAAACACATTTTAAAATTGTTTAAATATAGTGAAAAAATCCAAGGGGTTGAACACAATTCTGAGTGTACGGCACTGTGCTACTCGTATATTATGTGATAATAACGTTCAGGTTATATGAATAATAAATATATTCAATTGACTTTACCGATTTGATATTGATTATTATTATTTGTTATTGAATATAATTTATGAGCAAGCGGAGCCAGCTGATAACTGGACTTCGCATTATCGCTATGTATTTTTTAATATTATGATACATATATATCATATTTATATAGGTACACGGTTTAATGGCTGCAGGAATTTCGTCGAACAAATAGGTTTACCGTAAGCTGTATTTTTATTTTTTTATTTTTTTTTTTTCATGTATAATTTATATAGGTATAACTGAAAACAATAAAATTAATCGTGTGAAAAAGTATTTCAACGTAATATAATGATTAATTAATGTATCCGTTTCTAGATTCTCGACGGAAAAAAAAATATCTTTTGTTATGGAATAATATCCGTGTTGTCGAATAAAACATAATCAAACCTAATAATAAATAAAACGTGTAATTCAGATATAAAAAGAAAAAGGATGAACTTAATTTATTGTATTATATTGTAATACTTTGATTGTTAAAAACAAACACGGTGATTTTATTTTTCATATTAAAAAAAGACATCTATATATGAATATATAGGTGTACAAAAAATCCATTGACTGTAATCCTTAAAAACTTAAACCAGCGTAAATACGAAAATAAATTAAAATGTAAAATAATTCTCCAAAAATGTATGTATGGTTTAAAGTCGTGTAAAATTCGACTATGATTAAAACCATATACAACAAAGGTCGATTATGCAAAGTTTACCGCACGAATGGACATATTGAATGAAAGTTTGTGAACCGTATCCGAATCGATTTTTCAACTTACACTTACGGCAATTATAATTTATAAAAGAAATCAATACGCATCTATTGA
The DNA here is from genome assembly GCA_008086715.1 of Sitobion miscanthi. Classification (NCBI taxonomy): domain Eukaryota; kingdom Metazoa; phylum Arthropoda; class Insecta; order Hemiptera; family Aphididae; genus Sitobion; species Sitobion miscanthi. The sequence goes on along the minus strand of CM017798.1, from coordinate 22,480,282 downwards.
ATTATTATGTAGGTCATTAATATTATAATATATTGTACGTGGTAATGAAAACTGAACACAGAACACATTTCGCTAAGATGAACATGATAATACACAGAAAATTTAATTAAAAGCCCTAGCGGTTCAATTAAAAAAAAAAATTGTAAATTATACGTATATATTTTGAGGTTGCTCTTCAACTCGGTTTTTTTTTTTTTTTTTTAATTACCGTCGTTATATTTTTTATACTTTTGAAATGTATACATAAACCAAAAAAAAAAAATTATCTGTGGTGTACACTGTACATATTATGAAGTCTCGTATATTTATGCTCACCGACCATGTAAAATGTAAGCTACTCTATCTACCATATACACTCTACTTTCTGTAAGATTGCGTACATAAAATAAATACGATTGACTACATATATATAATAATATACAAATATACAATATTATACATATTAAATTATTTTGGTACATATATTATAGTATATAATATTATGTACACAAATAATAAATTTAAGACATTATTATATTATTAAAATAACCAACGACTCCAAATTTATCCACTATATAAAGTGTCTTTTGAATATTATATGGTCGCATTTTGACCAAGTTTATGAGGGTTAAGTGTATGGTACACTATGCGTGTGTCCCAAAAATTGCGGATCACACTAAGTAACTCTCCGATACTTACTCTTTGTTACATAATTAATATATTTAAATGCGGTAGGTATTTCGACAATAATCTATAAGAAAATTCAAATTGTATGGAATACATTGCAGTATTGCACACACGCGCACACACTCGCACACACACACACACACACACACACACACACACACACACACACACACACACACACACACATACACACACACTACATGCATGCATGCTGAATCCCAATAAACACCCTGCATCTAAATATTATCCTCAAAAAGTACTTTATATTATAAATTAATCAAGTATGAGGTGTTAACACGAAAATTAAAAAAAAAAAAACTGTAGAAAGTAATCTATATTTTTTGTAGAGTGATATTAGAACAAAAACTTGTTATGTTCTTGAGTATTAATAAAATAAAACCCTAAGCCCACTCGTGGGTTTTGTATGATATGAAATAAGAACTAATTCAACAGCTTCGAAAGTTACAAGTGTGTCCTCTTCGTTTTATTTCATAGTAATTTAGATTAAATAGCGACCATATCACCACACTCAGACCACCCACTTGGACCTACGACAGAGCAAAAACTGTTACTAACTAAAACCGATACTGAATATCGGTGGTGGGCTAACTTCACGGTCGTTTAATTTAATTCATAGTCATATTGAAGGTAAATTTCTAATGATCTTTAAGAACATAGGTATTAATGCACATTTATTGCCGTATAATATTTAAAGTTCAAACCTCATCTGAGACTATATTTTATTATTATTCGACAGTCATTATTTTCAACAAGACAACAGTGTACACAATATAATATTGATATTGTGTCTAGAAATTCTAAAATCATTAAACCCTTAAAACGTGTGATTTCCTTATGAGTATTTTAGAATGATTCAAATGTTAGGTGTGTGATATTATGCATTTAAATATGTCGAATCTCAAGGTGAACAGAAAAAAGTTTGAGTTACCTATCGGACAATTCGAAATATTTAGTTTTAAATTAATGGTATTTTAGTGTAATTGTATTATCTCAATAGGATTTTAATTTTGTTCGATACAGCCACAAATCAAGATATCGATGTTAGACATATTATTAATAAGAATTTACTGTATTTTGTATTATTTTTATGAGCCTAAATGAAAAAAGCTTAGATTTAAACGGTTCTTAATATTAAATCTGCTCCCACACACTAGAATGCTGCAGTTGCCAGTGACATACCCTTCATGAAAGTTTAGGAAACACTGATTTAATAATAAATAATTAAAAATTAAAATGTTGTATTTTAAATAAAATAGTTTTGTATTTTTGTTTTGGAGAGTACCGAAGAATGTATATTAGTTTTGAAATACTACCTATACATAAATATTTTTTTTCTACCGCATATAAAAATAAATTACCAAACATAGGAGTGATAAAAAGTATCATACTTACTAAATGTTAAATATAAGGTTAGGTTACATCAAACAATTTCATTTTCAAATTTCGCAATTTATTCCCCTAAAAGTAATAGAACTTATTCCCCATCAAAATATTTTTAAATTTGGTGCGAGAAATTATAATTTTCCTTTCACATTTATGAGTATTACACACATTACATGGTACGTATCGAAAATAGTGCTAAGGACAGACACCAGGACTCTATAATATTATAATATTCGGTTTGTTTGTTTTTTTACCATTATTCTACTTTAAGAATATTACTATCGATAACTGTTGGACGATAAATAGGTATTGGTATTGACAGAAAGTGGTAGTGATAATGTTATTATGTCGTATTCGATACTACTCACATTTAGAAGGTAAAAATAAAATCGATTCAAACGTACGAAATACCAAAAATGTTGTAGTTTTAATCTTGACATATTTCGTGAATTCATCAGATATGTACCATTTTAAAATACCACCTAGCCGTGTAATATATTTTATTCTTACTTGAATTTTTCATATTAAATGACTAACGATACGTGGTATTACGTGGACTTAGATTTGTTCAAACATGCGTCAATTATTATAATATTTAACATTCCTCATAAGTCATAATATTACACTCTCATATAATATTAATTAAATCAGTCACCGGAATTTAGAGCTACCTAGGTACTCTTATTTATAATTATATAAGTATAAAATACAAACGATTAAAAGTTAAACAGAACCCCTGAATTTAATAAAGTAGTAATACGTACAGTGTACAGTCAATGAGTTCCTGCAACATATGATTGAGTATTTTTGTTTTTGTTCAATTAAATAGGTTAAGCACTTAAGCATATTATATATTATGAATGAAGGTACACGTATTTTATGAAATCTACGAAATTTACTACTCGTGTCGTATGCTATTTACGCACCTTGTTTGACAATCCTCTTTTTGGCTTAAAAATAGTATTTATAGTTTGATTAAATCGACCAGTTAGTTTTTTTTTCAACTATTTTTAAAAGTTTCTTTCATTTTGTTACCACATATCTCACCGCAGCGTATGTTGCAGTTTAATTCAATTTTTCATTTGTAATAATTCACAAGTTTTTAAAAACCTAATACTGCAAGGTTCATTGTTAAAAATAATTTATTAAAATAGGCACTCACCAAAATTACTCATTTGAATAAATAATATAACTTTAATCTAACAACGAATACGCACTCGTTTGTCAAGTACTATATTATATATAACAATTAAAATTACAATCATAACAAATTGTCAATGTATTATAAAATAATATGTGAAAATCGAAAAAGTGTAGATTACTTTATCAAATGTTGATATGGCGACACTGATCAAATAATAGTCGACATGGTAGATGGCATGCCCAATAAGACTACAAAATAGTGCAAATTAAGTTTATTAAGATCTGATTCAGCAAGTATTGGTTTATATTATTAACTGAGGAAATTTTGAAAACATTTATTTTTACAAATATAAGATTTGTTTTAAAATAACAAGTAGTGTATAAACTCTTAATATTTAATTATTATTTACTATTCCTGCTTTTCAATAAGCCAATAAATACACAAGGATACTATTTTCTATTAATATTTGTTTCCATTCTGTTTAGATTTTTAGATTCAAGTTAATATAGCTGGTAATATACGTTCTTCGGAAAATATCAAAAAAATATTTATTGTATGTATAATGTGACTTGTTTCTTAGTTCTGTATACAACATATCAACGCAGTGACTCGGTGGAAAAACTGAAGACGATAAATCAAAAACCACTTGCTCCTAGGTTGTCGGAGGTGGCTGGCGTGGTGGTGTAGTGTGGTGGCGGTAGCGGGTGAATAACAAAATAATAATAATAATAATAATGATATTATTGCTATTATTATTGGCCCGGCAGTACAATAAATAAAATATATTATACGAGTTTCTTAACAGATATACGTAAAAGCGTAACGAATATAGGATTGCAACGGCTCTTTCGAAAATAATATTATACGTTATCATTTTATATTGTGATAATAATATATTCTATTGGCCATTACTATTTCTGAGTGCCAGTTACGTGGTATTCCTTTTGGTATGCTTGGGCGTTTAATGTTGTAAATATTGTACTCACGTAATGGAATATATACACTATAATATAATACGAGCGCATCGGCTATTGACTTTGTTATGCGCCCCTAACGACGGATGATGTAACAATAGGTATGCACGACGGGATAGACTTTCAACTTTATAACTAAGACGTATCGCCATAGGCGGTGATTTAGTAGAATTTCATGAGAGGGGGATGAGGTAAATGTTTACAGTATTATACAAATTGTACAATTTGAACAACCACCTCTCTACCACCCCTTACATTTTCTAAATATTTTTGTTCATTATCATGAACAAATAATAATACACATTATCCACGATGAGTCAACAACAACAACAAAAAACATAAATTCGAGTATATTGAACTCATACAATTAATACATAGTTTAATACTAATTGTTATTAATATAATCTATTTTCCATCTTCTCACTTCATGATGTATAACACCATATGAAATATGTACCCGATTTATGTAACTTTGGACATAATTATAACGAATGTGATTAATATGTGGTACGAAGTGCACGAGATCAGCTAGTAATAAATAATAATCAATCAAAATATTTATAAGACAGCCAAATATCAAAAATGTGTTAAATTTTTTATGGGAAAACCTTCAATAATAACAATAATAAAACGAGTGTGTAAGTGTGTATGCGTCAGGGAACGTTTAGATCAATTGGAAAAAAATCAAATTTCAACTGCTCGGAATAATTAAATAATTCTATTTAGATTTTAGGTAGGTAATATGAAAAAATCGGGTAAGTGGATGTCGCTCTGCTGTACAGTAGGCTACAAGTGGGTCAATGCATAATGGATTGTATTAAACTTGAGTTCAATGATATAATATCATTGTATAAGAAAACTATTCCGAGCGGAGACGGTTTATCAGTCTGGATTTTTTAAATTTGTATTATTTATTATAGCCTTTAAGTCGAATTAATATTATAATATTATAATTTTTTATTCGTTTCTACGGTGATAAACAAATAGTTAAAAATTTTAAGCGGGTTTTCGTAATTTTTTCTGTAGTTTTCCCGTGGAATTAAATAACTATTGAGAAAATCGAAAAATGACCCTCTAAAGTACCATCTTGATCCAATTTGCTTAAAGATAAAGTACTGTATGTTGAAATCAAAGCACTCCTTCCAGTAGACATTTTGCATACAGGATATATTAAAAAAAAAAAATTAAAAAATAAATATACACCATTGTAAAACCACTAGCTTCCTCGCTCCGCTCAGAATCTAAAATTATAAAACTTTTAATTTTTTTAATTTTATATTTATATAGCTTCAACAACTGTGGTTATTATCTAGCTATGGTTGCTACTAGCCAGTACTAGATACGTAATTTTTTTAGATTTTGAGCGGAGCAAGGAAGCTAAGTGGTTTTACAATGGTGTTGTTTTTTTTTTTTATCCTGTATACAAAATGTCTACCAGAAGGAGTGCTTTGATTTCAACATATTATAGTTTCTTATCTTTTAGCAAATTGGATCAAGATAATACTTTAGAGGGCATTTTTCGATTTTCTCAATAGTTATTTAATGCCATGGGAAAACCGACCGACAAATTACGAAAAACCGCTAGTGGTATTTTAATTTCTAACGCTTTATTTATCACCATAGAAACGAATAAAAAATAATAATATTATAATATCAATTCAACTTACAGGCTATAATAAATAATAACAATATAAAGTATCCAGACTGACAAAACGTCTCCGCTCAGTATCGTTTTTCTTATACAATGATATTATATCATTGAATTCAAGTTTAATATAATCCATTAAACATCAAAACCTACTGTACAGCAGAGCGACATTCACTTACCCGCTCTTTTTAAATATAAATTTTTTAATTTATATTATTTTATAAATTGTTACTTCGTTGTTTTCATTTCTTGATAAGTACCTAATAAAACAGTATTATTTGTTGTACATGGATTGAAATTTTCTTTAATAAAATAGGTACCTGTATTGTCATAAAAAATGACAATAATGTTAGTTATTAATATGTAAGACAGTAAAAAATTATTTTATTGAAATTTATTTACTCAATAATGTTATTTTTTCTTAGTAATAAATATTTAAAGTTTAGATAATCTATATAGAGTGACACAAGAGTCCCCTGAAAAATGTGGGTTCACTGCTCCGTTTGTCAAAACTTTAAGTTATTATAAGTTATACGTAATTAACTACCTACTCGTTTAAAATGTAATTTAATATATTAAATTTCTGTAAAAAAAACAGTCTGCTAAAGAATATTAAACTAAAAAAATTTAATATATGTTGGTATTTAGTCAAAAATTAAATAAATTAAAAATTACAATGATTACAAATAAGTAGTAAGAAATAAAATGTATTTTTATTGTTATTTTTTTTATCAAACACACATTTTTGAACACATGATGACTTTCGAAAACATGACAGTCGAATAAGCGACCGACACCCATGCATGGGTGGGCATTGATAGAAGGAAATAAAACATCTTCAATAGGTTAAATCTAAGCCTTAAGCTATACAAATTGAACATTTAATACATAGACGATACCTACTATTGTTCATCATTATTTGTCTTCTGTTATTTTATTATTACAATTTTAACACAGTTAAAGTTACCAGGCCATGATCGTACCCACTAATTCCAATTATTTAAACAAATATTTCATAAAATATAATTACTTATTCGGAAAATGCGTTTATTAAAATAATCACCTTGTATTTAATATAAATAATAATAATAATAATTTATTTTGTAGACCGAGTTACTGTTGCATTATAATATATATTTTTTTTCTGAAAATTATATGGCTTTGAATACCATAGGAGAAACCTCTTATTGGCGAATGGTGACACAGAAGAAACTGATCAGAACTCATTGGTTCAAATAATTTTAACAGATTATCCATAATTGTAATATAATATAAAAAAATCTTAATATGGCAACATATTATTATAAAGATTTTGTTTTATATAATTTTAAATTCTATTGTGTTTTCAAAATGTCTTGTTTGTATACTGAGGTAAATCAATGAAAAAAATGTATTTTATGACAATTAATACAACTTTTTATTATTTAATGTGTAAATTCTTAATTTTTTATGCTATTGTTGTTTTAAATTATAACAATATATTTTTAAATATTTTATAATATTAATACAAATAAAATCCTCTTAAATTGTTTATTAAGATAGTAAAATTACTATTTAAAAAGTTGTATAGAGGCTAAAAAAATAAGCAAACAACACACGAAGAGTGAGCTTTTATGCAAAACCTCACTTATTTAATTGCATTATTTTATTGATCAATACATTAACAATCGATCATAATATTTAAAACGAGTATACCATTAATTTAACTATTTATTAAAAGATTATTTTGTTGATACATTATTGATATTTTTTTATTCTTAGCTCTTTAGAGTTGAAAGGCCATCATGTACAACAAAACGTTTTTTAAGTTAAACAATTTAAACCATTAAAGTTAACGGGATAGAATTTCTTATAGTTGATTACAAATAACTTTTAGAAATAGCCAAGGTGCCCAATCTTATCATTGAGTATAGTCATCACATAATACATAACTATAACCTATAAGACTAATATATTTTTTGTTCTGCCCAGAACCATAATTGAAACACGCATACAATATTTTAATAGCGTATGACCATTGAGTATATATTATACAATAAATACTCAATTGTATTATGTATGAGATAATTTAATAAAATATTGCAACGAGTACTTCGTAAATATTTTTACGATTTTGTTTTATTGAAAAAAAACATTACTATCAAACGTTATTTGATACAATTTTTAAAGAAAGAATATGACTTTTAACTTTCAAGACGTAAAACTTATAATATAAACAAAACGAGAGAATTCAATATGAATGATATTCGAGTTCTAAGCGATTCTTACGAATAAAATAATAAGAGTTTAATTTAGCTTTCTTTATTTAATACTTACTTTTAAATAAAAGTATTAATTTATATTATTTTACCCATGCGCAATGAAAAAGTCACAAAGAAAAAAGCATTAACCAAATAATGATCAAATATGTTTTTCTATCGATTCGTAATAAAAAAATATTCTATTTGAACCATGTGGCGAATGGAATTACATAGGTCATACTAAAATTAGATTTACATTTTAAATTACAAAAAGTTTAAAAATTGCGAACAACGAACGTACATGTATGGTTGTTGTATATTGTGAATGTCTGAACAAATAACGTCTTGGAGCGAATTCTGTTTATTTCGAGTGACTTTATGCTGACATACAACTAAACTTGTTTAAAGAATTCCACTAGCTACTGCCTGCTGTCTATATCCACTTTACCCAGTGGTTTGTTTCGACATGTATTTGTCTACTTGTTTTATTTATCATTTGTTTGACACCTCAGGAGTGACAACGATGAATGACAACTCGAAACCAACACGATTATTTTAATTAAAATTTAAACTAGATGAATATACTACGTTCCGTATGAGTATGAGGGTGAAATAATTTTGAAATAAATCACCAGGCGTTCTGTATACGAACATTTGTCGAAGTGTAAAACATGGATTTATTACAATTCTACAACGTACAATAATAGTGAGATTGCTCAAAAGTACTTTTAAAAAAACTCAAAGACCATTAAACGAATAATGATTTCACCTATGCTACGTTTCAAAATAAATTGTATGACTGATTGCATGACGTTCAGTAATGATTTTTACGTACGTATTCTATTTGTAAGTATGTACTTTTATAGTTATGTATAACGTTAGGTATATTATATGCCACAGGGTGTTACCACTGGGTATCTTCCCTAATCTAACTATTCATATCATTTTTTCTTATTTTCTCTTACCTTTCATATCAAACCTACATATTGTACAAAAAGCATGTATAGATTGTAGATTTCTTCAAATAAATAAAAAAAAAAAAAAAGGTATATCATATAAATATAATAATGAATTATAATATTTACAAAATGTGCATAGTTTTTACAAAGTAACATAACAACTGTGGTGGTTATCTTATTTTAAATAGACTTGCATAATTATCTGATATCTAAAATAAAACAATAATCTAGAGAACTCTGACTGCTGCATAGTTATTTTCAAGTTGACCTCTTAATTGAGAAGGTTTATGTAACATCAGGGATCGATCCAGGGGGGTGTAGGGTGTAGTGGCCTAGACCCCTCCCTCCCAATGACATTTTAGTGCCTCCTTATGGATACCACCATTAATAATAAATACTATACTTAAATTCAATATATTATATTGCATTTGTGTTGTAACAAAACGGTTGCCCCCCAGATCTGTGCTTGATCAGCCTTTTTAATTGTGTGAACCACTAATTATGTAAAAAAAACTTTGAGGCCCACCTATACCTAATAGCTAATTTATAGGTCTAATTAATAAACACTAAATAAGACGATAAAAAAAAATACTATAGACGTGTATAAAATCATATAAAAATCTCGATGTTATTACTAATTAAAATCCACTGACCCTTGGTTTAGACTCTCGACCAGCGTCCGCAGTACACGAGTGGGCCCTGGCCCATGGGTGGGGAACCGATGCTCTAGATACATGTTAAATTTGAATTTAATGATGAATAATATTGTAAATGCAAAAAAGATTCTGAGTGAAAGATCAGCATAACATACTTCTAAGAATAATTATTATGTTACATTATATTTATATTATTATTAGTACCTAGTTTAAACTATATTATTTTAAAAATCACTGCAAATAACATAAGTCAATACGCAATGATGAAAAGTTTCCAGTTACCACGATTAATATTTTTTGTATTAAGTAGGCACAACTATAAAAATAAATAAAATGTATTTTTGAAAAATTTGTTATTTTACGTTGGAATACGAATTTCGTAAAATTTTGATCTTATGATACATAAACAAAAATGGTGAAACGTATTTTCGATATGTTTACATTGCTGCAACAACAATTATATTAAATATAATACTCAATTAAAATTATAGTGATTACATAAAATATACTTAGTAATATAGGCTGTCGTCTCAGAATCGTTTTTCGTACTTATATATGTAATGATTTGTCATTGAATTCTACTATACGGTAGAATAGTACCCACAAACTCACCTTTTTATATAATAATATTGGAATACTGATTCAAGTAAATACTATGTATCAAAAATTGACACTTTCAATAATAATAATAATAATGGGCTAATTTTGGAACGCCAAAGCTAACTTTTAGACTACCCATACGGCCATACAGTAAAGTTTGTACTATTCTCTTTCTCACATTTTTATATTTCCGCGCGATGATGTGGTTACTGATAACTTTTCCCCTAACATCGCAGTCCCATGGGAAATAAAAACCAGGCGAATGAGAATGTGTCAAAATCCACGATGCGCGCGCACATACACAATACACACGTATCTAATATTAAGGTTGTATTATTGTTATATACATATATATACGTGTATGGAGCATAGGTACGTGACCCTTTTTTTTTTTTCAAAGAGCTGCCGACAGAGACGGTTAATGCGTGAAAGTAACTCGGACGGATGAAGGGAACTTTACAGCGACTAGAAAGTTTAAATTAATAGTGTACCGGATTTAGACGACTTTTCGAATTTATAGGTAGACGCAGCACATATAATTTGGTGTACTGATAAAGCGATCGGATCAACAAGGACCGCGTATAAAATGTGATAACAGTAATTTTTATAAATCATAATAGGTGTTATATTATATTATATTTTACTACATAGTATATCGCAAATATGTATGCTTTTTTATTGCTTATTACGATCATTGGCCAAAATAAAATTAATAACATACTACATTAGAATTTAAATATATCAACTGTTGATAACAAAATTTGTTATCATTAGAATGGTAGGTGTGAGAAACATAAATACTTAATGATAGAATAATAACTATATTAGTATACTCAATAGACATTGTTTAAAAGACAAAATTAGCATATTTATTCAATTATAGGTGATCATAATCTTATTTCTAGGTTGGTATATCACTCAAAAGCATCTGTACAACATTTATTTTATACCAACAAATTTTTTCCGTGATACCACAGCCGTAAAAGAGCATATATTATCCCATTTATGCACTACTCGTTGCAACTGACCTGTCCCGTCTTAGTCCTGATTAAATAGGTACATCGGGCTCGAAGATAATCAAATCGTGATACCTTTACTGCTGGATTTTCGGTAAGTGTGAAATTTCTTCTAGACGGTCTTTCGGCATATCAACTTATCATATAGGATTACAGGATTCCAGTCCCTATATGGCGGGTGTTCTTTAATATCTTTGATTAGAGGGAGGTATTAATAATTATATTCTATTATATTGATGTGTTATGTTAGTATCAGGCACAATATTGCGGAAGTATTTTTTGAGGTTTTCGTAACAAACATACATAATACATGTACAAACTAATATAGTGATTGTGATGTGTCAAAATGTGTTGGGAAAACGCACAATTTTATTTAAATAAAAATAAAGTGCTCCTTTGACCAATAATTGTTGATCAGACCATCGATATAAAACCTCGTCTGGGTTGACGGTTATTTATTTGATTCGGGAATTGGTACCTGCATATATTATACAAATATTATATTTTATGTTTACCTACCTAGTTCAATAGATAAATGCGATACTATCTAACCTAATCTTCATTGTATATAATACGTGATTTACTCGTTGAGTGTATGTATTAAATATATATTATAATATATAATAAAATATGCAATATAATATTCGATTGTAGTATTTATACAGAAGTAAGATTGGGTATTGTTATACTCATAATATACAGACTATGGAAAACCGCAAAAGTTTTTTGCTAAATGAATGCAATAACTATGAAGTATATTCTTAGCCATTTCAGTGTGTTACTTAAAATGTATATTGATCCAACAAAAGTTTCTTAAATGTAAATCCTCCAAGCCAATCTACTTTATTCTTAGAATGCAAAAAGTAATGTATATATAAAATATAGTGAATAGAGATTGAAACATTTTTGAAAAAAATAACTGTGACGTAGATATAATACAAACTGCAGCGTAAATAATTAAACTTAATCAGACTTTATAATGCTGAAACTACTAATAATATAATTTAATCAGTTTTATTTAATTATAACAACTCTGTTATATTCATAGTAATTATAGGTCTCTACTTGATAAACTCTTCAGAAAAAAGTTTCAATTTTCAATTTATATTCAGTTTGATAATAAATGTCCAATAAATAATTTTTATCAACATAATATTTTTAATTAAAAACAAACACATACAATATAATGGGTGAAAATGTGTGATAGTGTATTTATAAATTGTCATGATTTGACTTCTTGACTAAAATAGTGTAATCCGTTTCATTTTCACACATTTTTTTTTTTACCGGATTCATCATTCAAGCTTCTAATAGATTTAGTTCACGTTGAGTTGCCGATGGACGCATTACCATACGCTTTTAATATCGTTTGCCAAAATAACATTCGTTCAAGTTAGTGACGGCCTTAAAAGCTTTAACCTATTTAGAAGTCTCGCAATAATAGCCATTTTAACTTCTACTTCAAATTTTATCTTGACGCTGAAACAAAATGCTTTTTAACTTATATAATGATGTACATTTCAAGAACATTCCACTATGAACTATTTCGGCACTCTCACAATATACACATTACGATTTATATAGAAGTATTATATGAGTATAGAAATTAAGTTTACGTTAACTATAAAATTAATTTAAGTTTTTGCTGTACGCTACTGGTCTCAACACTATTACTTGTCTTTACACCGGTTAAATGTTATTTTGTTGGCTTGACGTAAAATTTACTACAAATATATTTATTGATAAGTTTTTATCCAGAATGGAATATTTACATGGCGTATATGTTGTGTGCATAAATATTTTAAATAGTTAATAATTTGATAGATTCTCTCAAATTATATTATTTTTGTCAATATCTGTAATACGTGTATTGGTAACTGCAACCACAACTCTAAAATATATTCAGTGGTTTATTTTTTTTTTTTTTGGGAGGGGGAGTCCATGGGTATTGCCCCTTCAGACCAAATAAAAAAATAAAATTTACTTAACACACTGGGATGCCCAGATAATATTATGTAGGTAATACTGCAAAAGTTACAAGAACCAACATTTATAGGTACCCATAAACTACGAGTATAAAATAATAATTGTATATACTGTATTATAGTCTTAAAGGAATGATACAGGTAGACACTATAGGTACTATAAAACAATTTTGGATCCACCCCTCCTACTCACGAAAAATGTGTACACATATATTATACTTATACATGTATACTAATTAGCATTTTTTGAATAAAAATAGACCCTATTAGAATAAATAACACATCCACTTGATAAATTTTATTACTACAGAGTACTGCAGATAAAGCAAAAACAAACATTTGACATTTTCAATAAATTGGTGTTGGCATAAAAACAAATCTTTATTTTACACCCCTATAATGTCCGCAGACATTTTCTGAAGAGGTGTGACTCAGTGAGGCATTGCAAATCTCCTAGAAAAATTTTTTCGACCCGATTATTAGGAGAAATTCCCGTTTATGTTAGGTAACTTGAAATTAGAAGATAGTTACTACTGAACTCGGTATTATTAAATACATTTATAAAATATATGGATGTTGTATAATGTACATTGTACACTAAAAATAAAAAATTTTGTAGTATATTATACATATTGTTATTATTATTATTCCTTATATAGTACGTGTGTTATGTGCTCGATTGCTTAACTTTGTCAACGTCTTCTTAAAAATATGATCCGGTTATGTAGAATTAATGGAATCATTTTTCAACGGAACATAATATATAGGTACTAGTTCGATAAAATAATATGCTTATATTATTATAGTTACGTTGGCAACAAACAGAATTTTATGGTAACATTACAGAAATGTTGTTTTCTAGTAAATAAAAATATTATATTTTTTTTGTCATAAAAATGTGTTGATAATTACTATAACGTCCATCAGCTTTATTAGCACATACTATAGCTGCTGCTGAATGGAATTGCCCGTGGAAAGTTAAATACCTGTGGATATTTATATAATATTCTTCAACTCCATTAAATGTAATAGCTGCACAGAATTTCAACACAATTATTTAGGGGTTTTGCCAAATATAATATACAGTTCTAAATGTATATCCAATTATAATACATATTTTATTTTCTGTAACTATAATGGCAAAAATATACGAATAATAAAGTTTTCATTTTTTTATGAACCAACAAATTCTTGCGTAAGCCCATCTTTGAAATGCAAAATTAAAAAAATTGGCTCCGACTCTTCGAGGTATATATCCTCGGATAAAGGATTACCTAACCAAATTTCATATAGATAAGTTCACGCTGTCAACATTTTTTTCTCAAGATTTTAACCAGCGGTAGTATTAACATAGTATATACCATTGCACACAATAAATGTCATGGGCAAATAATTTATGCAGAAATTAAAATTACCATTCAAAACTTCTAGATCCTTTAATGTATTCCGTTTATTTCCATTCCTAAACAAATCTACTTATTTAATGACCATTACAGGTTCTTCAATTTTCTAACTAATAGGTTGTACGTTCTATTTACTAAGTTTATCGAATTTCATCTTCTGCAGTTTTTCTGCAACAACCTTTTATTTTAGTGCTCTTTTTTAAAAGTTAGTTTTTATCTGCGAGCTGAGTATTTCAAAACTTTCGAATTGTACGTCTATTGTGACTTTTCTTTTCAACATGTCTCAAAGCACAACAACAGCGTTTTATTTTTCTATGATACTCCACAGCCGAAACATCTGAAATCCACCACCATGGTACATATATACAAAAAAGTATTGATTTTTAAAGTTTCGTGCGCACCATATATAGCTTATAGCTAAAGTTTTTCAAGTAAATGTCTATTCCTGATGTTTTAATATTTTCATTCGAATATGATAATAATATTGACATTCCTTGGAATATGAGTTTTCTTCAGCACCACAACTGCCGGGTGTACGACGTTTACGTACACATACGTATAATATATATTATGTACCTATATACATTATATATGGTAAATAATAATAATATTATTCAGACGGCTTTTATACTTCTATATGCTTCATATTGATACTTCTATTCTTATCATTCGATGTATTTTATTTACACAAAATATTAATCAAATATATGAAACGGAGAACATATTTTTTAAGCAAATACATAACGAAGAAAAGAGCTTAAGACCAAACATTATTTGAAATTTAACAATATAAATAAAATGCGATCAATTCCAATTTCTTAACATTCAACTATATAATATAAAAGTTAAATATTTGTAATAACATAACATTTAAATTGAATAGTTAATATAAATTGTTTGTCCATCGGATATAAATTATAAGTAGGTATGCAAAGCGTAGGTCATATCAGAGAAACTAAGTATTTATGTCTAAGATGCTTTATAAAGTAAACTTTTTAAAAAGTAGTATTCAATTAACAGTGTTCTGTATTATAATTTTTATTTATAACAAGAAACATTTTCATTTTATTTTCATTACTATGAATTGTTCGTAGAAATATATAAATGTATTATCTTACTTCCTTAAAACTTGTACATTATTGTTCGAAGTAAGTATAAGAAATTCATTTGTCGAATATTTACAAACTAAAAAATCATATAAGTTAAATTATTAATAATAGACTGTAGGTAATTATAATTAAAAACTATTGTAACTTATATAAATTAATAACAATGTATATCAATATAAATTAAATACCTACTGAGAATTTCTGTATAGAATACGTCATATACAAAACTATTATAAGTTTTGATTTATAAAATATATAAAAAGTTTTAAAACACTACCTTTTTGAGTATTGAGCCGAATTAAAATTGCTTGTAAAACAACCGAACGAATTATAAGTCAAATTATGAAAAAATCTACAGACATTATAAAATTAATGGTTAGGATTGAGGCATGTAGGCATAATATGTACTTATAAAAAAGTGAACAATTTGGGAGGTTATTGCTAAAGAATGAATTTATAATTATAAAGAGTTACAGATTTTTATATAATAAAAATACTAAACAGAACATTGACTATTTAATAATAATGTTCAGGAGTACTAATTTTGTGATACAAAGTAGGTATATGTTATTTTATCACATTATTACATGTCAGGCTAGATTGGGACTTAAACAAATAAGGCCGGGAGATCAGATACTAGAATCGAAAATATCGAAGCGGAATAATTACACCAAAATAGATACAAAAATCTGACGAGAGCTCTAATGAAAAATAATGCAGAGTTAATGTGATGTATGTAAAGCGTGATTCACCAAATATGCACACCCCCATTTTTTTTCTTTTAACAATAAATGTGTTAAATTTTTAAATTTTGGAATTTTTAAGTAGATATAAGGAACATTCAAAATATTTTCAAATACTTTGATTTTTATTATAAAATTTAAAAAAAGTCCTGGGGTGATAAAAACTAATTATTTGAGAACCCGGTCTTTTGTACTGTTAGCTGCTAAGCAGATGATTTTTTAAAAATGTTGTATTAAAATCAAAATGTCATCGAGTAGTTTTGAGTAATTATACTTTGTATAGTAAGGATAAAAAAATATAAAAGAGATGTAATGTTTAAACTAGTACTTAATAATTTATATACAAATTTTGAAATTACAATCTACCTATTTACTAACTACTATAGTTTTAAAATTATTGTAGTCACCATATTATCCAAATCCATTTATTATAATGGATATAATATTATCTTTAGTTCACAAAGTTTAATAACTCGAAAACTATTCTTTTAAATTCGATTTAGATATATGAATATTTTCAAAAAAATCAACTTAATGATCTACAGGAAAAAAAGGTGATTCTCATAATTTTATTTTAATCCAGATGACACTCTAATAATGGGATAAAAATATTTAAGTATTTGAAACTGTGGTCCTCAACTTACCTACTTCATAATTTAAAAAAACAGAATTTGAATTAATAATTGTTAAAGGAAAACATGGGAGTAAGCATGCTGGGTTAGATTCACCCTGTATAATATATAGCACTGTAGAAACTATTAAAAATGTCTAGTGCAGAAGTATTGAAACTGTGCTTCACGACTCCCAGGGGTGTCGAGAGAGTTGGCTAAGGCAAAATTAATGTAGGTCATGTATATTGTATAATTAATATAAATATTATTTATAATCATTAAAGCGATTATGGAAACGATAATGAAACGCATTACGGACTATTTGAAGTTTTATTTCACTAGACTCTGGTGTATCATTACTACACTTTTGTTATCCTTAATTTATTTATACACAATAGTAAATACAATTGAAAAAATCACTAACAATTTATCATTAATTTCATACCAGAATAGATGCGATAAATATATTATTTGTATTACAACTACATCCAAACTGTTATAAATAAAATTAATTTTTGTCATAAATAAACAATATAAGAGCAATTAGTTTCAGTTAGTTTATTGCTAATTGGCATTAAAAAAAAAAAAAATTAAAAATACCTTTACATCTATTTTGTATGTTTTAATAAGAATTTTGCTTTAAAATTATGTAGTATATTATATATATATATAAATTATATTACACATTTATAATAATATATACCTAATTATACTATCAAATTATTTTAACAATAATTGAGCAACCTTTTTAAAGTAGCATATTTTTTATTGCAATATGTATTTATAATATACATAATAATTCTGTATTGGTTTACCAATTAGACTATTAGACCATACATTTAAAATTCTAGAGTTTTAAAAATATATCCTCTTTGAACACAGTTATATTATATTTCATACTAGAAAAAACATTGATTTAAACTGAACAAACTTTTAACGAATACAACATAATAAAAATGAATATACTAATATTTATTGAAAAAATAAACAATAGAATATCCTAGTTTAGTAAGTACTTAAATTACATAAAATTTATAATCAGTGATATATGGTGTTATTTTTTTCATTTTTCGGTGTCGATATGAATATCTCAACAATCACACTGCCCTTAATATTTAAAGCTGTTAAATTTTAATAATATAACATGTTTTAAATTGTTGTATAAGGAAATTATGTGTGTTTGGCAGTCCGTCAGCCTATCTGGAACCCAAAATTAAAATTTTGAAGTCAAACCATACTATAAGTTGATGATTCAATTATGAGCTCCTACAAACTTTTATATACAAAAAAACAATCTCGTTATACACGATTTTGATTTACTGAAATTTTTTTTTAATATTTTAATATTAAAATAATTATACATCGATAATTTTTAGCAATTTTAGCTTTTAAGTGGAGCGAATAATGTAGTTTATTCCGTCTCTTTTATAAGTCCGTTTCACGTTTCAGTGATCTCTGTTATCTACTTTGAGCTTCAAAACTAAACAATATACAGAAATCAGTTATTGTTTCAAAAATGATCTGATGTCCCCTTCTTTAAGGATATATTTATTGTTCACAAAATATAGTCGATCCAATATCATTATATTATTACTATATATTTATAATTTATATGAAATAACAACGAACTACAAAATTATTATTTCATTATTTTTTTTTATAACTAATGATAAGATACTAACGAGTTGACAAATTTTATTTTTACTTACTAATTCAAATTATTCATATTATCTATATGATAGATATAAACGAGTAGTGCAACATTCTTGTTCATTGCGATTTTGCAAATATGACTATCTCTGCGTTGGCCTCTGAGTTTTGCATCTCACCCACCACTATACAATTACTATTTTACATGTTATCTTATTATAAAATTCTATTCAAATGTTCATTTTATTTGATCATAGTTTTACCTGTGAAGTACCTGTAAAGAAAATAGTCTTAGTGGATCAAAATAAGCCAGAAGATGTCCAGTTGATTTCTAAATTTACCGTTTTCGTAAGCTTCAATTAAAACAATATAAGAGATACGATTTCAAATCATTTTCTATTATAACGCTGTTTGAATTCTATACAAACCGAAATGGACTTTTTTATCCAATCTTTCTTTATTTATAGGTAGTTGAAGATTATTTAAAAATTGGTGAATTTCAATTGTACGAATAGGTAGGTATAATTTTTCTAAGACTAAATTTGTACAGTGAATAATCGTTTATAATTATGTCACTGATAAAAAAAATATATTTTTCAAAATATTTTTGCGAACAGTAACCTGGTGTCCTCCCCCCACTTTGACCACTGCGTACGAGTATATATATATAATATTATTATTGCTATTGTGCGATATCGAAAATACATAAAACATAAGACATCTGCAGTGTATATAATAATATCATACAGTATTATTCTAATATAGCACAACACACATCACCGAACACAGTATTTGACGTCACGAGCTGAACATTTGCTTTTATTATTATGTGCACTTTTTTCTTCTAGTGTTATATTGTATAAGATTTGATTATATGAAAATAAACTTCGTCTGCAGTTCACAGTAACAATGTTTACCGTACGAAATTCAATTATGTTTTGCATTGTCGTATGAATTTATATATTGTAATAATATTTCAATGATAGTATAGGTATACTTATTGCAAAATAATAAAATGGAAGATTTTCATATTTTTTTCACATGCAAACTATATAGGTCAGTCAATCAGGACCCTCTGATCTCTATCCCCGTTACCGTATAATTATTCGCATTATTCTCAATTTTTGACAAGCTTCACCAATTTCTTATCTGAACATTAAGTCGTATATTTTGTCATTATATTATGTGTATTTGTAAACCGTGTACCCGTTTATATGAACATACTACCTATCCATTATACATAAAGAAGAACCAGGGGGACGGAGTGGCCGAGCAGACTAAGACGTCGGTTGCAATGCGCACCGTCGCCGGTTTGAACCTCGGTCACGGATGACACTTCTCTCCGGGCAGACATCTTTCTGGAGAGAGAGAGAGAGAGAGGCCTCCACCCCCCGACCGAGCATGGTAAGCACCTATGGGTGCCCAAATCAAAAATTCTGCTAAAACAAACACACACGTGTAAACTAATCTACAGTACTCTCCCGGCCTCTACCACAATTCCACTGGCTAATGACCTTAGTAGTTGAAGTCTTAACCCTAATAAAAAAAAAACAAGAATCTGTAAATGTCAACTAACGGTCTCTGTTGCCGAAAATAATTACTTTAACCTTCGTTAGTTAAAATAAAAAAAATATACAACAGATTCATGACGCCAACTTAGGAGGGAAATGGATTGGCTAATATTTACGAGACCTCTCAAACAAAACACCAGCGACAAGTGATCGATATAAAATGCATAAGCATAAACTAAATCAGGGCTTGAAACCGGTTACCGGTTTTTACCGAAAACCGGTAATTTCCCGGAATTTTAGGGAACCTATAATCAGTTACCGTTATTATAAACCTTTTGTACTCCCGGTTATTGGTTACCGGTAACCGTCACAATTTCTCAGCTAACATAAAACATTACAACAACGTAATATGTTTTAACCGATTAAGAACCGATTACCGATATTTATAAATACTGACTGCCGTTACGTATGAACTATAATAATATTATGTTTAATTTATTTTAGCTACATAAATGATTATACGCTCTTAGCTACTAATGGTATAATAAATAATAACTTCCTAAAACTATTTTTAAATCATACTATATATGATAATATCTTCGTTTTTTTCCATAGTCTCAATTCTTGTAAAAATAATTCATATAATTGGTATTCTACATTTCTATTTCCTACCTACCTATAACATAAAATATTGTTGGTTGGTAATGAGTAATAAGGGTACTCGGTAGTCAATAGTCCCGGTCTCCCTCATCGTATATTGTACTAGGAAATCTAAAAATAGCTTGATTCCTATAACAACACGAGTATTGTATTAAGTATACGGGTACAAAGGTGTAGTACAATTTTTTTTTAGAAAACCGGTATTCAATTGGTTACCGGTAACCGACATTTTTTTGAAGCGGTTATCACTTAACGGTAACCTGTCATTTTTAATCTAGTACCGGTAATTGGTTACCGCTAACTACAGGACCGGTATAAAACCGGTAACCGGTATCCAAAAAATTTCCGATTTAACCGATTAAATTAATAACGGTTAGGTTTTAAGCCTTGTACTAAATACATTTCCCTTGATCATCTGCTAATAAAGATTATATATAACTAGTCGGAGAACATTCAAGATCCAATTTTCCTGAATTTTCCACGCCATTTACTGCACGACTTATTATATCAGAATTTTGGACACTTGGCGCGAATTCCAAGACTAATGAATGATGTAACTCGACGAACTATTTATTATTTATGTTTTTGTTTCATTGATGGAAACATGATACTGCGTAAATTAAGTTGACTTGCACGTCATTTGCAGAGGAAAACAGAACTAACTTAGGATTATGTAATATTGTGTTCGTTTGTTTTATTTATTAAATTTATAAAAATTATTATATAAATAGGCTACTTTATCATACACTCGTTGAGCATTGTTCTCCGCTAAGAAAAGTAATTTGTTATCATTAATATTATATTACGTTTTTAGTAGGTAGTGAAAAAATGCACTGTTTTACCAAAAGTAATAATGTCTGTTTTATCAAATCGTTATTAAGATGCCTTCACCTCAAAAATTTCCTCCAAGAAAATATATATAAATCACTACACATTTATATGTTTATATTATACACAAGAAACAGTATAATATACACCTATATAATATTTCCAGGTAGTATATTATGTGCGTCATAATACATATTACTATTACTGCGAAGTCGTAATTTATATTACACATTATTATTCATTGTGGTTTCGCATTATTTTTTTTAATGGAAAATTTAAATAAAATTTCGAAGGAAATTATACATCACTTGTGATAAGTGCACCCATTAAATAATATTGAAATTGCGTAATGTCATCACATTATTACGATAACAGTAATCAATGTAATAACTAATAATGTACCGTGCATTATCCAGCCAATTTGATCGTGTATATCATACGATTGTTATTACTCGTTAGTCAATTTTCTTTACAGGTCATGAGTCATGACACTTATAATGTCTTATAATATTTTCGGCAACGGTTGTGATCGGCTACTGCAGCAGTTGATCGTTTGACCGTCAAATATCGTTTTGAAATTATCTATGTACCTATATTGCATACAATTATATTATATACATGTATCCGTCTATGCCCAATGGTCTATATTTATATATTCGTTATAATTGTATGACGTAGGTAGTACAATTTAAGAGAATATGGTAACTTTTTACGGGAATGTTTCTGATTAAACTTCCAAAAGAAGCAATAACAAAATCCCGTCCATGACGGTCCGGAAGTCCGATGAAAATTTTTTTCAACTCTAACGGTTTCCTAGAAGTTCATTTTTTTCTCGTCCTTCGTACATTTCCGCCCGTAACGATTTCGCAGTGTCGAGGCCGGAAAATTTTTATTTCTCTGGTACATTACACATGAGCATCCATTGCCTCCTCCGCGCCATCACGACATCCCTCCTATATAATATATACACCATCAAACGATATTCAATACGATCTCGAGCATTCTTTGGTATTGCGTTTTATTTTCGTTTTTTTCTTACATACCATTTTCGACATCTACTTCTAATAATAATATAGAAAACTCAACAAAGAATGTTAATGATTTGCCCTTGGGCTTCCGTGCGTGGTGGCCCCCGTTTTACGTCTTACATCGCGTATTATAATATGAACGACGACCCGAAAATTGAAAAAAAGTAGATTATAATAAATATTATAATCATAACATGCTGCAGTTAACAATGGTCTAATATATTATATTGTTTAGAACAGTGTGTACCCATCTGCACATACACACACACAACATGGCTATAGTTCTTATTAGCTTATAATTATATCCTAAATTATGTGAATTAATATAATAATGTAATATGAGTAAGTATGGTAGGTATTATCTGAAATCCGTCAATGTTGAGTAAATATACTATTATATATATTTAAATAATACGTAAATAAGTATGTAGTTTTAATCAAAATTGCTGTGTAATACGTTAAATTATGGTTAATTAAAAACATTATAAAATGAACAAATACATAAGTAGGTATAAAAAAAAAGTTTTATAATAATATGTTAGGTTTATGTCTTTAGAACTATAATTTTATAGAGCTTTTATAGGCTCTAGATGGATTACTTTTATTTATATGTATAATATCGGTTAGGCGTATATGACTTGGGTCATTGGTTTTTGGTTGACTTACTGTATTTGGTATCGATGTACAATTTCGACATAGGTTAACGACTCTATTTCCTCCAGTATATCTTCAATTATTCTTGAGATATCTACGGATCTATCTATTTTATTATTGAGTAGAATTATAAAATACTAGCTGATCCTGCACGGCTTGCCCATATATTGTCATATAAATGGCCGTAGATTTACCCCTTTTAAAGCTCCGTCAAATGTGAAGTAGTCAGATTCTCAACACAGTAATTTGGATGATTTTGATCACAATAATATACTGGTCTGTAGATCTGTAATGCTAACAGTCTACAGTTCAATTTGCTATTTAAATTACAAAAAATAAATAAATATTGTCTTAGATTTTAGGAACATTTTTAATGAAAATCTTACCATATTAAATGTTAGTTATGTTATAACATCAAAAATTGGACTCCATTGACCCACAGTCTAACAGACCCTTGGTATAAATTCTTTTCTGTTCGATTTAACTTTCGGGGAAAATTAGAAGAGTAATAACTAATAATAATATAATATTGTAAACTTTGTTTTATGTTTTAAATATACGTGCAATATTACAATCTGTATCCCCAAGGGTCTAAGCCCCTAAGGCATAATAAGAATATTAAATTAATATCTTGATGCATCTTGATGGAAGATACCACACAAAGATGGAATTACATTTTAATTTTGTTGAATTATATTTAATTTTTAACCATTTAAGATTTAGCAGATCATAGAACCTATTTTTTTTTAAATTATCGTCTCGCAGTAATTGTGAGTGTGGCGACTAGTTCAGTTATTACTTATGAGGGTTAGAGTGGTAATGGACTAAGGAGTGGAATATTTAATGCCTTGTGTGATTGAAGTTTGAACTTTGTTGTCATTTTATGTTTTTGCATTACTTTAGAGTTGCTAGAGGCATTGACTAATAGTTAAAAGACTTTTCTCATAAAATGTTGAACCTATTTTATTTAGTATGATATATATTATGTTTATTGTATATAGATATATGATTCTGCAAGTATAAAATCCATAATTAGACCAAAATATTTAACCTATTGTGAAGGAGGAGTTTGAATATTATTCAGAAGTACCTGAGAACAAATGGTAGGAAATCAGAGTGAATGTGATATTTGTGGATTTTAGAATTTAGATTTATTTGCTTTGAAGTGCTATATTTTTTTTACAAGACAAACATGATGGGCTTAAGGTAGATATAAAGATTTAGTGAAGCTGTATTAGGGTTATTATGAATTGCCTTGTCATCCACAAACTTAGCCACTTACTGATGTGTTTTGGGAGGTAAGGCGGTCTGAAGTATATAAATCATATAAGACTGAAGGAAAGATGCCATCTAGCGGGACTTAGGTACCCACTAATATTTAATATTACCAGAAAAAGAAGAATTAGATCTCGTTTGAAAGTGGTGGTCAAATCTTAGAGATTAAAGAATATGAAAATGTAAAACTGACTACAAAAATAATAATTATTTGTATTAAAAACGGGATGTTATAAGTTAGGAAATAAAAACCGTACCTATATTAGCACTGTTGTACACAGACAACGAATTTATTATAATGGAAATTATGATGGAAATAATGTATAAAAATACGAAATGCGTACTGGAATGCAAACGCATTTATAATAATATAAATACGTAGGTCAGTTGTAACTTGTAGGTGTCTATAATATGGCAATACCTACTGGCATATCGGGTCCACGTGACTGAATAAAAGTGCTTTATAGGAACCCGCCATCAAAAGGATAGAACATATACATTATAATATTAATTCTACATAAAGGAAATATCACAATAATTTGTATGCTCCATAATCCGTATAGGTAATTTTATTGCAGCTCGTGATGTACATCAGTCATTAATAATTTATAAACATATAATATTAACGAATAGTAGTTGTTATAAAGCCAACGACGGTTGCCGGTCGCATAGCGTGAATAATAATGATAATAATAATGACGATAATAGTAATAATAATCATATCACGACGACGATAATAATATTATAGAATACGAGCAGCACATTGTATATAATACGTATGCATATTTCATTGTACGAGTTTGCCACACATTCATAATATATATAATATTATATTATTATAATATTATAATAAATAGTAATATCGAAGTGGTGCAGCGCCGCAGCCTTTCATTATATTGTGTCGTGTGCGTGCTCAACCATTAGACCGCTCGTTTATTATTAACGTGTATATGTGTACACATGCAGCCTGCTGCGGGAGGTAAAAACACAATTATTATCATATTATTATATTTTTAAAAAAGTGCACCGCGCGAGCCACCATCGGTCGTCTGCTCGCGTAAATACATCTCGTGTGTGTCTACATCATAATGATGACGATAATAATAATATTATATTATTATGATGATAATTTAGACAGCTAGAGTGTTGTAGCTTGTAGGTATATACTATATCGCGGTATAAATATACTAGGCACATAATACATATTATAAAATAACGAAGATCTTCATGTAGCCATCACCTATACGGTGTCGGACAGTGTTGCGTGACCGGCCAGGCCGACGATGTATACAAAAACAATAATTATTATCATTGAATAGTTTCGAAAAATGATATTATGACAGAAAAAATAATCAACAGGTGCGATCCGTGGAGCACTGGAACACTGGTCCTCCAGTGACGCGAAAATACGGCTGGAGAGCCTATACAATATATAATCATATCATATTATCTTTTATAATATTAGTAAGGACCCAACTAGTTTCATCCGTGAAATATTCAATCAAAGCGTCGATGTGCCCAGTCCGACTTCTGCAAAGGATTTCCGAAACATAACAATATTTTTATTTTGTTTATTTTCTTATTCAAAATTTCGAACACTAATATTACTATATATTTTATTGTATAATAATTATAGACGGGTGTCGGGTATCAAGTAATTAATTAATTTAATTATTCTCATATATATGTACATATTATTATAATATGCTATTCTCTGGTATTGTTGAGCGATAGTAGTTTCCACCACAGCATCACTAATCGTTAAATACACTATAATTACTTACTTACACTAAACTAACACGTTTAAAGATAGTATACAATTTATTAAGGATACTTACTGAAATTACTACCAGGCACGATTTCCTGGACCATATAGGACTTTGATAGTGCTGGTGTGTGTGTGTGTGCGTACGTATATACATTTTAACGCATAACGCGCATGACGTGTAAAAAGTATATTACAACACAAGAGATACACGCGCGCAGAATAAACGAATTGAAACAACCGCGGGTGGTTAGAGGGTACCTACTGCAGTACCAGAGGAGGGGGGGGGCTAAAAAATAAAAAAAATAAGAGTGTATAAACGTCAAATGTTTGGAAAATATTACTGCGGGTGCAATAAACGATTTGAATGCGAAACACGTTCGAACATTAACGTTATCAAAACGAATAACTCGCTTATAATAATAACTGCGCTGCGGTGGCGGCATAATAATAATAATAATAATATATTATAATGTACGCGTAACGCGCGCGCGTCGTCTTGTTCGCGTGTCTCGTGTACAGTATGTATTGTATATATATATATAATAATAATATAACAATATAATAATATTAGGTATGTATAATGTGTAATATTCGCGCGACGGAACGTTCGAGATAAACCGACTAATAAAAACGAACGGGAAAATGACAAATGACAAATCGCTGCATATTCCCTCCGCAACAGCCGCATTGTAGGTGTATACAGCATCATATTATTATATGACAATGATAGTGTGTTGCAAAATCATATCCGAGCGCAATAACTTATAATACTCGAGCGAGTAAAAAGGTCATAATGTTATGGTATAAATATTGGTATATGGAAATCGGTACGCATAACAGATTTAATTTTTTTTAAGGAAAATTGTTTCTGTTTCCTCGTACAAAGGATATTATTTCCTCTTAAAGTCGTATACCGTCTTGGATTTATGAATTTCAAAAACGTAATAATTCGTGGCAAAAATCGTCTCGAACGGTAATACATTTTAGATTGGAAAAACAGAATCGAACTAAATCCACAATAACGTGTTTACGCGGAATAACGAAAACGTATATACGTCACACGAATAAATAAGGTTTATCGAAATTCGGTACGATTAAATATTAGTATATGTGTGTAATGGAAAAAAAATATAAAAGAAAACGCGGGCAATTTGCTTTCAATAATGGAAAACGGTTATAGTTTTTCCATACAAAGTAGGTGGTATATACACCACCAAGAACCAATACATAAAAAAATAAAATCTATTAACAAAATAATAAAAAATACAAAGTATATTATTGTTACGTATCATGGGCATATCGGGGGAAAGAGAATGTCTCACAACTATAAACGCACAACAATATTATCGTAATGCTGTTTGCAATAAAAAAAAATACAACCATAAACGATACACCGTGAATAACATGTAAGATGTGGTGATCGATAAAAATAATATAGGTAATGTTATACTTCTTATGATTGCTGAAACTTCGACATTTTTGTACAGCAGACTTCACGACAAACTCCACTATATAGCATAATTATGATCCACTTGTTGCACGGCCACTCTACAGGGAAAATACTGTGAGGAGATCATATCGAAACTAGTCCAGAGATATTTTAAAAAAGACATAATATTCAAGTTATGTGTCAGAGTACCTCCAGCAATATTGCATATTCTAATATTAAATCACGTAGTCATCAAAATATCTTTCTGGTTTTACTTCGTTAATCTGTGGTAGATCTCTTTTCTATTCTTACCTCAGTGTTACCACTGTTGCATAAACCAATTATATTCCAATTGTCTATAGTTTATTATATCTCCATCTCGGTACGTTTAATTATCAATATAATCATTATGATGTCATTACAGAACGCTCATTTATTAACGAATCGGTTACAACACCTTACTTATTTCAAATTGGACTTCGAAGTTATCGCAGTGTGTTTCTTTTTAAAGATAACACCATACATCGGGGGTGGATTGGGGCCCTGTAATCGACCCACTATTAATGAAAAAAAATCAGCCCTATACTATTACAACCTAAACTTTTTGAACTTAATTTTTGACTTTTGGTTACTCATCCATCACCATAGTCAACAAGTTATAAATGTTTTTAAAATTAAAATTTATTAGAGGCAATATTACAATATAACTTGCATTTTTTTTTTTTATATATATATATAACACAGTAACACGTATTTTCAACATCAGATTTGGGTAAATTTAATTTTTTTACTATTTAACCATAGCTCTAAAATTAAAACTGGAAGCGTTAAAGTTCGATTAAAATACGAGAAATCCCACGAAAATTCGGAAAAATCAAGAATGATCGTTGAAAACTTCAATCATTTTGTCATTTAAATTGAAACTTTAACTCGTCGTGATTAAGGTATTCCCCTGCAAATACCCCATTTTAACCCGAGGTCACTGGACAGGAATATATCGTATTAACTTTAAGAAGAAACCTACTGTATTATATTTAATCATGAGATGTATAAACAAAATATTTTAATGAACGATTTCAAACTTAAATTTTGAAATTATTGTAACATTACAGTGTTTACACTTACAATATTTTTTAGTATGTAATTATTGTAAAGACTAATACTGTGCTAACAAAGTCTAAATACAAATTTAAAAAAATTTGGGTATCTTTCCAACTTTGAGACTTCCTTTTCTTTTTTTATGTGTATCGAAATTATGTACATTTCTATTATGTAAATAAAAACTATTTACTACACTACAGTACATAGTACATAGTAGGTATGTATATTGTAAACAGTCATACAAATAATAGTCAAAAAATAAATAATAATAACATTATAATTATTAGTAAGATATTCGGATCGTGAATATTTCGCATAAATATTTTTGACCCAAAGACTATACGTCCGGTCGATACCGAGCGGAAATCTCCACATGTATATGAGAGTACACTGTATAACAATCGATGGCTTTGCCATGTTTGACGTAGGTACACTACGTTGTACAGTAAACAGTAATAATTATTATCGATTTTATTAGTATTTTGCAACAGACGATTTGCATCATAATTTTATTTTTAAATTGTATATTTTAATATTTAAATGTCCTCAGCGGAGTCGTCCTGCAAAAGCCGTAAATCGGACACGAGTTTTTAGAAAGTTCTACCGTACAGATAATGTTAATGGGCCTTGGCCAACATTGCGGTTCGGTTCGCCTTTTGTTGATTTTTGGAACGAGCAATATATAATATAATAATATATATATACGTGCGTACCTATACCAACCAGTAACCACAACCAATTCTTTTGTCCGCGCGATCGCATTACGAGACTTGACAAGTCTAATGAAACACAAATATACATATACTATGCGTATGCCATTTACAACATAATATACACTGTGGCCGTAAGACCGCACATTTCGATTTTGTGTACACCATTCTATGTATATAATATTATTATATAAGTACTTTGAAAGTAAAAATAAAAACCTAAATGCATTATTTTATATTATAAGAATATAAATACTGGTCGTTGTTGTTTTGTATATTATTATAATATTGTAAGGCAGTTATTATTTGTTTTCTTGTTATCAACAGCTGTTAAGGTATAAACGACTGTGGATATTAGCCGCTATTTTAAAATGAATACAAGTTATAAGTAAAACTTTAAAAAATTTATTTTTCACAATTATTCAAACAATTTAACTTTTAAGTCGCCTTAACATAAATTTTACGGCGTTTTCTTCGTTAAATCTTGTGAATGTAACGCTGGGTTAATAAAAATACTCGGGGTCCGGTCATTATAAGAGACAATATAGACTTAATTAAGTACGAAATTACGTTATAATTTCTAAGCTTTATTCATAAATAGGTACACAAAATATGTGGTAACATAATATTGACCTAAAAAAAAGGTCATTTAACTTGGGATCTATATTAGAAAGCAATACTATCTATGACTTTTTTTATTGCATACAAGATGCAACACCAGCTATAGTGTATTACACGTTTTTCGTTTCGTGATTCGATTCGACGATACATTCATAAATATTTGAAATGGAAGTTTCTAAATGGAAGTTTTCAGTTTCATAACATATAAATTGATGCTTACCAAAAAAGTGCTCATTAAAATTTTTTTATAAGCTGTAGATGAATCACTACAGAGTGAATATACTTACCTATTAATTATCACTATTATTAGAATTAACAAATATATATTTTACGCATCGTCAATGCAATTGATTTAAAACAAGATTTTATAGTAGATAAAAAGATCGAGTATGTTAAGAATATGAAGAGATAATATGCTGATTACTAATCTGGAATAGTGATAACGATAAAAATGTACAAACTATACAAATTTATTAGAATAATTGCGTTGGTATAGACTATATAGGGTAGGTATCGATGAAATAATTATGTTGTTCAAGAATAATACTGCGTATAGTGTGTCTTGTAGTAGTCGTGTATTAACTTGTAATTAAAAATTGTGTAAATTGAATTTTACACAAGACTGTAGCAGTAGTCTCCAGCATCTTATCTATTGTGTTTTCCATGTGCAACGAACAAGTTTCTTGTGAAAAAGGATTGCGTATAAGAAGAATTTTAAAAATATTACGTAAAACTCGACTACTTTTAGAAAGAATGTATGTATAGTTCTCATCGGCGTGGAATTGCAGTAATGAATAGAATTTAAGCGCAAAACATAATATGTTATATGCATTTTATTGTAACGAACAAAATTAAAGCCAAAAATTATTCGTTATTTATTCTTGGAATTTTCAACACACAACACCATAAACTAGTTTGAAAACCAATCGATTGATTCCCGAGATGTTTTTCTTTACTCCTACTCAAATTCCAGTAAAAAGTTATTATACATATATAGAGTAACTTTAATTCGGTGCAAAAATACAAGATAATATTATTATCACAATAATATGTATTAAATATAGGTAATAATAATATGATTATCTACGACTAAGCAAATAATAATTTCAGATCAAGTTTTAAAGTGAAATTTGTGGAACAGAACGACAAATTTATTTACAATGATAATACAACGATTTTAAATTTTGTTTTTATCATATCTCACAAGTTTAAAATACGCGTAAGTAATTTTATTATAATAATAATTCATATTAACGTGTAATATAAGTTATAAAGTGTACCTATATAAATTTTAAACTTCATCTTATTAATGTTTTAAAACTACTTGATTATCATTCATTTATAGCAAACAAGCTAAAATATAAGTCATTTTAGTTCAAACGTTTGAACCAAAAAATATGTGTATTTAAAATATAATACTGGCAGAATAGAATATATTATTATTAGATGAAAAATATTTCCACAAGCACTCGAGTTTTCCGAGCGGTTGAATATTTCACGTGTGCTTTAATGGTAGTTTTCACTTTATTGTTATAAATTATGTCTAAAAATAATCACATAATTACTTACTTAATTTCACTACATTTACTTACTTGCCAATATAGTTTTGATAAAAATCAATGTTTTAATTGTTGAGCAACACTATATTTGTCACGGCCAACGTATTAATATGGACATATATAAATGAATATAATATAATTGCGTACATGCGTGAAGCACGATTTATACACTATGTGAACAAAGTGCACATACATGTATGTCTATTGGTATATTTTCTATTGTTATTTAAAGTCTTTGTTCCTCAAAAGTCACAGGTCCCTTTTCAACCCAATCATTTGCATATTTTGCAGTGTATAGAGCGACTAACTGGATGTCAGGACTTCTGTGGTGGACGGTGGTGGACTCATACGTTTCACTGAACTTAGCAATATTATCGACTTTTAAATTATGAATCGCATACAAAATCATATTGAAGGTACCTACCTCCCATCTATATATTATTATGTTTAACAAGGGTACAAATGTTTTACATAACAATAAAATCAAAAAGCTGATTGTGTATATTACACTAATCCTTCGTGTGGGTGCGTCGTGTATGCTATGCGCTTGATATTCGATTTATGACAATTATTATGAATTCCCCTAATCAACTTGATAAATATATAATAAATTATAAAACTATTATTTTTTTATTTTTAGAGCTGACTTTTGTGTTGATTACAATATAACTGGTATAATACAACTGCTATATTATATTTTAAAATAATTCAAAATCGAATTCATTGTGGTGGATTTGATTTATCAAAAAATAAATTGTTCAAACAACCATCGTACAATAGTATCTGTGTTATAATTTCAATATTCACTTCGTAATTTTTTTTCCACCGTGAAAACTATTTTTCAAAGTTTATCCCACATGAGTACATGACATATTTACAAAAACTATACAATGTATAATAATATAATATGTGTTATAACACCTACTCATATCTACTCGTATAATACTTAATACAATACCCAATATTATATATTTCATGAAATATATTATTGGTTATCTTTATTTTCGAACAAAGAGAGTCGAGTGGTCCAGGTACTATGGATTGTACTCTTAAAGTTAGATTGCCAATCTATATGCCCTATTTGTAAACTAAATGTTTTGCTTATCGCAGTACAATATTAAGGTAGAGTGCAGAGTATCGTTTATTGTACAGTATTTAACTGCTGTATTTAAAGATAATTTAAGTTATTTTTGTCAATAAATTAGTTAACAAAATATGTATTCAATATGATTGAGTCCACAACAGTAACGGATTAGAGTAAGAATAAAAATAAAAATATATATTGAAATTTAAAACTTCTAAGAGAAGGATAGAGTTGCATTCAGTTTTAAAAATACATGTAGGTACATTACAATTTCCGTGTTTTTCTATTAACGACGACCACGTACACAATGCATATTATAGTATAATCGATATGAGATATGGAAAAATAATTATCCTCAAAACGTGAATGATACCCACGGTATCGCAATACACGAAGGCTGTAGAATAAATAAAATGTAACTGATTCGCAAAAACGCAAACATTGCAAGTTTACACGAAATGTTCGTTCTACTAAAATATAAGTATACATATCAGCATAATAATAATATGGGTAATATTATATTGTACGACATAGACGCACACCGAACGCGATTCTCTCGGATGGCCGCGGGGCGGGATGGCGCGTATTTTTTTGCGTTCGTCTGCAACGGTTTTTATGGTCTGAGTTGCACTCCACCCCCTCCCCACACCCCCGACAACGCTCGACGGCGGGCTCTGGATCGTCGTGTGCTGCTAGAATGTACCGAACCTGCCCCGGGGAGGCTATCGAAAATACAATTTCGGGCGCACAGTTTTCCACGACCTGCAGCAAGACAGCGCGTCATCGTTCGCGTCTGTAGCCGCTGCTCTGGGGAAACGATCGGCCGACATGGCGTTTTGTTAACGCTCTGAATAGGTTTTGTTTTTTATTCCATCGTCGTCGTTAAAATAATACGCAAAAACGTGACCGTTCAAACACTGCACACACGCACACGAATCATGTACACACTCGCGTTACTCAGCGATGCCCCCAAGGCGGCTAAAACAAAATTGAAAAAAAATAATAATAATAAAAACTCTTTTGCGGCTCGTACCTGCAGTACCTACGTGTACGCACGTACATAGGTATAGACTATGGAGGTGCCTGTAACCTATAACCGACGACGACGACGACATAGAAAATTGACCCGTTTGTGCCGGCCCTACACACACAACATACATTATTATAATAAATGTGATATATACATAATAATACATATAGGTATACCTTTAATACCATTACGCGTACCCACTGTAGTTTAACATTATACTAAGCACACGGGGCTCCTTTATTTCTTTCATTCTTTTAATTATTATTATTATTATTAGTGCCGAGGGGAAGACGACGAAAGGAGAACATATTATTATTATTATTATTGTAGTCTACGCCACCGCCACCGCCGGCCGGGTCATTGTGGTGAAAAAATTAACTCTCACGTCGCTATAGCTTGTGCACTGGTCTGTCGTAGTTCGCTATATAGCTATTATATGGCCGCTGCAGAATATGCGAAAGACATTACACTATAATAGGTAGGCATACCCACTATAGCTGCGTAACCGCGAAAATGATGTCCGACAACAATAATTATAAGTGGACTCAAAAGTACAATGTCGTCGTCGTCGTCGGACAGTTCTGTTTTTAAACGTATATTATTATTATTATTGGTTTTGGGTTATCGTGGGCTCACAGGTTTTAATCGTTTCAAGGGCAGTGTGGCCTAATGGTGACATTTATTATAGCTGCGTGTATCAGATATATTAAGTATATGTACGCTATCAACTTGTATGCACACGACGGTCTGGATCTCATTTCCCCCCAAACCGGAACCGATTGAAAATTGATACGTACTTTATTATTATTATTATTATTCTCTGTTTCAAAATTAATCGCATCTGATATGTTTTCGGATTTTGGTGTCCAGCAGTCGGAAAAGAACAAAAACGAAGGAAAAAAAAACTGTCGAATTTTGCACGGTCTACTGCTGACAAAGTCGACCGGTAATATTGGTCAGCGGGTCTCGTGAGCATCGCCGACGACTTATAATATTATAATATTTTAATAATATGATATTACCTATGTTTTAATGGTCGTGTCTGTTGTTGATATACTATTTATCGGACGTTTTATTTATAAAAACGACGGATTTTAAATATTTATGAATACCAAATCGAACGTTTACATTAAAATAAAATTAAAAAAAAAACTACTCGCAAATTATTTAATCCAACCGGTCCAGAGCGCATTTATTATTTTAAACGTGATAACTGTTAAAAATTCTTAACATTGGGTAAATTTTCGGATATTTAAGCTATTATAATTATTTATTCGTACGGCAAGTTATTATAATGCCTTAGGTACACGCGTATAATATATATATTGATATACCTTGTACTACACTGCTATACGTGCGGTATTTCGAAAGGAATCAGTACGCACCGAACTGGACATTATATGGGTTTATGCTGCAATATAATGTTGTGACGATTAACCGAGCTTAAAAGTTTTTTTATTTTGCTATTGAATTTTAAATTATAATAATAATCGAATAATTGCACACACAAATAATGATTTAAAACACGACAGATAGGAAATTATGTTACTCGAGTTATGCGCAATAATATTAATATTATCCCACACAGCGTGCTGTATTAATAACGATGTCTAATTGGAGAAAATAACGAGTGCCTATAGGTGTGTAGTCGTTGCAATAAAACATACTTAACCGAATTATTTATAATAAATCAATCATTTTCATTTAAGAATTTTATTTTAACTTACAAAAATGTAGGTAATGCACGAGGAGTCTGAGCATTATATATATACATATTATACATACCTATATACCTATATTTGTTATACAAGTTATATGGTTTGCTGGGTGTACAATGGTATACGGAATTATTTATTTACGCGACCGTTGTCGTTGAACCAAACTATTGTTGAGCACAGTCTGTTGTCAGTTAACACTAAGTAAACAATTACTTAATTATTCATCCCTAGCTGTGTGCGGTCAAATCGAATTTCACGTTAGAATTTCGTTGTTTGTAGTCCGTAGAGAATATTATTACTTTTGGAAATAAGCTACGGCAAATGTTTAATTGAAACGTTTGCACAGCGACGACAACTCTGGTGGAAATGTGGAATTCGTAACAATTTTGCGTCTGTTTACGCATTTAGTATTTCAGCGAAACAAATGGATAATTCCAGGAAAAATCAACATTTTTACTTATAAAATGAATATACAAAATTATAAAAATACCTTGATAAGTAGGTATACGTTCTTTTAATTAAAATTATATGCGTGATATTTCAATAATGTTCGTTAATGAAATCATAAGATTGACGAAATATTATATTAAAATCTAAGATGTGGAATGTCGCTCAGAGTTAAAAGAATATACAAATGTACGATTGATTTTCACCTTATAAAAAACATGAATTCAATTATTATTTTTAGTTAAATAACTTTAAATTGCTTTATGGGTTCAATAGCCTACATCTGGCATAAACAACTTTACTCGATGCAACAGAAACTAAGATTGCCAATGAAAATTATAATTTTTTCCGTACTATTCGGTAACATTGCGTTACAACCTATTCATAAATCCACTCCAAATCCATTTCCAAATCCACTCTCGATTCCCAGAATTCGCAAGTCATCGAATCGATACTCGGCCTTTTAATGTCGACCCAGAAAGTCTAGGTTATACGATTTTCACAAGAGTTTGTAACTCCTCCTATCCCGATTCGATCCCGATTTTAAAAATAGTTGATTTGAGAATCTTTAAACTAAATTTAAGAGCAAACCACAGCACAGACGGCTATAATAATTTGTAATAACTAATAACGGATTAATAACCGAACCGTACAAGGTACATACAACGGTGCAGTCGTAACAAAAGTGCACGCCACGCGCATGGCTAGGTAGTTAAGCAAATATACGTCTAAAATTCGATTATTATTTTTTCGTCACGCACGAAATGCATGCACACTACACCGATATATAGCTATAGTAATTGTATACAATATCTCGTACACAATATCATAATGTTATTATACGCTATGGTAATAGTAATAATAATCACAAGATGTGCCGATCTAGTTTTATGCGGGTGATGTCATATACACCTACGTGTGTACACATTATATTATACCTATTGTACATTTCTCTGCCACTGTCACCCGTCGCAATCACCACCGGAACGAGTTCAAGGCCTTTTCTTCCGTTTTACCTCTAATCGCACGACCGGAAAATCGTACACGGAATATCGCAAGTAACTATGCATACAGGGTGATTCACGAAGTGTGAACACCCCCATTTTTTCTTTAGTAATGAGTTTATTCATATTCCAACAAATATTATATATTTATATGGGCGGATACTTTAGGGCCATATTTTTAAATACTTAGATTTTCATTTGCCACACCATTTACGGAGTGTTCTTTGGCAAAACAAACTTCGCGTGTAATTTTAAAATTTGCGAAAAAGAAATGGAAAGTTAGTATATTAAGCGTATCGTGAGAACTAGATTGGATATATTACATCTATTTTATATTTTTTTAAGACAATTTTTCAGATTATAAAACATGAAACATTTTATTATATTGTGTACCCTATTTTTCTTTAAACAAAGTTTAATAATTATAAGCTACATGATTAGTACATAATATAGTCATTCAAATTTTGATTTAGATTGAATCAATATTTTCAAAAAAATCATTTGTTTAAACTTCAAAATAAAAAAGGTTAATTCTCATTTTAAAAAAAATGAAGTTTGTATAGCCACAGAGCACTCCTTAGAAGATAAAACAAATCCAAGTACCTAATTGAAAATATTGTCAAGTGTATATACTTAAAAATTCTAAAATCGGAATTTGAGTATAGTTATTATTTAATGAAAAATTGAAGTGAGCCTGCTTGGCGAATCACTCTGTATTAGTATGTGCGTGTGCTTTAAGTATATTATATAGGTAACACGGTTATCGTCGACGATTTCGTTTTCTTTTATGTGCCAGAGCACATGACTTCGTCGATAATAATATTATTATTATAGAGCCAGCAGAGTCTGTATGCGCCTAATAATAACATTACCACGTCAAATGCCATCATCGACAGACTTAAAACCCAGCAAAAGCCCTGCAGGAAACTGCAGCTTTTCGAGGCCAATTCAAAACGTTCACACATTTTTTCTTTATAATAATACATCGCATGGCAATCCGCAGCAAACATTATTCACCATTCGAATTCCAATTGAATGTAAATACTATAAATCGAAAATTATTTTCACCGTTACAAATTGGACATCATTTTGTCGTCGGTCGAGAATTCTATTTTAATTGAATGCACCTATTCAGCTATAAATTGTGTATTAATTTTTTTAACCTAACCACTGTTGAATTACATTTTTTGAACAGTTTTACTTATATTATGATAATAAATAGGTATAATATATTATGTTTATTTATCTCTACACGAATCGTTTCAAATGGGTAGGTAGATAGTCGTGTTAAAATATAATGCAAAAGTTTAATAATCTCAACATACACACCACAGTAAAATTTCCTATTATTCATTTTAAATTAATTTGAGTCATGAAAACGATTAAAACCCACGATACATTAGATAAAGAAAAAGTACGATTAAAACATTAACCGAGTTAACCTATATATATATTAACCTATAGGTCCATATTATTGTAAGAAAATGTTGTTGCCAATAATAAAACAAGTAGAGATAAGGAACATTCTTCGAAAAATAATATTTTCAAGTATTTTAACACTTACCAAAGAGTTCACAATAGAGTACATACAATAATGTACATTATCTTAATTTTAAAACTATATAATATAGTTTAATATAGCGATAAAATAATCGTCAATTAAAATAATATGTATAGGTAGGTACGCAATTATTCATCATGCAGAATAACATCAACTTTTTATTTTTTATTTTGGTTCATAAAATTTGTATTCAATCTGTTACAAAAAAGAGAACAATAAGAACAATTGATAGTAAATATAGATTAAAATAAAAAGACAGATTAAACAGACTGTCAGCGGAGGTACTACGACAACATCATCTTAAAATTCAATCTTGAATTTTTTAATAAATATATCCGTTTATATTTTGTACTTTTAGTAGCTGCAGTTAATTTAAAAAAAAGTTTCGTATGCAAAACAAAAAACCTATTACTGAAGATTTATAAAAAAATTGACAAACTGATAAGCTAAATAATATTCGTTTTTTCCACCCAATTTAGACTTTGTAAGAAAAATGACGTACCTGTCAAATGATTTTTTTTATATTTTACTCGTCAAATGCTTTTCTGCCATTGTATACATGTATATAAGTGTGTATATGTACAACAATGTAAAAAAAAAAACCTTTTGCGTTGTTGAACAGAAAGTTTTGTGCCAGAAAAATACGACAAGACATCAAATCACAAAATAAGTACCGTGTTTGTTTTACATTTTCTAGTCAACGTATTTCTTCCCATTCGTGGTGATTTTTTTCCAACGGTTCTCCTAAAGTTATAAATATCCATGCGACTGTGCGAGTGTCCTTTAAACCATCAACACAGCGCGTATATTTGATATTGTTAATTGTTCCTGCAGTTTTTATCACCGTTGTTGACCCAATAATGTTTTTCATCGGAACGACAATGTACACTAATCGAAGGCGTTCACAGCGTTTTGTGTAAACAAAACTTAATTGATTTTCTGTAAGTTTTAATTGCTTTAGCGGCAAAAAGTAATCTCAGTCTATACGGCTTGTAGAGCGACTTTTTATATTTTTTTCAGTCACGTTCAATATAGTTTACACCGAACACACAATACCAGTACACGTTTATGAAACAACGGACCTATTCGGCTCTACTGCTCCAAAGGCCTTGGGAAACAATCAATAAAAAGTAAAAACGTTGTATTGCTCTGATCTGGTAGAACCTTTATTGCAAGTTCTTACCTGCCTAATTTAGTAAGACATTATATAAGTAGGTATGTACCTATTTGTATGTACTATTATATTATCATACATCGTGTGGTATTTACAGTTTATATCGTTTGTACTGTCCTTACTCCAAAGTGCTAATTTAGATTTAAAACGGATTTAAAACGGCTTTAAAATGGTTTAAAATGGCTTCAACTTCTTATATAGTACATACGGTATATTTATACAGATTGGAAACACTCCAGTGGAAACTGTCGATAATTTATGTAAATCGAAGTAATCACAAAAATCAACACACCACGTGAACGTTTGAAGTTAATTTATTAATTTATTAACTGTCGAATAAAGTTTATTTATTTTATTTGTTCATCGTAGTATTATTGCATAATTATTGAATTTATATAATACATTCTAGTTTATGTGTCATATATTCATAATAATTTCAGTTTACTCAAAAATAATAAGTAATATAATATTATAATGGATTATTTTAGTATAACATGACATTTCTATAAAATATTTTTAAATAGACTCTAGCACTATGCGTGTTGTTACATAAATGTTTGTTAAAAGTTAAAACATAAGTAATATGTAGAAAAAAATCAATTTATTGATGTTATTTAATTATAAATATATTAAATAGGTCATAACATTATGTTTTTTAAATTTTAATCAAAAATCAATTTAAATAAACTCCTTTATAATAATAACATACGTATGTAGGGCGGAGGTAGACAATTGTATAAAAGGATATTCACTTAAAACGCAGTAGCAATTGAACTTTTTTTTTTGGCATTTTCAATTTAGGCGTCTGTTCGTATTCACAATATATACCTACGTCCTACATATTATATTATGCGCACAAGAGGGGCCAATAATAAATTATCTCCAAGTAGGTACACCTACGCAACGGCAGCAGAATATTGGCATATGCCAAGCACTTTGGAAATGAACTCAACCCGTCCGTTTCACTTTCGTTTTACACACCCTTAAATCGAAGCCGAATTTATATCCCTTCCATCGAGTTTATCTACATCCACGATCAACGGCTCTAGCACGGTTATACACGCGAGTGTGTATGTGTGTGTGTGTGTTCGTGTGTGGATGTGGGCGTGTGTGTGTGTGTGTGGGTGTGTATTCGTTATATGTAGCGTTTACAAAAGAATGTGGGAAAAGTGTTCGTCCCAAAATCTTCGCCTGTCTTGTCGGTTTGCTGGCTATAAAAGAACGGACGGCTATACCTTTTCTTTCTCGTGTGTTTTCCACCCCACAGTCGTAAAACTCTTCAGTTAACCGCTAAACAACTATACATGCAAATGTATATATTATAATACGCAATACGCATATAGAGTGGGGTTCGATAAGCAGTGAATTGTCGATGCTGATGGCTATTGACATAATATACCTGATGTACAACGTGAAGGACCTCAGAACCATATACGATGTATGCATATAAATAATATTATAATAATGTACAATCGAACAGTGAACATATACGGTCCAGAAATTCAAATCAACCGAATAATTTTCAACGTTTGAAGAGTGAAAAAAATATTTATTTAACCATTCGATTTCGAGTGCTTTTCGTAAAATAATCCTTATCGACTATTTCCATACCAGTTATTGTGTGCAGTGTGCATTATTTACTACCTACATACAGATATTACTTAAGGGTTTCTACTAATCTAATTATTGAGTCATTCATATATTCCATCTAATTTATTCGTTTTTAAAAATCGATATCTAATAGTCACAATTATTGTTTATCTCTGCAGGTTTGGGATCACTTATAATATTATTTACTTTTCAAACAAAATCTGTTCAAAAAAAATGATATATTTAGTTGAGTAGTATAGAAGAGGTAGGTATACCTATAATATTATATAAATATTGTATGACTGCACCGTTCAATAATTGAATTTGAAATATACAGTTTATATTGGTAGTTTTAGTCATATTATCATATAATAATTTACCAAGTTCGTAATATAAATTATGCAATAGTTTTTTTTTTTTAAATTTATAATTAATGCTTCAACGTTAATGGTTATTACGTATTACTTATTATGGCCAGTCCTTAATAATTTTTCATTGGCGTATATTTTTTAGTTAATTTTTTTTAATTTTATATTTAATTATACAATAAAATTGAATATTAAAGGTATGGAATGTTTTACTTTGTTCTTATATTTCGATTGCAATTTTAGTTCCATACTAATAATTTTTTTTTTTTAGCGATTGGTGTTGGTGTAGGTATTATATACGTATTACTATATGTTTTTTGCAGTCGTCTATTATGTGTTTAAACATATTTGAGAGCAGTACGATAATTATTGAAATATTATATTGGTAAGCCAATATAGTCATACATTAATATGTATAGAATAATTAATATGTCATAATATGCACAGAAAAATGTAATAAACTAGTGAAATGGCAATTCAGTTAATTCCATTGTACAAGCTGCATCACATTCGCTAAAGTAAAAAATAAAACTAAAACAGCCTACGCAATGTAGGTATATTTCTCCTTTTTATTATGTCTGCAATGAGTACAATTTCTAAAGGACAACTACTTACTGAGATCAAAGCAACACGATGTCATTCAACCTTCCCCGTTTCCCGTGCTTCATAATAATATACATCTATTTTACAAAAAAGAAAATACCCTAGTTACACTTTTACCCTCATCAAATTTCACTTTTCAATTGTTTTACAGTAGGAGAAGTGTATATAGTGCACTTTAATTCATCGTCCGTACGAACAATGTGTTTACGAGCACATATGATAATTATGTTTACTATTATGATAGTTGAATATTCACACTAGACAAATACACCGGTGAATACAATAGAAAATTTAACGCAGCCCCACCGTGGGTAGTCGCACAAGTAATTTTGACTAATTCACTGTGCTATTTTTGATTATTGGACGTTTCGAAATCATAATTATTTTGGTATTATATCGGTTCGCTTGCTATATTGTGTTGATAGTTGTGATACTATATGTGCTTCGAGGTTAAATTTTACGATTAATATAATAAAATAAAATGTCGAGGTCCGGGGCATAATAATACAAGGTCGTGACCATTCGTATAAAATGATTTAGTTAATTTTTTTTTTTTATGCGTGTTCTGTCAGTTTTTTACGATCATTATTTAAATACTATTTCATATTTTAATTAAATACATAACATTTTTAGACAATCAGTAATATGTATAATGGACAATGGTATCAATAAAACGTATATTTAAATTTGTAAATACCGCGACCCAACCTCTAAGATCTGGCTTACGCTGTTTTCAAATAAAATTTTAGTGCACGCCATTCTGTATAATATTATTATACCTAGGTATATACATATACAATGGAAGCATCCCAAAATATTTCACCGCCGACGAATCGTTAACCGCGACATGAAGTCCATTCAACTGCGCACAAACATTAACTATTCATTATGTCAAGCCTTAACTCGACAGTATTTTAAAGACTATTTAATAACGGACAACACTTCTTATCTTGTAACAAGATGTTTTTTTTATTTTTTATTTTACCTCGCTAGTTCTCCAAAATAATTCACACACATAATCCCGGATTTATGTCCTTCTCGTACACGCCCGATGCCATATCTGTCTGGTTCAACGGGTACTTTGTATTCCGTCATTGTGACGGCGAAGTCTAACCACGGTGCTTACACGCACAGCATTCCTGCAGTAAATAATTTATGCAATTGTCAATCTGCCCGTCAACAAACCATTCTCGCACAGGCAATTACCAATAATGATGATTGTTATTTTTACCACAACTGCCAATTAAAAACGTTAAAACGGTAATGTTAAATTTGTCTAAGCTTCATTTCCCCATCAGCATACAGCTATATAATACGGTCGAGTATTACAAAAAACTAAAAAGTAGCATGAACTTTTAAACACAACTTGTAAGGTCAAATATTATAACATAGATAATATTTTTTAGAGAATGATACACGATGCGGTGTAAACGTCTTATATTGTAACACTTATTTTCATTCGAATTAAAATAAACCGACAGTACTTACAATTAATTATACATAACTGCAATATTAA
Organism: Sitobion miscanthi; assembly: GCA_008086715.1. Taxonomy (NCBI): domain Eukaryota; kingdom Metazoa; phylum Arthropoda; class Insecta; order Hemiptera; family Aphididae; genus Sitobion; species Sitobion miscanthi. Next base: position 22,436,235 of record CM017798.1, on the reverse strand, counting down.
CTCTATGAAAAATTAAAAGTGGGGTAGCCTAAATTGAACACACTAATAATATGCGAGGAATGACATATTGTAAACATTAAACAATATGCTTAACATACTATTAGGTAAATAAATATCATAAACATACCTACATTTTTTTTTAATTTTAGGGCTATTGTAATAATTATAGTCATTACTCATTAGAATATTAGATTGCATTTATTGCACACGTTTTACAAAAGTAAATAAACTCTTTGATACATCATTATTACATTGTATAATAATATTAAAATCAATATTAGTATTGTTTGTTACGTTGTTCGCAATTCAACAATAGACTAGTTACTATAAACATACAAGTATACAACTTATAATAATTATCTGTCTCATACATTGATATAGGTTTTTTTTTGTGTTCTCTGAAACGACCGACTGGAATATCACAATATATTATATTACACGACAGGTAGGTTTGTGATTGTAATCTTATCAGATTTGAAGATATCATTATGATATAGTTGTTTATTATTTACTAGCTGATCCCGTGCACTTCGATACCCGTTAAATGTACAAACTTTTATGTGACTCAAACTTTGTTCAATGCGTTATTTAATATTCGGTGTATGATTTTCTAGATTTATCTTAAATTTCTGTTGCCTGGAATAAAAATTCTGATTCGCAGCAGTATATTATCAGGTAGGCAATAGATGCGGTAGATCGCGGACCCCGTGCTGTTTGTACGTAGGTAAGTGTATGAATTAACTCTAAAGTATCAAATTTATACCAAGTTTGATGCATGCTTGTTCCTTATCTGCCCGATTAACCAATGGCAACCAATGATAAATAAATACTTTATCTATTAATTATTTCTTCTATAACCAATAGCGACCATTTTTATACAAACAAACATTTCCATCGTAAATCTAAAAATCCCTGTTTGAGCACTTCTCGAGGCTTCTATTCATTTGTCGTGGCGTGGTGTTATATAGCGTATAACTTCCTCGATGAATGGACAATCTAATAAAAAAATAATTTTTCAATCCGAACCAGTAGTTTTTGAGATTAGCGCATTCAAACAAACAAACAAACTCTACAGCTTTCTATATTAGTGTAGATTATAAATAGAAAGATCGCCTACTAAACATTTTATTTATTTATTTTTATTTATTTTATTAATTAACCCGCGGCAACTTAGGCCTTTGGGTGGTTTTTAACTGTGTGGGAGGGTACTGTAGGTTTAAACATATTTATACAGTTTGGCAAATTTTTTAGTGGGTACCCGTAGGTATCTGCCATGTCCGAGTGAGACATGGCGGCACTTCTCTCCGGACACCGTGACTTGCCCGAAGAAAAATGCCGCTCGCAGCCAACGTTTTGAACCGGCGTCGGTGCGCGTCGCAACCGACTCCTTAGTCCGCTTGCCCACTCCGTCCCCAAAACATTTTATTATATATGATGCAAAATATTAAGTAAGTAATATTGAAAAAATAAAACAACAAAATACTGAAAAAAAAATATTTATACATACCTAATATCGAATAATTTAAAGAATCATCTGACATTTTGTTTTATTTTTTTGTAAGATAGTCGTTCAACTGGCTGAGGTGCTGAACGTTCTTAAATGTTTTCATTCGATCAGATTAGATATTTTGTTATTCAATTAAGGTGTTGCACTTAATTTATGGTCGCTTTTTCGTTTTGTAGGCGCCTATACGTGTAAAACCACTTAGCCATATCCATCCAAGATGGTGTACCATTGTCACGGACCAATTTACAATTATATTAAGGAACTAACTATTGGTGGGTTTCGGTTTTAATTACTACAATTACATATATTTTATGTACCTGCCTACGTTTTATAACGTTACGCATGGACTCTACCAATTACTATGCATTAAAAAAAATCCATAATTACGACAACCCAAAAATATATATATTTAAAACAAAGTTATCAACGTATTTAAATCACATTAAAAAAGTTAATTTTGACCAGTGACTAAACAAGGTATTTTATCATTTTAAGTGTTTACACTATTTTAAAAGATGAAATAAAATAACATTGTTTTGGTAGGTACTCTGAATTCTGATGTGTTCAGTTAGAAAGTACAGTTATATTTTATAACATAGGTTTCGGCTTACCTATAGTCACAATATAATATAAATCTTTAAAACGTGATTAGATATAAATAATGTGTATTGTTAAAATATAGAATGCTTTCTATATTTAAGATAAATCCCCTATAGTGTAGACATATTTTGCTAACGATAATTTTCAGTTCAGAATGAGGACCAATGATTTGAATGTAACCGGCAATTAGTTTTATAATATAAAAGTCTACACTTCACAGTGACAATTTTAGAAAGCTTGTTTAAATTCTATAATCGATATTAACCTAAATTTGATGTATATAAAAAAAAATTTAGAATGGAAATTTAGAACATAGAGTTTTCTTACGAATATTATAATAATAACTAAAATACTCTTTTAATTTACTTTAGTGGTCCGGAGTAAACCATTAGACTAATTCACATAATAGTATAATGTTTCTAAATAATGAAATGTTTTTATTCAAGTTTGTTACTTTGTTCATCTTTGATGTGATTACAAGAGCAGGTCTGAGAACCTCTCTTGCCATCTACTTATAACAAGTTGAGGAGACTTAAATTAGTAATACCTTATACAAAACAAAGAGGCTGAAAATACTGTATTATAGTTCAACACACGGTTTTTTGTTCAAAATGTAAATTATACATTCTAATATTTTTTTCATAAAATATGAAATGCCTTTACATGAACTAATGATGGAATATTAACATACATATTGCATATGATATAATATAATAATAAGTACATCGAGTTAAATATATTAAATCAGTATTTTATTATATTTATATTTTCAATTTTACAATTTGTAAATTTAAATCAAACAAAATGGTTAGGATAAAAAAAGACATTATTTATAGAATGAAGAAACCTCCCATTGGAAGAACTTCAAATTAATGGACTTGGGTAAAATGTCTATGCTTTTATCTTAATAGATTATATTATTACGTGGTAACTGGTAAATGTGTTTAGTTTTTAAATTATTAGTTTTATTTTATGTTTACCCACTAACCCACTAGAATATAAATTTAAAAATGGAACACTTCACGGAGAATTTATTTTTCAATTTACGTTCATTTGAAAAACAGAGATAGCTAGGTATAGCTGGTAGGTACACGCGCTAACCGCTGGTACACGGTCAAAATTCCAAGGCGATGATGGTTAATACGTATTTTTCTTAAACTAGGTTTAAAGGACGTAATATTGTATTTCATACAAACACTAACCACCTGCGTATACTTTAAAACTATACAATCGTTAACCTAGTTCTACTATACGTCTATTATACGTAACCATAGGTATGTTAGCTGGTCTTGTAGATATTATTGGTTCCTACGGCACATTTCCGTTCATGTCCGGTCGCTTCCGTGCTCAGTAATTTCGTCACAGATCAAGTTTGTGGAGTAGGCATACTAAATAACATAGTTACACATTTCGGGAAACACATAGGTACGTGCAATGTCCACATTAAACATATAATACGCTATGCACATATACAAAATAATATTATTGTAAACTCAACAATATCAAAAGCACCTATCCAATGGCTCTTCCCAGAGAACACAATACAAGAAAAGGCAAGAGCTCACATTATAACCATCTCAAGATAGGTCACTCGATCATTGTTACCCAAATACCCAATGCAAAGAGATGAACTTACCCTAAACGTATTTGTTTCGATACCCCTCACACAGTTAAGCTGCACATCCTCACCGAATGCCTAGCATACGGTAATGAGTAGCGTAAAGCGAATGATACCTCATCCCAACCATCATCCATAAAATACTAGATTTTTTCAAATATCAAACCTTATTTTACAAATATAGTGTAATATATAACCTCATAATATTATTTAAATACATTTAAGATAAACATAAACTTTTCTTACTCCAAAATGTTACATAAGATATTCGTATCACTGGTCCAATGGTCTAATATACCGTCTTTAGTTATCTAAACATAAAAAAAAATAATAAAAATAAAGTATTTTGATGTTTTTTATTGTTTATGTCGATTGTCAGCAGGTAGCAGTAACGTCATCATAATAATATATAGATGTACAGTATAAATGGCGTGATGGCGTGAGGGGTGCATAAAGATTCTTGTTTCATTTCGTACAATTTATATGCAGTGTCCCGACACCGTTAAATCCTCGTGACTTATATGTTTATGTACGCACCGTATAAAGTTTTTAAATAATAATAAAAAAAAAAAATCCCAAAATATTTTCTATTTGGCACTGGTCATAAACTATGTAATAACACCGAATCCCGAGTATTAACGGTTTACATATACATATAACGTTACACCGTCAACCTGCAGAGTGTATATAGTTTCCACAATCCACATAAAAAATGATATAAGAATCTCCCGTTAGAAACACATAGTTTCGTTATTATTATTTAAACGCCTATTTTTTATATATATATATGTATATATTATTTAATATATGCAAACGACACGCTAATAATTCGTTCATATTACACATGTAGTACGTATAATATAATATAATATAATATAATTAATGTAGGTATAATACGTATATTATTTAACCGTGGTCGATGTGCCCGTTGATAGAACAATTAAACTCAGACACGTCCGGTTAATGTAATTAGAACTCTCCTCTTTCTTTCTCTATTAGCAGTATACAATATATTATATTATTATAATGCTTTGAAAATAGTATTTGGCGCGCTGAGCACACGTTGTCGGAAACAGGTGTTCATTTTTAATGCGCTTAAAAATATACGTCAGGACATGCACTGCCATTGTAGAAGTCGTTAAAACATATATAAATATAAATATATTACGCCTGTCTGAACAGTTGATCGGTAAGTAGGTATATACATTTGATTTAATGCGTACCGTAGACTTGGCTAATTAATTGTTTCTATACCTTAAAATATACAAAACAGGACGGTCGTCCGAAAATCCTTAAATAAAAGTTATTCCAAATCCAAACCTATAGTATAGTAAAGTGCGTTAGGTATCGTGTGATATAATTTGATGACATAAACCATACCCAACCGGTTTCGATCCAAAATGTCGAGGAAAAAAAATTTAACATGAATATTTAAGCCTTTTGAATTACAAAGAAATAGTTTTCGGACAATCATTTACAATAACAATGTCGTAAATCCGTTATCGTAATCATCACTAATCACAATATTGATATATTGAACACGAAAATCACTAAGATGTGCATAATATAACTACATTTTACCAACTACCTACACAAACCTTCTGTACTAGAGGTTCATAAACTTTTTTTTGCGTACCACACATGCCGTGTATAATTACAGATTATCCACACTACCACGCTACCATCACCGATTACTTAAATCGAAAACTATTAAAAACGATAAATCATTAAAATATTATAATCATTTATAATAATTTGTCTGCTATTTATTTACTAACAAATGCATATTCATCTTTCCATTGCCGACCGGTGCCCGCAAATGATAAACATTAATCAATATTATTAAAAAAAAAAAAATTGTATTTATTTCCTGTACCACTGAAACGATACTCGTACTACAGTTTGTGAACCTCTGTTCTATACAACATTCTTATGGTCTTACCTATAGTAAATAAACGTTCTAACTTCTTTTAACATTTATCTACACGATATAATATTGTCTATCGAACTAAATTTAATACGACCAAGACACCATCGTTTCCTATGATTACATTTTCATGAATCTAGAAACACTGCACCGTGTTATTAATATTTTATAATATTTCCATAATAATTTACTTTTGACACTATAATCACACCGTAGTTAGATAATTATTAATGACTCACGTAAGACCCAACGTACGCGTTTGTCGTTGTTTTATCACCACTAAAGGCGTTAAGATACATTAATCATGACATTCTCGTTTGTATTGCGTTTATTTTATTTTCATCGTGGAAGTGAAGTTAAAACTATGCGCACACTGTACGGTGAGAAAAATGGTAACCTATTTGTTATTGCGACGCGTAGTACAAATTATCTGCGACTGAAAAGAATGAAACTACAGTAGCTAAATCAAACTGTAAAAACATGTTTCATAATGGTCGTACAATGTTTTTTTTTTCGTAAGAATCGGGAGAGTTTATTTATGTTTTGTCGGAACTCATCAGAACATTTTACAATGATATTTATATGTACCTACATTTTAATTGAAAATTATGTGATTTTTGTTTTTTCAAACATACATTTTAAGTTGTACCTATTATGTTAAAGATATCATAAAAAATAAATCACAAATAAACATGTAAACATTTTTTTTATACCTATACAAAATTAAGAAAAATTGTTCTTAGCCCAGAGTCAATCCCAAAATGAAAAAATAAAATATATTTATATATAGGTATACTATAATATTGTACACGAAATATTATAAAAACATGTTTTTAAAGAAATTTAATAAGCAACCAAAAATATATATAAAAAAAAAACAGAATCACATTTAATGCTGCGTGTGTTATAACTTATAAAACATGATTATTAAAATGTTAGCTCTGTCAAAATGTCTACATTGAGCTTTTAAAATACGTTCCTGCTGTACACTTTAAATATATAATTTAATTCCAAACTTAAAGAACCTATTTTATAAATATTGTTTGAAGTTACAGTGATTAGTTAACAATCTGACCACAATACTTGTACTTGAAAAATATTTCAGATCATAAAAGAACATTATTAAATGGAATTTCAACTATTGCAGTTAACGTGATATTTTTAATAATCTATACCTCTAGTTATAAATATTTAATTTATTTAAATATCAAAATTAACGTTACCTATAAAATTTACTAACGATCTCTGTGGTAGAATGGACTATAGAATATTTGTTTTATAATTTATTTACCAATGTTCTAAAAAAAAAATATTGTAAATATAGGTACCTACTCGGTTAATGTACCTATTACAAATGCTTATATAATTATGTATATAGGGGTGATACGGGTTAACAAACTGTTAAACGAACAATACAAAAAAAGGAACGAATAAATAAAACCTGTTTATATACTCTCTTAAAAAAAACAAAGACCATAATATATTAAATTCATTAATAATAACAAACCATAACACACCGCACAGTACATACACAGATTAATATAGATACGTAGAAATGAAGAGAAAATCAGAAAAATAAAATGGCATAGAAAATATAAATCCAGAAACCACAAATGAATTGTTTGCGTTCAACCAACCGAGTTTTTTCAACAAACGTACAATTATTATAAACACTTAAAAGTTTAACAATTCTAACTTCAAAGAAATACGATTACTTATAACAAACTATGAAGGTGTACTCAAGGGGTAAAAATCACTGACCTCTGTGTAAAACTGTAAATGCCAATTGACTTATGCCATAGGTGCCTACATACTTCAACGATTTTTGCTGGTCAATTTCAATTTGTATTATATAATAATATAATGCCTATAGGTAAGACAAAATCGTTTGTCGAAGTATAAAAATCAATGCGCTGATTTACACAATCATAATAATAATATTATGGTGTATTCATAACGCATGAAATATATAAATAAAAACAAAACGGTCAATTTTGTTGAAAATAAATTAATAGTTTAGTTATTAGTATATTATGATCATTTCTACTATATAATTTACAATGATTTACTTATAAGCCTGCAAGATACGTAGTACCTACTACTAATTTAATCGTACTAATTATTATAGATAATTAAGTTAAGACATTTCTAATACATAATTATTATTAAGAACCACATTCGAACTAAGCATACAAATAATATTTTCACCACTTGCAGTGATTAATGAATTAACGTCACCGAGGAGATGGGACTGTTACCGGTTAACGGCTCGATTTAATTTGTATTTAATTGTTTTTGTAATACTATATGATATAGATTTAATGGCTCGATATAGTTTTATAATACGACACATTCAATTTTTCAAACTAAAACCTCTTCCTAATTAAGTTTGGGTTAGGTACTACTTCCTACCGTGATTATGTTCTGTATAGAGTATACCTACTTAAAAAAAAAAATCCGTTTGACGGACTTGAAAAAAAAACCGGTTTGCTTATAACAAAAAATTTAATTAAACAATTTAATTCACCATTATTTGTTTGTGCGTACCTAAGTATAAATGATAAAGCCGAAAAAACGGGTGTAAGTATAATATGACTAATATTTATTTTTATTTTTTCATAATACATTTTACCGTACACAGAATACATATTTATGATGAGGTATTGAGCAGAGTAAAAAAAAAAAAAAGATGTCTGCATTTTTGTTCCCCTAACCCTATCCTTAATCATGTTTTGCACGTGCAGAAGCCCCTTACAGTGCATACTATATATAGTGTGCTGTTGTAGTGTCCTTGCGTTAGATTTCGTTGTATTTCGTGTGCATACGCGTGTGTCCAATATGTAGTGTAGCTGTTGGGCAATAATAACTCGTCCCCCTCCGAAGTGGCCCAAGTTTAGGCCGCCATATTGTAAAAATTGCTAGACATTCTTGCCCACCCCTCCATTAACTCTTCACAGCTACACCCTACGTAAATATAATATCCTGTCGGTTGCCGTTACGGTGTGGTTCTTAGAAATTACTTTTATATAACCAGACCTCTGCGTCTTGACCAAGCCAAGAGCATACACTATAATATTATTGTAATGATGCACTATAATATAGAAATAACCATATGTAATAAAATCTATAATAATTTAACTAGGTATAACATATTATATTGTCAAATTAAAAATATAGTTAATGTAATAAAAGAAAATAGAATGTACACTAAATTATTGTAATAAAACCTAATGTTGTGTTAGCAAAAAGTTCAATAGGTAAGCAATAATAAAATTTCCTACCCAATAGATAAAAAATATTTTAATCCAATTGCAATTTAATTTTAATAATGCAATAAACATTAAACACACGTCATGTCAAATGTATATATTATTTATTTTGTATTTAAGATTTATGTATATACAACATACATGAGTAATATAATATTATTAATATGGTGATTAAAAAATAATTCATTTTATTTGATTATACTTCTGAGTTATTATTTCAGTATTAGATTGGTAAACATAGTCGATACAAATTTAGCAAACTTATTTACAATATCATTAAATATGTTTTGTTATCAATTTCCAACTATGTAATTTGTTAATTATTACATTTTATATTTAATTGGTTCGACACAAAATTTCCCTCCTTAATTTATAAATCCTAAATATTTGAAATCGCATAAAAAAATGAAGATGTACCTAATACAAATTTAGTCCATTAAAACGTATTAAGGTACATTTGAAATTCGAGTATTTAATTATAATTAAGATGTCAAATATTTAATATTTACCAACTTTCCCAATGACGATGGACTTAATATAAATTTAAATTATGTTTAACAAGTAATACAATCGTCTCGTTTAGTAAATATTTTACTCTACTATTTATAATAAAATAACTGCGTAAAATGATTCCAAAAAAATATGAAATGTAGAAACTTTTTCAAGTGACTTTTTAAAAATATTCAGTAAAAGGATGGTTAGCTTCACAATATTATGTTGTATCGCATAAAGGTATCTAATACCTAATACGTATCTACATATTTCCATATTAGTTTTAGAAACTTTTATAATTTTTTATGAAATGTTCACAGTAATAATTATTATAAAATTACAAAAGTTGGCTGTTGTATACTAGCTGTATCTATTGCACCTATAGTAATATTATAGATGTATATAATAAAAAATCATATAATACAAACATTTAAAAATGAACAATCTTACCAGTAAATGTGGCTATTTGAGTAAGAAAATTTTTTTTAAATTTAAAATCTTTCTTTTTCTACTTGAAAACTGTTATTGTATACATTGTCCAATATACCTATATTTATTTACATTGGTAAAAATTAGTTTAAAAAAATAATAGTTAGGTTACAGAAACTATTGTAGGTTTTTAGTTCTTATAAATTATTTATGTTTGTTAATGCACCTCCTAGTTAAGTGATACTATTGGGCGAATTCTTAATCAAAAAAATTATGTAAAATAAACTACTCTCATCACATATAATACACCATTATTGTACCATTTTATAATTCTCTTATAAATGAAAATAATATATTCGTTTACGCCACACGGGTTTTAAAAATGAATATCATTTTACTCGGGTTTTAATAAAAGAAAAAATATATTATACACACAATTATTGCAAGCGTAATTTAACCAATTACTAATTTCTATAGATTAGCATATTATATTATCTTATATGTACTCTTATATGATATTGTAATTTAAAACTAATGGAATTCATTCAACAAATCTCATACTTGATTCCGGATGGTATTTTATGTTCTTTTGCATCATACAAATATATATTACGAAAAAAAAACGATGACTGTGTATTAATAATGAGAATCGAGTATAGGTACAGTATAAATGCATCAGACCTATAGACCTTATCGATAGATATACAGTGATACAAATTTATAAAAATCAAAGAACTGACATTAGGTAAAAAATTATAAATATCTAATAACATTTAACCCATGTTTTTCACAGGGGGTGAAATTCAATCTGAATATCCCAAGAGGCTAAACCGTAAGTATAATACTGTTTTGCCATCTATAATACATAAAAGGTTGATCTTCGAATGTAACAATTTTATTATATTTTATTTTGTTATTGTTGTTCGTATTATTTTTTTTTTTTAAGAATACTTATATTGACAGGGAGGCCTGTCTAGTTTTAGGTGTCCAATGAAGCGGTTCAAATGCATATCGATCGAATGGGACAAATAACTCAGAAGAATAATATAATACAACACTGTTAGTTCTACAGCATAAAATAAACACCTGCTCATCAAAATATACACAAAATTCAAATAAAATATATTATGTACATTTGATAGAAAAATATTCGTAAGATAAAATATTTAAACGATACAATGACAGGATAAATACAATGGAAATGTTCAGATAAAAACAGCATAACTAAAAAATACAATAATTATGTGATATTTTGCATGTAGCTTTAATATTAAAATTAATTAAATATATTTTGGATTGATATAAAACCAAAAGATCTAGTAAATAAAAATATTTATACAAAAATTAAGCGAAATTGTTATTAAAATACATAATATAGTCAGAGCCCAAAGGCATCAATTTTTTTATTTGGAACTATTTTAACAAAAAGATTTTAGTTGTTTTATGCAAAGCCAAAGTTATCACCCTGCTACCATATCTCAGTACAAATATATGATCTTAATCGTAAATTGGTCAATAGGCTGAAATATAATCTTGATTGAAGGCTTTATTATGTTTGGTTAATATGTTATAATGTATTGGGCACGTATAATGGTCTATGACATACAAATTTTTTTATTTTGATTTCAATTTTTTTGAATTGCATAACGTACCTAAGACCTAATACACATGCAATGAAGAATGATAGATTCAAATGTTAGTTAAATCAGAAAAACTAAAATATCGTAAATTATCATCCCTATAATCGTGTGTATAAAATACTTTTAACATTCATTAATACCATAAATGCCCCACTAACCCTCAATTCCATCAACTATCCACTTCCTTTGTATATCTCTTCCTCTGAAAAATCCAATCATACTTATCCACATGTTTGCATAAACATTTGCGGCGATAACTATTATGAACAAATCTCAAGACGACACAGAGTTACCTGCATATGCATGGGAATAATAAAACTATAATAGTCGGCAATACACTTAAACTGTAACTTAAACAGATGACACGCACTCGCGCATTATACATAAACGTATGTATTGATTTCATCAACGTTTATCGGCATATCAATAATAATCAATTGATTTTTCCAAGTATGAATAACGTAATTATAAGTTAAGGATTACCGACACAAATGTTCATCGCACCCACACATGGCCCATTCTATGGATTCGTACCTACACACACATACATATATAATTATAAACTAATCATACAATTTGGAATACAAACAATTCGATCAAACATATATAATGATATGAGTTAGAGAATGGAGGAGAAGGCATAATAATTAGTTCAACACAAAATCACACAGCATATTGTTATTTGTTGTAATGTATATTCGTATACCATGTTATTATTATTATTATTCATGTTGTTGTTATTTGTTAATAATTTTACGACCACGATTGCAATCGCTGATGGTTTCCGAAAGCTATGGATATTTGTAGGCCAAGAGTATGTGCCTATGTATCATTTACCGTAGAACCGCGTAGTCGTAAATATTTATGTTTCGACATATTATCTGCATCATACCCTATGTTACACGATACACTATAATATACTAAATAGAAGTCTGCCGCCGCACTAGGTTGGCCTGTTGACCTCGGCCGGAAATGCAGAGCAAACCGGATATCGCTCGCATAGTCTAATTTACTTGGCCGATGCAATTGGCATCGGGTGCAAAATATCGAAATCAAAATATTATAATATATAGTAATAATTAACTTATATTTATTTTTAAAGTAGATAATGTTGATAATAAGAAAGATATTGTCGTTGTCTTTTAACATTTTCTTAATAAAGAAAACAGCTTTCAATAATTATAATTAGTTTCTTAGAAACGGTTTTGTACATAATTATTTTTAATTAAATACATTTTTATTCTCCTGAAATTCTTTAGTGTATTTAGTACTTACGCGAAATACAATTTGATAGATACATTTTATGTTTACCTATATTAATAACATAATTATTTAACTTTTTAAAAACATATTATTATAATGTATAATGTATAATTATTATGCATATTATTATAACATAATCAGTAATCACTCATAAATTAAAACTAGTCTGGAAACTAATAATTCTACAACGGGAAACTTATCAATCATTAATGATATTTTTTTTTTAATATAATGATAAAGCCACATAGGAATGTTCTTATACAACATAAGGAATTATTTAAATTTACAAACTAAAAAACACCTATCGGAAACTGAAAAAGATCTATTTGTACTCATGTATAACATATTTTAATGATACAATAGCTATTTTCTGAAATATATTCTACAATTTAGCACTCCATAGTCTTATTTATCCTTATTTCTTATATTGGATTCTGTAGTGCATTGCATACCTACAATAGCCAAACATTTAAATATTCTACAAATGTGTGTTTTCGGAATTTCGATAAATAAGCAAACTACATTATCCATTCGACTATGAATACTATGAATAGACATTTAATTTGTTTAAATAGTAATAGATAATTATACTAGTAAAATATTTCGATAAGTTTTTTTCAATATTACAATATTTTTATAATGTTATCTATTTGGTGAGAAAGTTGACAAACATAAAATGTTTAATTTCAGGCTTATAGTCACAATTTTAAACTTTTATCAGAAATGTTCATTCAAAAGTCTTTTTTCTCGTGTATTCTACCGTAATAAGCTTTCATCTCCAACATACAAAAGCCAAACTTTTTAATTGACTAATCTTTCTATTTTAAACTCCGTAAAATACTAAAGTGTCTTCTTTATGTATAATTTATTTATTTTAAAACTATTTGAAATGTTATGCATTTATAAAATGCATCATAATTTAATTCTTACTTTTTTAAAGTAAGACGTATACATTTTAAAAGTATACAAATAATACACCTATAGATAGTAAATAATGGACTTATAAAGCTGATTATCGACAAAACTTTACTATGGTTGAATACCATATAGATTACAGCATTGAATTTAACATCGGTCGTTAAATATTAGTTATTAATTTCTCATTAGTAGATAACTGATTCTTATGTTTTATCAGAAGCAACAATCTATGAGAAATGGAGCAAGGTATGAGACAAAACTTTTCAAAATAGGATTATTTAAAATATAATTCCATATTATGTGAGTACGATAGTCGATAGACCACAACCTTTAAATATTCAAAAGTGAAATTTATATGACTAGAAGCATTAATACCAAATAAAAAATTTGTCTCACGGCTATCTTACTATCTTAGTAGGTATACCTATCTATAAGTTCTACAATAAACTGTCGAAATAAATGCATATTTTAAATTCGCAACGTCCAAAAGTGATGATTCTAAACCTTTATTAGGACACGATTTGTTTACAAATGTATGAATATTATTATATTTGTATCGCTACTCGATAATTTATGTCTTTAGCAATTGGTTATTAATGGCTTTGGAATTACTTCGATTAGCTCGTTTTTTATCCTTCCAGTTGACGATAAAATTCATCATTTGGCACGTTTTACAAATTTAACTATGGTATTGTTCAGTTTTAATTTGAAATCCATTAAAACAAATGGTTTCTACGACAGTGCTAGAATAACCTATTTTCCCTAAAATTAAAATCGTAAATATTGGAAAATGTAATTCATACCATATTTTAATCAACATTCTAATAGCTCAAAACATTATAACCATTGCAACACGACGTCAATAAAACTGTAAAATAAATATTATTCAAACATTTTAAATTATTGTAATTCAAATTCTAACTATAAACTTAGATAATCAAAAGTTTTGAACGCCCGATTTGAAGTTAGACAGACCATGACTATATAATATACCTCGCGAGTCGCAGCAGTAAATTATCAATTATTACTCGTTGAGACTACAATGGACTCGAAAATTACAGCAGACGAGCTTACAATAGCCACAACTAGTTTTCAGTTACCAGTTACAGCAATAGTCCTATCGACGAGCGATTCGACTTCACAAACGAGATCATTTACGCTTCCAGACGTTTGTAGGAATTTCATCAAAATCCTCTAGACCGGACTTAACTTTTCCACGTGTATCTATATTATTATATCGGTCAGCAGGAAACTACTGCAGTGATAGAAATCTATTTATCCGTACAAATTCGATACGATGTCATGCAATTAGTAGTATAACTTGAAAATTATAACTAAGAACAATAATCATTAATCTCTAACAATTCTATACATTTACCAAAATTCTGAATCAGGATGATAATATGGACTGTTGGCATTTGTTTGGAAATAGTTGTAATCTGACAATAATCGTAAAATCTGTCAATGTTGAGTGAAAAACAAATATTTGATACATTAAGTATACAACTATAATATGTAAAATATCCGATGAGAAATATTAACATTGCCATTTAATAACTTAATATCGATATATACATTATACTATAGATATGCATTTCAATAATTAAAAATGCTGTACCATACGGAGAGATGTACCATATAGGTATATAATATTACAGAGTAGAAAAATAACAAAATCATATATGGTTGGACAAAATAAGTAATAAGAACGTTTCACCGAATGATCATAATAATCATTCACTTTAATTATATTATAGAAAATTAAGAAATTTAGCTATCGTAGAGTTGAATTTTCAACGAGACCACATCGTTCGGTTCCTTCAGTGGTGATTTCTCAGTTCACCTACAGTCAGCGTCTCTTTTCTATGGTCAGTATTCACTTCGTATTAATTAAATAAACCAGCCCGATACGTTCTTCAGAATCATTTACAAAGTGTCCCGAAAATCGGACAAAATATACGCGAATCCTTTATTTCGCGCAAGCTGCTCACGCGCGTGTGACCACCTCTACCTGACAACAGTACCTACCCATATTAAAATATTATAGTTACACCTGAAAGTCTTCCCTGCAGGGCAAACGGAACTGATCGCCGAAGTCGGTAACTAAACGCACGAGACACTACAGGTTAACCTATAATAAGTTATAACTACCTACCTTTATAACTACCTACCTGTTTGCCTACTTGTTCGCTCACGCGTATAAAACGTAGACTTGTTGTATATAATATATTGTATATTATAGGTAGGTAGGTAGGTAGGTAGGTACTACCATTACACTACTGATGCGGCGTCGGCAGCGCATTGTGTATATAACATTATACGATTATTATAATGGGCTGCAGAGTGTCGCGTGCGATAGATCGTTGACGTGCGAAATGCCCGCGTGTACAATAATATCGTCGGACAAGGATTGTCGATCGATTACCGCGGGGCGAAACGATACGTATTATAATATAATATAATACGAGAAGAAGAAGGAGAAGAAGAAGAAAAAGAAGAGGTAAACAACAACGACGAATACGACGATGACGATGACGGCTAAGGACACGCGCCATCATTAAACGCATTACAAACGGGCGACAAAACGAATGGTCCACGAGCCGATATATTATATTATACGGCCGAGCCGCTGTACGACATATATATATACGATTACGATTTATTATTATTTCACAGTAGTAGCCGATAGTTGTAGGTAGGTACCCGTTCGTACCTATACGTAATGTGTATTTTAATATACGTTTTTCTGCATTGATAACATATATGTGTACATATACGCCGGTGAACACACCGCGATCCAGCAAATAATCTAAAAGTATTTTCGCCCGAAACGAGTTGTTTCGTTATCGAGTCGCGAGTGAAAAAAAAATCGAGCGAGAGCGGAAAAAGCTGCAAAGTCGGGGGCGGACAGACGACTGTTATTATTGTAATACAGCTCGCGACTCGATCGACGGAATATAATAAGTATACTCGATCGTATTTATATCGGTCGACCTAAATACCTACGACACTGTAGATATTATTATTACGTTTTGTACGGGTACGAAATCATACTATTATTATTATAATAATAATAATAATATTATAACGATATTATACTGTTTACCGTCGGCGTTCGCCGTCGTTTCGCAGTGAAACCCGCGCGCACTCTGTATACACGCGTACCCACCTCGTACCTGCGACCTACCCATGTTGTGGTGCTGCACTCGCGTACAATGGCTATATGATGGCGTATACGCTGCGTTATGTTTTATTGTACGATAAATCGTCCGACGACACCCATTCGCATTGTATGCATATTAGACATTGGCGGCGGTGACTGCGGCCGTCACGTCGTGTCCGTTGCCGACTGTCGTTGACAGATAACAGTCGTGTAAATTTGTCTAAACGTCGTCGCTCGTGTCGACGTTATATTATGTATTGTCTGCCGCGCGATTCGCACACGATCAAACGAACGCAAAACGCCATGCCGCGGATCGAGCCGGGGTAATACTTGGGCGGGGTAACCGTTGCGGGGACGAGGGGGGGGGGGGTCGTAGGCCTAAGACACTATATACGTCGTATACCGTGGTCGTCCTACAGTTTTAATTTTTTTTTTTTTTTTAGCATAATCTGATAGCTACAGAAAATTACTTTTATTTCCATGCATCACACGCGCCGAACAGATAATTTTGAACGTCCACTGAAACCAAACTGTGCGGTTCGTTTTTTTTTAATACATTTACGAGTAAAGTTTGTTGTACGAGTTTCAATGCATTTATGCGGATAAATATTTTGATATATTATACACGTATAAGGTATGTGTGATATTAAGTATTATATAATAATATAAAGTAAATATTTTTTTTAGTAGAAACGGTTAGTGCAGACTACGTGACAGATGTTAAGTGAGTTCTTAAAAATAAAACAGATTCGTTTCATCAAAAGAATGTTTCCTTGACAACGTCAAAAACGTATTTTCTTACATAAATCTGCTTACTGTGGTCAATTCACTCTCAGCAATTTAATACCCAACTTGTTTAATGCCTTTTCCTCAACCACTACTTACACATATACAGATGTTCCACGAGCATTTCAAATCTCGGTCACATCATTTCGTAATAAACGAACGCAATTTCCTTAATATAACTCTATACACTGAGATTTAAACCGTCATCAAAATCTACGACATAATTGACAAGGGTGAAATTGGAATTCCGAATTATATTCGGTCTAAATCGGAAAACGTCAGTCTAAGTCATATCAACAAATATCCATAATGAGAACTTAATGTTAAATAATATTTCTCATTTTTAATATCATATAATTACTATAGCAATATGTAAATATGTCTGTAAAGTGTAAAGCAAATACAAAAAGAAAACATTTCAATTTCTTTATTGGTAGTTATATCAATTATATTGTAGTGACTAATAGTATTGTACCTACACCCTGAATTTCATGTAATATCGATATATTATGTCTTCGAATGTTTAATGTATACTAACGTTTTAAATAATATCGTCGATGCTATTTAAATTTCATTAAAGTTTATAAAGTAACAGACTATTAACTACCATTCAATGTCAGTCAGACATAAGTCAAAATGCAATCGTTCGACAAACATGAACTCCTCTAAACTTCACTCACAATAATAAGAGCTAATATACGAACTAAAACTTTCAGTTTTCCAAACAAAAAATAAATAAACACTTCAATGCAACTAAGTCAAATATATAAGGTAATAAAGTCTAAGTAAGATCACGTCAATTTAGATGCATTCTAAATGTACAAATAATTGAAAATAAGAGAAAGTGAAGAGTAGGTATAGTTGATATACAAACTAACATTTATTGAGATTATATATACTTACTAAAAAAAATTAGCAATATGCACATTTGAATATAGAATATAATATATTCTGGAAAAAATATTGTGGTCATAATGAAGTGTAAGATTTTAAACGTAAAGAGATGATTGGATATATTGGGAGAGTGATGGATTGAACGATTGAATTGTGTGTATGTTTGATGCTTTAAAATTTCTTACGCCCAAATTGGAATTAATAAAGATTTATACATGATTAGTTCGGACTTGGTATTTAGTTTTTAACTTTTATTTAGTAAAAAGTAGAATGTCATTCTTCTGGATTTAAGAAAAATCCGTTTGATTTTTATGTGGGGTGCCTACGCAAAGTGTTTATTGATAAATAGTCCAAGGTATTTAGCACAATATGAGGCATGAATAATTTGTTGGTTTATAATACTGGAAGGGTTTTTTATGAAGAGTAAAATGTAATATGGAAAATCTTCTTGGTACTACCTTGTGACGGGCACAGTCAAAAGCTTGTAGACATCATGAAAAAATGTAAGACAGTGTAGTTTTTTTTCAAGAGAGTGCGATGATTCACCGTCGATTTTTCTATTGACTTGATGAGTTATAGAGTGAATTTTCTAAAATGTCAAATCGAGTATCAGGAATTATTTCTTTTGAAACCGTAGTTATATACGTTATAAAATTGATTTTTCACAGAGTTTAGAGAAAAAGGACAAAAAAGTAAAAAAAAAAAATTAAAATCTACTATAGCCCAAACTTTAAATGGGAATGACGTTTTATTCTTTTGTCACCGGAAACCAGTAGACAAACGCTGCATTTGATTTATGAATAACGAGTTTAACCAAATTAGTTAAGCAAAATACGATGCACTGCATTGAATATTGTAAAAAGCAGAGTGGTCTCCTGGGTATATAAAACAAAAATGTTCATAAAACATTTCTTATCTTCCCAGAATACTATTCAGTGGTATAGTGGTGGAGGAGGAAACTGAGCAAGTATATAAAAAATAAATAAAAAACGATATACCTAAATAAAAATCGAGGAATGAATATGTAATAGATATGTCAGTGTTATACGCGCGATTCGTAACAAGTGAGCTCACAAAAATAAATATTCGGCAACTATATGACAATATAGAGTTGTAGACAATAGTCTCTATTTTTTAGCACAAACATAGTATGTACCAGGGCCTAAAATTGTGTGCAGTAGCACACACTAAGTGCAATAATTAATATTAAATGTGCAGTAGCAAATTTAAAAGTGTGCAGTACTTATTTTCGGCTTTTATACATTTTTATTTGATTAATATTCAATTCAATTATTGAAAATTACTAATTATAATATTATATTCGTTTAAAATCCTTAACACTAAAAAAAAATAATACCGACTACATTATATTCTAGGTGGCTTATAATATAATAAGTATACTAACCCAAACTATTTCGTTTTTAATTTAAGATGTTTAGTCATATAGGTATCAAGGACTTTTATAGAAGATTGTCTTAGATTGTATTTATTATAACTACCTAATTATTAATAATAGCAAAAACAATTGAGCAATGCAGTTATATGTGGCATGTGCACTATTAGGTCTAGGTTCATTATTTTAAAATAAAGGTGTGCAGTAGCAACAAATTTTAATTTTAGGTCCTGGTATGTACCTAACAAAATTATGTATGGTACGAAATCAAATGATGTCTTTCCCAACGGAGGATAGGTTTTTTAACAAAATATATTCTAAACCTGTTGAATTGTTTTGTACTTCATAAGTATATTTTCTGTTTTTGTAAAATAAACATAAAATAACTACTATATAGCAATTAAAAAAAAACTAAAAACTAAAAAAGATGTAGGCAACTATTTTCTCATTATAATCATATGGAAGTGATATAAGTGAGTTGGTGAGGAAAAAAGCCCCATACGTCTATACCTACTCCATACAATATCATCGCAATGTACAAAATAAACGTTAAGTACGAATTTTTAAATAGAGTCTGAAGGTACAATATAGTCATATCCAATAATGAAGAACAAAATAAAACTCTTGAATATATTGTATACAGGTACGTCGTCCGGGTTACATTATTCCACCTATATATTTTACGTTCGTGAACAAAAAATTAAGCAACTCGTCCTAGTAAAAGTTATATGCAGTCACGCGCTACCTCGTCATGTAGGTTGGAGATACCAACCACATGGTAGGTAGGTACCTACCTTATATACATTATAATATATCAAACTAGGAATATCATTATAGGTTTTCGGAATACCGGTTTTGCGTGTATATAATATATAGGTATTATATAGATGTACCGTACACACATGCGCATATATATATATACATATAGAGCGTCCATCTGTAGGAAGGTACCACCTATAAACGTATTATATGTTATAATATTATTATTATTATAAATATATATAAATAAATATATATCGTTCGCTCGTTTTTCGCCCGCCGCGTGTTTAATACGTATTATAATAATAACGCTAATAATATAAAATATACGCCCGGACACACACACATAAAACATTTAATTTTATTATTATACGGACGAGCATAATATTAATATATCGAATTTGGTCCATGGCGTGTGCATGCAATAAGTCAGGTCAAGATTTTCGCGCGCTCGCGTGTGTCGTTGCCAAGTATCGCATCCGGCCCGCGATCGTTATCGTCCCCGTTAGTTATGTACCCATACATGATATACGGCATAACACACAGATAAATATATATATATATGTTTATATATAAACGTACACTCTGTATATACTTTTCGACTTTTGTATAATATGTATGGTAGGTACCTTACGCGATCGCGTCCCGTATCGTACGACTTTTGGCACACTGCGCGCACAACGTTTCCATATAGTCTTATTCGGGTCGTATATAATATGTGATATGAGCTCTATCGGTGGTGCGGCGCGAACAATATAATACGATGTTATAATATATGTCACGATATTATATCATTGTACGATATGGGTGAGTTCTGTCCACCCCGCGATAAAGAATAACGCGTACGTCCTATATTGCTGGCCTGCGTAATTTGGTTCACATTTTATAGGTATTGAGAACTTTTCTACATAATATCATACGCGTGCATGATATGGATACACGGACTACCGTAGTACAGGTCATAAATTAATAGACTAATAACGATTCGAGAAACGGCAAAACTCATATTTAAAGGCTTATGAACTGAATGTTTTTGATGTTGCTAAACAATACTTTTGCAACATTAAAAATGTTTTGTTTTTTCAAGTGCCAATCCCGAGTTTTTCAACGCCCCAATTACGCCGCACTGGTGCTCTGTATAGTTGAATTTCAATTGTGTGCTACGTGGACCCCGAGAGAAATTATTTCTGAAAGAAACACACACATTTTAAAAACTATTATGAAATTACCTCTGATATGAATATAATAACGAAAACTATACCTACACAAATAGTATCAAATGATTATTATTACACAAGAACCAAGCGAACTGTAAGAAAAACATTACACCGCGACAATACTTTATTAATTTTTTGTATGATTCATAATATGAAGCGTTATGAATGTACGCGAGGTTCTCTTGCGGTTACCTGACGACCAAGGCGAAACCTCCATTATATTCATTCACTTTAGGTTCAGTCTAACCTAAAGCACATTATCGTCTACTGTAGTCCAAATTGTGTAAAGGACAGAAAGGAATTCTCCATACAAGAAAACCTGTACGAAGCAATTTTGTAGGGCCTTTTGTTAATGTTAATAATCTAAATTTTCATTAAATAATATCGAAATGTATAGACTAAGCTAATGTAAATAGTTTAATTTAAACGAATAGTTATTCATCAATTATACGGTTATTACTTATTAGTAATAAACTAATAACCATGTAATTTTTACCCAAAAAAAGCTATGATCGCTAAATTAATATGTATTATTATTTGTGCTAGAAACTTCCATTCAACTCTAAAATAATAGTAAAGTAAAGAGTGGAAAGAAACTGTTATTGTTCTAAAACCTTGACAGCCGACATGAATGTAACTACAATTCCTTAAGTCCTTTTCGAGAGAAATATAACGTGGGTTCGTAAGAGTATATAGGTATAGAATCAATATTTTTAGTACAACTTATGATCGCTATTATAGTTGGACACATTTTCGCTACAAAAGTAATTTGAAATAAATAAAAAGAATAATAATAACAAAAATGATGTAATTGGCAATCAAAAACAAATTTAAAACGAAAATCTGATAAATTATTTAAAAAATATATAATATGTTTTGGGCGTCTCGATTACTGTCCTGCCGAAATTTGCATCGATTGATTGTACTGGCTTCTAAGTTATGATCCATAATTATACAGCACCTGGAAAATAAAAATGTATTAAAAATGAAATATTTAATTAACTCATTTCAACAACAGGTAGGTAGGTAGGTGTATGCATTAAATAAATCGTCGACAAATCGTTTCGCATTGGATTGGATATCGGATAGGTACCTATACACATTATCATAAAATGTATTAACAAGCAAACGTGTTTTTAATAGCTCATACTATTTTCATATATAAATGAACATTGTAATATAAATATTACAACAGTAGTTCGTCTATAATTGATTCACAGCCAAAAAAAAATACACATACCTATCACTTATACACATAACATTATATTTATATACCTAGTTTCTACTTTTAACAAATTAAATAGGTACATACTTATTTGTGATATTTTATGACAAACGTGTTTTAATACGTCTAGTGTCTATATGCAGTTGATTTAATTAATTTAAAATTTAAATATTTATTCACTGTATTATTATTTTATACGAATTTCGTCTCCTCCTCCTCCTCCTCTAGTTTATCAATACTTTTTCTTTGATTGCTTACACACCACATAATAATATTATAAGTAAATATGTATGTACTATAATCTAAAAAGTCACAGAACGCGATTAACGATTATTATTATGCCATCAAACCGAATGTAACCGTAAATCATAGGTATATGGACCTATTACTGTACTGGAGGTTTTAAACTCTATCAAACGTTCGACCGTGTATGCGTGCGTATTATGATTGACGGGGGGGAAAAAAAATAAAAAAATAACAATTTCTCGAAACGTTATTTTATTTTTTTCATTTTTTCATTCCCATATACGTACGCGCGTCCGGAGCAGCTGCGACCTGGACTTCTCGTCGTCGTCGCACAACAGTTCGCCGCCGTCTCGATATACGTATATATTGTATCATACCTATACTGCCCACTTCATAGACGCGAGGCTGCGACGTTACCTATGTATAAATATATATATATATCACATGTGTGTTCTTTGCGATTTTTCTTTTCCGAAGAGCAGCGCAGTAAACCACAATATATATATGATATCGTCTATAAAACCGTATAGGCAGTATCTACTGCACTGCACTATACACCGTGAATACCGGAGACGCATACCGGGTACGATGCGGGGGTAAGGCATACGCGACGCGTGTACATAGGATTCACGTATCGTTTTGCTTTCGGACCACTGTCCGACGAATCTGTACGTCATATTATTATTATATATTATATTACATATTATTATTATCATGTGCAGTATTATACGGAGTGGTTGTGGTGGCGGCAGCTTCGACGGTTGTGGCGATTTATTATAACGCGCGGACCGTATTATTATTGTACGGTATCCATATATATATATACATACATCATGTACTGCTGCAGCAGTCCTCCTCCCGCGCGGAATTCCAATAGTTCTGCAGCAGCCGATCGCCGCCGCCGCCGTCGTATCTAGTCGTTCAACTCGCGGAATGTAAGTAAACAGACAGTGCACACACACACACAAAAGTGCGTCGATATATATATATTTATATATGTATCCGGTACGACGACGACGACGATAATAACGACAAGAGGTCATCTCGATTTCTGAACCACGACCGGCCTTTTTTTTTCTACTTTTCTTTCACTCTTCCGTTTCACTGCGGCGAAATCTTGACATACGACCCTATGTCGACGGACGGACGTTATTGTATATTGTACTGAAAACGGTCCAGCGTGCTGTGCACAAAGGGTTTTTTTTTTTTTTCGAATTTTTTCCGCGCGACGCTAATGCGGATTTATTATTGAAATCGATCCGGTTAAACCGACGTCGAAAAATCGTTCGACGACGCGCAATTCTATACGTCGGTGTATTGGGTTATAATAATATGCGACTACGCGAGTTTAATATTATACGGTCCCAAAGCCAATTCGAATTGAATATAATAATATTATAGTCGCACGAATCGGTGTGATACTGTGCAGGACCGCGGTCCTTGGGATTTGCGAGGCCCGGTGCGAAAATAACTGCGAAGTCTATCATAAATCATGTTTACAAGACGTGTCTTTAAAATAGACACCATTTTTTCAACGTTTTTATGTTGACTAATTCAAGGTTAAAGAATTATTCGGAAGAACTTACCATCTTTCGACAGAAGCAGAAATAATAGGGAAGTTGGTTTGAATTCCACCAAATGAAGTCAAAGCAGCTGGTATATTCCAATACAACGAAAACTCTAGTTTCCAAAAGTATTACCAAAATATGCTTGATCATGACAGTTATTCACCATTATTACGTATTAAAATATTTATGTATAGCTACTAAGAAATTCCTCTGTTATTCCTATCTTATTGCAATATTATTCTATATTATTGCTCGAAATAATGTAACTTTAAATACCTACTATTTTTCTGTTTTTTATTTTTCAAACGCGAAGATTAGGTTCTTCTCTCCCCCCCTAAGGACTGATTTGTATTGTGTTGACGGACTCCGCGAACGTCAACCACGGTCGTGTACTCGTGTGTACCTATAGTGGGAATAATCTGTTTTTCATTCGTAATAATTATTATGAAGTATAATATATTATATCGTTTGCGCTATACGATTGCACCGCAGCACCATAGCTATAATACTCGTTATGGAATCGTCGATGAGTTCGTTGACATATTATATACAGCGCGTAAAATATATTATATTATACATATACTGAATAAGTGTGTATTAAGTGAATAGCATTTATAGTATCTGTTTTTGTTGTTTCTTAAACATACTGTACAGATACATTTCTAAATAAGTTATTTTTCTCATGGAACTTCTAAACTGGGTGAAACAACAACAAACGTGTGTCAAGAGACGTTTAATATCCAAATATTAAAGCTTCTATTGTGTATATAATATTATGTATATGCACAGTTGCAGCCGCCCGACGAACGAATATGAAATCGCAACGAAAATATTATAGACAGTCATATGTGAACGTCACCATATTTTATATGCACCACTCTGCAATTATAGGTAGGAATGCGTTAAATTGACAACAACATTAATAACAGTTCATGCCTATTATAATATATAGTTGAGGTCGGACAATTTTTTTTTTTTCATTCTTACCTATTATAAATTATAATTCGCAAGTCGTGATAACAGTATATTATGTTCGATAGGAGCATAATATAATATAACTCCTGACAGGGCGATTGCGACAGTAACAATAACGGTCGCACTCGTACCTCGACATCTGTGAGCGCGCGAAGGGCGTATTAAATTTTTTTTACGATACACTGCCCGAGATTATAATATTCTACGGACAACCACAGCAAAAACATTGACTAGCAGCATTTAATTCTCATACCCACACGCCAATATTCTTTTCGTCGGGGCTTAAGACTATAATATTGTTATTATATGCATTGTGACGGCGACACGTCTGTTGCAGTGCCCATATAGGTGTGATGTATATAGAATAATAATATGTGTACGGGCGACTGCGGCGATTATATATAATATTATTATGTGATGCTGTTTGCGTTGTGCGTATATAATGTAATGTAAACGCTCGCGGTATTATGGTAATATACGGTTGTATACTTATATATTATATACCTAATACCTATACAATATACATTTATATATTATATTCCGAAATACCTATAATCTGTATATATATATATATATATATATTATATATACACTGTACGGTTTAACGCGAATTATTATTACGAATTGCGAGTGAAAACCACGTCTGTGCAACAACCGTATGTATTTATGCGTTTATTGCGTAATAATATCGCGGCGTCTCTCTCCTCGTTTAATAATAATAATAATAATAATATGCTCTCTCGATCCTCTATTTTTTATTTTTTCATTCACTCTGCCTCCGCCAACGCCGCGTCGAATACGAACGGCTTTCGATAAAACACCGTATCGCGTTATTTATTATCATCCACGTCTGACGATCGCGCTGACAGCGTCTCGTACAGTCATACAAATATATTATATATATATATATATGTACGTGTGTATAATACACCTATATATAAATATGTGTGTGTATCGCACAGTAAAGTGCTGCAAAGTGATATGTGCCGGTCGGATGAGTCCGAAGGCGGATGAGAATTTCGAGTTTCATCGACGAATCTCGACCCATATTATTTTTTTTAAACATTATGTGCATTGTGCATATTATATCGTCATGTGAATAAAATATTTTAAACTCTTATATAAGGTACATTATCACACGCGTGAAGAACCTACTGATATGTGCCTATTTTTAAAAATTTTTTTTTTAATTTTGACATGAACTATTAATTATATGAACATACTCGTCGTGTCGACCGTTATTTCTTTAACAAGAAATAAATTAGCACAGAATAACAAATGTCCGTTGTGAAGCCCGTGGCGTAGTATTTACGTGTCAAAGATTAAACTTGAAACATTTTTATCTATATAAGTGGCGTTATTAGAAACATTAGAAGGGTAGGAGTTGACGAAAGAAAAACTGAAATGAATGAGGGATCAAGAAGACGGGCGATATGAGTAAATTGGTAGTCGTATAGTCCCGTCGTGGTGGTGTCTATAGTGACTAGTGCTGTGGATATGTGATATATCGGACAATTTTGTGATTGTTTTAATTAAATGTTTAAATCACACAGTGATAACAAAGTTAACACAACACCGGTGTAATTTTGTACGTATAAAAGGTGTGTACAACATGGCATTTTTTTAAATTTAAATGAGACTAAATGAGTACGATAAGGCATCGCTCACGGGCGGATTTAATTGAGGCAGAGCTTGTACAGTCGTCGTTACAAATCGTGGGCACAAAGTAAGTCAAGAAGTACGCGTTCATTTTACAACAGAGAAAATAAAAAATGACATGGCGTCAACTCGAGACAATATTGTATCGGTCGTTTTCGATAAAAATGACAAGCGTGCAATCGAGTGCGATGTTGCGTACGAGACAGACTGGCCTTAGCCGTCGCCAGTCATGCCTCACCCTTGACCGGGTAAGGTGGAAGAGTCGACCTATGTTTGTGACATAGGCGCAATTTGGACAACTGATTTGGGGGGGTTTAATTTATAAAATCAATACAGACCCGCATAATTTTTTTAATAGATGGATTTAAGAATGAATATATTTAAAAACTTAGAGGGGCTTAAATAAAACTGGGGGTTTAAGCCCCCTTTAGACCCCCCCAAATTGCGCCTATGGTTTGTGACCCCCTCCCCCCACTCCGAATCGGTGGTTGATATAGCTATAGTATAGGCGTGAATGTCGATACGCTGCCTCTATAAGTATTTGCGACTGCAGCTACGAACTGTGCCAATGAATTTTTTCGGTCAACTGAAATTTGAAATAGTGAGTAATTATTAACCACTGAGGGAGCGAGCTAAGTCACCGAAGTCGCTTTTGCTGCAAATGTTGAAATGGAAGGATACACACGTACATGAAGTTACGCGAGCGCGCATTTTTTATACTATAGGTACTTACTCCAGAGATCGTTTCCGGAAACGGAAGTTATTGTGGACTGTAACACGATCGCCTTTGACGGAGACGATCATAACTTAAAGCTCGCATGTGCAGTGTAATATATATGTGTAATTGTTGTATTCCTATTGCGTGCACGATCAGAGGCGTATTTAGAGATATTTTATGGGGAGACCGGAGAGTGGGGTGGTTTTCCAATAATAAAACCATGGGAGCTTCCCCTCCCAATCCATCTTTTTAATACCTTTAATATAACATACCATTAAAGCTATAAAGTTTAAACTTAAAATAGTTATTACAACACCGAAAAAATGTATCATAATATCATACTGACATGGTATCATAAATTTAAAATTCTGAACTTTGAAGTTAATTTTTCATCATCAAAATTTATCGACGTGTCACGCTGTCAGTCACGGGAGGGATTTAGAACTACGGATCGGTGTTGGCCCAACGCACCAACACAACACTAAAAGGAGCAATATTATTGTTTGATAAAAATCCAAATCCTATACAATAGTTTGCTTTATTTCAACAAATATATGTAATACATTTATATTTATATATAGGTAAACTTTAATATTTATAATAATATAATGAAAAAAAATATATACATACAATTTTGACATATTGTTAGTATAGTATCATTCCAACTGTAGGCTTAAAACTTCTGGTGGGACAGTTGTTAGGGGAGGGGTAGGTGGGTTAAATCCTGTTGAACTCTCCCCATAAACACACTTCTAATGGCGAGGCGATGGAAAAATATGAAACTCGTACACAAGCCGGGGTTTCGTCCATTTTTTTTTTTTGTTTTTTGTTTAACCTGACAACTGTTCACCCTGCTGGCTGACACACAAATTACACACGCTACGCATTAACCCGCTGCAACGGCGATCGGTTAGAAACGCGCGTTGTTATTATACATATTATATTATTATTATTATTATTATTATCTATTATTACGATAGTTCGACCATATTATAATACACTTTATAGCCCGTCCAAATTCCATTAGTCCCACGAAATAATACGTTTTCTAAACGGTATAGTTATATTATGGCTATACAACCGATCGTTTATATACATTTAGATATAAATACGTACGTTAGAACACTTAAAAGTAACAAACCCTCTTTACATTTTTTTGTTTCTCGAATAATGTATTAAGGTGGTAACCAACAGGTCAACGTGACTCACACGCCAATAACAGTCGTCGTTTCTATAAAATAAGATTTTTTTTCGTTTTATCAAAATAAATTATTATAAGTACCCACATGTTATTACCGAAGGTATAGTCGAACGACTGGCGTGATATTATACATTTACGTCCGTATATTATAATAATGTACATCTAGGGTACCTATATAAGCATGCCTCGGGGTAAAAAAGCAATGGTAGGAAATCCGATAGGAGTAAATAATGACTCATTGACGGTTTCTGACGAGTATTATATAGTAATATTCCAAAGAGACGACAATAATTTAGATATCAGATATTATAGGTAGAATAAACCCGCCGAATCGAGTGGAAAAAATCTAGTCCAAAACTGATCGGGGTCGACGGCCCCGGACGAATGCCATCATTTTACAATATCAAGCCGATATAACATGCACAGACGTCGTGTACAAACTTTACACGTATAGGCACCTAATAGCTTTGAAGTAAAAAAAAAAAATATATAGCAATATTATATTTTATTTTATATATAAGATGGGCGCGTTTCCGACGGAAAAAATCGCTACAGACGCCGATGATCGTAATACCTACCTACACACACACACACACACACACATATAATATAACAACTATGTACTAAAAATTATGTAGGTGAAATTTTTTTACGCGCGGTATGGGTGGGGAGGTGCCTTTATGCGCACAGGGTATTCACCGTCTGCTGCAGTTCGACGCGATCACGTATACACGTTACAAAGACCCGAGTTTGATTGGTTTTTTTTTTCACATCGTAATACACTTTGTCCCGTCGTCGCTGCGGCCGATTATTATTGTTGTATTATTATTATTTTTACTGTACGGTACGCTAAACGGCATTGTGTGTTTTGTGTCCTGCGAATTTTAATTACCGTCGAAAAAGTCGATGATGGGTTTGAAAAGAAACCGCCGCCGTCATCATTCCTCCGTCCGCCGCAGACCGATGGGACCTTGCAGCAGTCCACCGCGCGCGCCGGTGCCACAAGACGACGCGTAAATAATTTATTAACCTATTATACCAGATTAGTGTAAATATATATAATAATAATAATAATATTATATAGAGATTTTTTTCTCCGCCGAACCTCTTTTTTTTTCATCTATATACTCTCATATTATTATACACACACATATTATATATATATGTATGATATAATATTATATTATATATGATACGCGCACGGCCGTTCTATTCGTTATACATTTTTATAATGCCTTTTTGTTTGTTCATAAGCTTCGTGTAGCCGCACATACACGCAAACACACACACACACACACTCGTACGCACGCACGATAAAAGAACTGGAATAAAGAAGAACAAAAGAATCCCGCGCGTTACTATAAAGAAGACTGCTGCAGGAAGGTAGGGCAGAGAGGGTTCGAATATATATATAATTTAATTTTTTTATGCTTAGGTTTTTTTCCCCGCTGTGTACAAGTATGTATACGTATATAGTGAACACGGCAGAAAACGTCGCGGTCGTCGTCTTCGTCTTCGTCGTCGTTGGCAGAAACGGGTATGCGAACAGTAGAGTCTGGTGGCTGTGCGAGATTCCGCGGAAGGAAAGAAGAAAAAAAAAACAATATAATAATAATATTTCGTGTATACACGTAATAATATAATGACGTATAAATAGTAATCGTGTACACGCATATATGTATATATGTAAAATATAATATATACCTAAGTATAATACTATAATATGTATGTATTAGGAAAAACATAAAGACCAGGATGTTAATTAGCTCAATAACCGAAATAATAATAATATAGTGTACGACCGTGTACGGAGACCATCGCTCACAGAATGTCCTTCCCGTGTTATTATTATAATAATAAATAATATTACCCATCGCCATAATAATATTATCATTGTACAATGTAATAATGGCACGCATGGTGCGTATAGGTACATAATAGTATACACCTATTGCACGTGAAAACCATCTGCGACCCAATACAGGTGGAAGGAAACCCACTCGTCGTCCGACTGTAATATTCTGGTGCGAATATATACGTACGACGACGTCGTCCGCAAACTAATAAATCGGTCGCGTGTGTTGAACGAGTTAAGTTTTTTAAGTGCCGGGCTTAACCCTCTTTCGGTACACACGCATTTATATTACACCGCACACTGGGTAGGTAATATTTTGTACTTAGCAACAATAATGTCGCGTCGGTCGTAATTCTTACTGTGTAAACTAATCGGTGTGCAGTATTCACAAGAAAAAAAAAAAACAAATAAAATTTACTACTTTAAATCTTTATCGGGGATCTTGTAAAAATGCGTACAAGGGAGCTATACAGACGAATTCCAACCGTCTCTCCTCTCGTGTGTATTATTGAAGCAATCCTTCACGTATATCTGTTACCAATTCGTATTATTTATAAACATATTATATACCTAATAGTGTAAACCGTTTTCTCTGATTTATTATAATACGATCCATCATCCTATATCAACCATATAATAGTAATAATAATATGAGATTTTCCGCGTTCCGAAACACCATTTGTATGTGTAGTAATATTATTGTTATATTATACGCATTTAACTCGGATATTCGTCGGTTTGTTTATAGGACATAACACATCAATGATAATAAATAATTTAATAAAAATGTGGACAATTTAAGTGTATAAAAAAAATAATGAAACATTATACTTAAGTTAATGAAAAAAACGTAACCACAGCAGTGTGAAATGGCAATAAAAATAAAAACGATCATAAAAGCCTAACACCAATAAAAATTATTATTATAAAATATAATAAATTAATCACATTATTTAACAACTATGCCCAAGACACCTGTGATCGTTTATTTATCCTATTTACAAAGTTTACGAGCTCATACAATATTATACTATATTTGTGAAATAGAGCGTTTATTTACCATTATTACCACAGAGTACTTCCGTAATTTATTAATTTACTCAGTGAAGCCCAAAAACCGTCCAAAATCGTACTAAGTACTTCCTCACTGGTAGTGTCAAACATAATTTATAATTAGATATTCATCCAGGCAAGATAATATAAATATTATTTAACTAAAGTGAAATTATATGATAGAAGATTATGTAAATGAGATATGATTGACAAAAGTGTTAACTGTTAAAACATTTTCCGGGTGAATATATTAAGATGATTTATGTAAATTAGTAAAATACATATTTTTTGATTATAAATTAAAATTTACAATCTGTGTACAATGAAAAACAAACCACGTATCAATAACGATAAACGACATGATAAAATAGACTCTATTGACGCTGAACTTAAAATAAAGATACTCTTTGGATTACAACACACTATATATAACAAGTACCAACAAGTATCTACTTATAGACACGAATTATTTAAGATACACAATATGTTCATATGTTGACAATTATCTGTATATAAAGATAGACAAATGATTGTTAAAATACCAGTTTTTAATTTTAAAACCAAAGTAGGTATTTATATTTTTTATAAAATAATGAACAAATAACAATTTCGTTATTCTATTTACTAAGTTATCGACCTACCAATAAGATAGTTATAAAATACATAAGAATCGTTAACCGTGCAAACTTGGAAAACAAAAACTAGACTATATAATAATATTATGTCCATTGACACTATACTGATGAGTGATGAGTTGTTCTTAGTGAAATAACTGATCTTTATTATTATTTGTCCCCAACGAAAATAATTAGGTATTGAATCAAGATAGTTAGATGAGTGCATTATTATTACATTTTTTTATTATTATCTACTGGCTACTATTACAGTGTTATCCAGTTGTATTGCGTAAACCTACTTATACACTCATACGCAAATTGTGTATATAAATACACATGTGCCATGTGTGGGTAAATCGAAATAATATAAATAAAAACATTTCACCGGAAAAGCCATGAAACGAGTCGGAACGAAATTGGTAACAAACGTAAAACGACTACTTTGGGAGTCTCAAATGGAATGAAGCTTTTAGTACTTTTGTCAATACGACGGCGAGTGTTTCGATTGCAAAACGTATGATAATATTTGACGTAAATAAGGATAATAATAATAAAAAAAAAAAAACTGCTGCCGACCTTTCACGTTTTCGTATAAACAATCCAATCTAACATAGACAATAAATTGTCGAATGCTATAATAAGGGATATCCATATCGCACGGAACGCATTGACCTAAATTAAACGACGGTATAATGCACAAACAATGTTATTTTTTAAGAAGGTATTTTATCGTTCATAAAACTTTCATTTTTTTACATTTTTTTTTTATGGAACGGTCATAAAAAAATTCCACCATAAATTATTAATTGCACACAAGACTGTAATAAACAACGTCATGATAATGTGAGTAGATCATATATTCAGATATTTTATAAATTCAAGAAACTTAGGCAGGCCAAAATTATGAACTATTACACAACTTTTAAAATATTTGATATGCGTATTATACTGAATGTATATTGCGGGCATTAAAAGTGATACGCACCTGCGCTGTGAATTCGATACCAAGGAATTTATTATTTATCATATCACACGAAACAGGATTGCCGAATACATCTGTACGCAGTGTAAATGAATTTTCTCTGGTAATAGCGATCAAATTAAATTTAAACACTCCTGTCTAGACGAGAAATAAATTGATTCACCCGCATACATCAAAACACAAATTATCATTATTGGGGAGTGTATTAATAATATGACGCTTTGAAGTAAATTGTTATTGGCCGTTCGAGTAGCTTAGACCGTACTGTAAATTATACATATTTTTATTGAATAAAAACGATTTACCTACTAATTGCAGAATATTTCTTATATAATAATATTATCATCACATTATGTGCGCAATAAAAGCAACTTAAATAATAATGATTGTACAGCATTATACAAACTGCACCTGCAGAAAATATAAGATAATATCCGAGTAATAATTTATCATTGTCCTTTTCTCACTACTCCAGGCGTTGATTTTATTTTTTAATTTTTATTAATTTAAAAGTTAAAACGCATATAACATACATATAGTACATACAGACATCTTGTTAATATTATATTTTCAACATTATTCCCATAATTTTCATTTATACACAAATGGAGTTTAATACTAGGTAGGTATCTAATAAATAACCATAGTTCACTATTAATACGCAGACATTAAAATATGATAAATACAGGAAAACTACTTTAAAAATAAGCAATATTTTTTTTATAGTTTTTGGAAATATTTTTTGATACATTTTATATATTGAAGCCAACAAAAACAAAATTTAAGTTTTTAAGTTTTTACTTTTTTGAAAGGCAGCAATTTTCAATATATTACTCCGATGCAGAATATTTTTCTGAGAATTTCAATGCATTAAAATCAAATTTCCAACGAGTACACAGTTATGACCTATATAAGCTATAAGTATAGGTATTTAAAGTTGGATATGCTCATACCGCACCAATATTTTGCAGGATACAGCATCATTCCGTTTATCCAAGTTTTAAATGCTTGTAATTATTACAAGTTATAACAATAATGAAATACTCTAATATAACCTACTGGAATTCTCAAAAAATTATTCTGCTCTGTTATACAAAATTCAAAATGTATATGTTGCAGTCAATTAATTTTTCAAAAAATGTTTAGTAATGTCTTAAAATTGTCTAGAAAAAATTAATTCCATAAACGTTAAGACTTTTCAAGAAAATTAGGGTTTACTTTTACAAAAAACATTCTTTACCTATACCTATATTATATTTATGAACGCTTATACACAGACGATATACGTCTGCTGTTTTAAATAAAATACCTACGTAGTTCAAACTTCAATATAATATATATAATACGTACAAATTACACACACACGCCAATTGGCAATTACTTCTTATACCTACATATTTTTTTATTATTTTTCGAAATAGATAATATAGTGTATAATATGTGTATAATAATTTGTTTTCGAAAATTTACATGGTATATATTATAAATTATTATTATAGGTCGTAGGTCTAAATACCTATATACCCGTGTATATAAATGTATAATATAATACTATGGTCACTCGTTATTATATTATAGTTATATGTATATATATACACTATCCCGTTTCCGTCGATAAAAACGTTATTCAATATCTTATTAAAAAAAAAACGCATGTACCTACCTACACACACACACACACACACACACACACACACACACAAACATATAGGATATTATACGACGAGTATAAAACCGTTTTGAGGAGCCGTAGGTTTAATGTAAATATTTTAGAAACGATTATAATATATAATAATATCTACCGATACATCGATGTTCAATGTGCGTTAATCAACGGAAGCAAAAATCGATCGAGTTAATTATTGGTTTTTTAATCATCGGTGGTTCGTATTTATAACTAAATCGAACGTGTTCGGACGTAATCGTATACTGTAATTATACGCGCATGTATATATAGTGTGCGCGCGCGTATATTATAATAGCTATAGTAGGAATAATAATAATAATAATAAAATACCTACTGCTATGACTTTAATATACAATAATTTTATTTCATCGGCTGCTGCGTTGTTATTATTTATTAATTCGCTTTATATTTTTCCGTTTTAAAAATCAATATAATATGTGTTGTGTACTATTTAAAAATAGTCGAAGACGACTCGACATTTTTTTGCGTGCGCCGATTAATATCACAATACCAACCAATATAATATGACCAACGTATGAACTTTAACTGCCCGTGTGGCTTGGGGTCCTTTATTATTTTATACCTATTTTCGGACTGGGTCGAGTCCACGGGGACTTGTATAAAGACGGCGAGCGCATATACACGTATTATACGTGTCGTGAGATGCCGCCAAAACAATCGTACCGGTGGCACCAATAAATCTCCAACCCTTTTTCCTCTCCCCGCGCAGGATTTGCGAAATCGATCGGTGGCGCACCGCCGTTTTCCGGACGTATCTATATGACACAACGACTGCAACAACGACAACAGTAATAATAAAAGCAATAATATTATATCGTTTTATAGACGGATAATATAATAATTATATTACACTGCGTGTGATTTCCGAGCACCGCGGTTGCGGTGGCGGCCAAAGTGTAATATTATTGAAGAGAGCTGCCGGGAGTGTTATTAATTAACAGATTAAATCTGATCGATTAAGCGTTTAATCGTTGAATAGATTTTTCGTCATTATTATTATCGCCATCGCCGCAATCAAACAATCGGGCCCGTCGCCATCGCCGTACGTGATTTAAGCGGTATAATATCATCGTATTATGTACCTGCCCGTTCACAGACAGATGCAATGTACATACCTGCAGCTGTATAAATCAATCGCGTATTTGTTTGATTTGTATTATACAATGTGTATACACTGTACCTACATAGGTACACGACTGTACGATCAGTGGCGCTTGTTCCACGAACGAGTATATAGTGTTAAAATACCCCGATGATGGGTACACAGATTTTTGGCGTCATGGACACGAGATTTCGACATAGGCATCAGTGGCCACGTGTGGGAGGGATGAGGGAGATATATCCCTCCATGATCTTTTTTTCAATATTTATAATGATTAATAACTATTAAGTTATATCGTTTAGATATAAAACGGTAACCATAAATTATATTTTTAATCAAATAGTGTTTGTTAAAAAATCAGCCACATCCCTTTCTCCCTGATGATAAAATCATTTTTACCACCTTTGTTAGACATATTATAATTTCGGACGAATATTCTATATAATTGTTTGTGTTTGGTATCAAGAATTCTTCTGATTAGTAAAATTGCTTGATATGAATCGATTCCGGCTATTACTCAAATATTTTAAACCAAACATATCAATTCAGTATACAATTTAAGTACTCCGATTTCCCCAAGTCCTGCAAAAAAGTGAAGGGAAATATTTTAAAACTATATAGCTCATAATATCACCTTATACGTTACGTCCATAACAACCACAACTCACATGGTTTACATTACTCAATCCAAAACTAGAAAACACCACACAGCTAGGACAGTATAACCAACCTATACATCCACCATAATATCACTTAATTATTATCAGGGGGTAGGGCTAACATATATCTATTGCATTTATATGTTTATGTATATAACCTATGGTTTTTTTCGGAGTAATATTGGTGTTCACTTCGTATTGATAGAAACATATAAGATCCATTTGTTTGCATTATTATCCATATTGTTTGCACAATGAGTATTATTAGTTATTACATACTAGCTGACCCGGCAATGCGTTGCTATTGCAAAGTTTTTGTGATAGTGCGAGCAGTATATTACCAGGTAGGCAATCTACATGCGGTTAACGTAATACTCTTAAGCATCAAAAAATGCAAAAAAATTGGTCCACCGAAACCGTGGTTCGAACTCTATACTTTCTGTACGAAAATAAACAGCCTAGACTTATCGCATTAATAATAATAATAATTATTATTAAAACCAACAGCAACCATTTATAAATAATAATAATAATAATAATGTTCTCAAAATCCCTGTTTGAGAACTTCCCTGGGCCTGGACTTCTTATTTACCTTTTTTTGCGACAAAGTCCTAATCTATCTCTGTACCAAATTTCATCGCGATCGGATGAACGGTTTATATACGTAGTGAAATGTAGCTCCTCGATACTTGGAAGTGCATTTGACCGTTTTTCAACCGATAAAATAAATATATATATATATTATACTACCTATATAGGTAGTTTAGCCTAGGCACAATGGATGATCAAACGTCGACCGGAAAAAAACAATCCATCACACATCGCGAAATTATTTTGATATTCTACATGCTGCACTATATACCGTCTGCGTTGCTTCTAAACTATATAGGTACTGCAATATGCCTATATATGGGCTATGCTGAATATTATTTATTCGCGACGTCTATTTCCGTACATCTCATCCAGTGTCCCGGCGATATAATTTATACAAGTGAATTCCGAAAGAAAAAAAAAGGTGAATACTGAAATTCGTATATAAAAAAAAACTCGCCAGAGGAATGTTGCCAAAGTTATTCCGGGTGGTGTCGTCTAGAAGAATATTTGACCTCAAACGAGAGACATTTCACGTGGGTATGCTATTGGCGTGGTTAGGTAAACTTACAAAAAACGAAACAGAGACAATGTCAACGTCATAAGTGTATATAAAAATAAACATTTAAACGTATAAATATAATTGGCGATTAATTAAATCAATCAATCAGCTGCTGTCACCCGCTGCAGTGTTGCGGTTTCGGAACATCGTTGATTGTTTTGTCCGTTATAATTATCATGCTTCCCGATAGAGAGGTTTTTATTTTATTAAATATTCGGTCCGGGGCCTATGCCTGAATTAGAAATATATCTTAAAATTATTTTTCTGTACACATTTTCAATTGTTAGCAATTCGATAATCAAAAATAAGGGTCCAACATGACAACGTACACTCGTATAAGTAATTTTCACAGACCGACATTAGCGTGCTACACACAAACTAAGTCTCACGTGACGCGTGGGCACGTGCAACTATGGGATTGAATTGATCGGTAGAAACAAAAAAATATTGAAAGTACCTCTACATACGCGAATTTCGTTATTCCGCGTCGATGTTTAAATGCTATTTATTTTAACACGGTTTATAATATAATATTATAATATGTTCACTGCCATTATGCGTAATATTACGAGCACGGTGAATCATTATGGAAACAACTAGCGGTGGATACGGCCGGTGTGAAAGCTATGATGGTGGGTGGAGACTTCTAAACAACGTAGTACCTACCTACTGAGAATAATTTCTGTTCGTATTCTGTTTTATTTAATTTATCGCATTTAATAATTAATATATTAAAAGCCGTTATTCTGAGATATTATATTTCATGTATCAATACTATGTTGATTCGAAGGAAAGGTTGATGGTCCGAGGGATTATGGGCGAGGCCCCTAGGAATCCGCCACTGGAAACAACTCGCGTTCAATCTCTTCCCAGATGATATCATCGCACAATATATGTATTTATAGGACGAGTGAAGAGAGTTAATACCTACTTGCATGCACGCCTATGTTGGTGTTTCGATGTACTATATAATACCGCGGTCTTCGGATGTTCTTACCGGTGGGCATAAAACACGCGAATGCGCGATAAAATGACCTGCACATTATACAAATACGATTTGGCACGTGACTTACACGAAAAATATTTAGAAACGTTCCACAAAAAGGTCCAAACACCCGTTGGCCGTCTTTAGCAGACTCGCGGCGCTGCGAGCGTTTAATATGCTCTTAACATGCGCATATACAGGCAGGTCACAGGTATCAGCGATCAGCCGGTAATCTTACCTATATGTTATATAATGTGAGTATTATATTATTATATACCTCTTTATGTACGTACATTACCCACACTGATATACACGTCTTCCCCTCGTATTATTATATGAAGATGACGTAAATTTATCGCCCGAGTTTGAAGGAAATATTGTAAAATCTCATGCCAATACATTTTTATGTCGTGACTGTTCGGTTTTTATTACTATTATTATTAATATTATTATTTTATATAGGAGGTATATATATTATATTATTATATGCACGGTATACACGACGCCGCCGCGCCGCGACATTGCAGCAGTGGCAGCAGTCTGCGGATACCTGAGGTCCACGTACCTTGCAGCTCTCGGTGTATATGAATAACGTTGTCACAGAACGTCCTTGGAGAAAAAATACCGTCAGTCACCTGTGTAGCAGTAACAATATGTGTGTACGCATAATATGACCTCTGAACGTCTCGTCTTGTACCGGCATAGTTCTTGGATATAAATATTATATCGTTGTGTGCCAACGTCAATAATGATCGTATATTTATCTTATCTGCAATAGAACGAAATCGCGGCGAAGCACTGCTGCAGCCTGTTATATAGCGCGTGATTCTCTCGGACGAGTAAATAATAATATAACATGATAATTATATTAACCGTATCTATATAGGATCGCTTTCGAAATTCGAATTTTTTATGATAATATAGACGTATGTAGATTGTGATGTTTAAGATGTAAAATATTTTTAATTTTGTCCAAAGCCCATCATGTATTAATCGAGCACGCTGGTAAACTATTATAATAGTTGTGAGTGAGATGTATATTAACGTATTTTTTCGAACAACCTATTAAATAAAACACATAAATTGTGCGTGTACGTCCGATTTTTCAGTGAGTATATTATATTATATATTAATATCAGTACCTAGTAGGTACCTGTATTAAACGACCCAGAAGGAAATATCACATGTTATAATATCCTGCTGAAATATGTAAACCAGTCCCACATAAAGTAAAATAGACAGCTTTTTATATTATTCTTTTAATACGTATTCGAGAGACTTCAACACATGCGTGGCACATATATATATATATACGCACGAAACAAATTATACTACGTGTGTTATACATACCGAAAAATGATCACAATTGTTTTTTTAATTCATTGTAGTGTACACTCTCGCATCTCTCATATGTGTACGAATGTGTCACCTATAATAACCATGTGAACATTGCACATACCTATCTTAATGGAAACGAAATAATGTATCGTAAAAAATTAAACTGTTGATACCCTGTGAAGTAATAGCATAAAACATTACCGTTACTGCAGTAAACGTTTCTTCTCTTTACGACGATCAATAATATTATAAAATATATTATAGAATAAGGTACCTATTCAATATTTGATGTATTCCTATATAATATGCGCTCAGACGTTAAAACCATATAATTTATATATTATGTGTGTAGACATTTTGATTATTTTTTGTGCGATAAATTTGGAATTTATTCGTGTCTGGTCACTGTAATTATAGGTATAGTAATAATTTCTGAATACTCGAAAAGCCGAAAAATTATAATTGATCAGACGTATACATCATATTATATAATATTATGTACGATGTATCACGCATTATACGATACACATAATATTATAAATATTCTGTTACGTGTTTGTGCATGTCTTTACTGTTATATAATATGTAGG
This sequence comes from Sitobion miscanthi, assembly GCA_008086715.1. Taxonomy (NCBI): domain Eukaryota; kingdom Metazoa; phylum Arthropoda; class Insecta; order Hemiptera; family Aphididae; genus Sitobion; species Sitobion miscanthi. The sequence continues at coordinate 22,394,726 of CM017798.1, read as the reverse complement.
TAAACTTGAAATCTCAAAAACGCCCCTTAAAATGCTAACTATAAAAGATGATCAGAAGATATAAGCCCCGGGAATACTCAACCTTATGGTCCCAGAGCAACCAGTCGGGATTAGTCATATCCACTGCACTGCAGGATAGATCATGGAGGGCTGTTATACCTATCACAGGGTATTATTTGTTAAAATATTTACTTTATACCGCACGAAATTTGTTCAAACTCGTACACACACAATCAGATATCTATCCAACTATGCATTGCTTACTCAAAGATTTACAAAGCCTAACGTTTTATCGCGCACCATTTTATTCTTTAATTTTATTCAAATTCTAATTAAGGAACTGTACAATAGCCAATAGGATAATATAGGTTCAGAAGGTCTAATGGTCTATGATTATAATATTACATACTGTCGTATAATAGATGAAATATTTAGTAAAGCACTTGCAAGTTGATTATACTGTTATGTAGGTTAATTGATTAATTAGTTATTAAAATACTATTAGATTAATATAAAAAAACTTAGAAACTACTCGTCCGAACATCTATTGAGATAAGTACAATATCGGCATATTTTGAAAAAAAGAGTTTGTGTGACCTGCCTAGGTACTCATTACGATTACCACAGTAAAGTAAAGTAAGCAGGTACTATAATTGAATATCGATAATAATAAAATATGGTCTTTGTGTTGAGTTAGATTAGGTTTTCGATTAGGTATACAAACTAAAATGGGGGCGAACATTCTATACTGAATCACGCTGTATATTTCTCCGGGATACGATTGGACGACATTAGTATTACACTGCTTACGTTTGGTCTCAGACATCGCATCATAGTCGTACACGTACGCGTAGTATCAGTCGAGTATTTTGTTCGGTAATGTGTTCGCGTTACGTTACAGCAACGGCCATTAAATAGATTTACACGTAGGTACTTCTATCTACTATGCTATTATATTGTGTATATATATATAGGTAAGTACTACAATTCCGGTGCGTGCTATGACATATCCACGGACGTATCTATATGATGTAACAACCGCGAACCGTGATATAATAGCGACGATCGAGATGACGATGGTGTGTAATTATTTAGGACGTATTTTTATTAAGTAGCCGCACATGAAACCGGTTTTAAAGTTCAAACCATGTAGGCACGACGATTCCAAATTCCTCGTGGTTAAACTATATACGTCAGTATAGATTGTCTGCTTTTATCGTCTGATGGAAATATATACATTATAGTCACGCAGGCGTCGTTTCCTCGTACCTAGGGGTATCGTCCTCAAACGATTTTTCGGATCCGAAATGCACTCGATTTCACCGAAAAACTACGCGTGTTGCGGAGAATTCTTAACGGCACGGAAAACTGCCAAGGCTTCGGGTCGTGTGACGTTCGCGATTTGAATAAAAAAAAAAAAAGTAGTAGGCAATCCGAATCAGACGTGAAACGGTGTTTGGCTTTTGAATAAGACACGAAGTAGATGCGAGAGTCGAGAACCGAATCGTCACGAGCAGTTTCTTTCCGGAATCGTGGAAACGAGTATATTACAAACGGAAAACATCAGAGGCTACATCGGCGGCCGCGTTGACGATGGCGATCCCCGGAGAATTGAATATATTGAAAGTGTATTTTTATTTTTTTGTTTCGTGCTGTTCAACGTAATTGGCTTTAACGACGTTTGCCTACTAAGCAAAAAATATACGATCGTCTTAATAACGTCGTAGTGTGTATTTGTGGACTATACGGCTGTGGCGGCGGTGGCGGCGGCTGCTATATAAAACAGCGGATCCCCATAGTCGAATAAATATCGGGCTTAACGACCGCGGTTTGACAACCAAGTACCCGGTGTCTGTGATAGTATAGCGGCTCTCTGGGGGGTTAACACACGCACGAAAGAAGCACTTACTGACTAGAAAAGTTTTTTTTTTCATTTCGTCTCCCCCCCCCCATCCTCTTTCTCTCTCACTAGCATGCATACACGCACACGCACTGTTTTCGTCTCCCCGTCTCGTAATGTCTTCGTAACCATATCGACAAAAACCTATGTCTTAGAACGGGTCGACGTCTTTCTCTCTCTTGTTGTGTGTTTTCCTCTCGTCCCCATCAACACGACCGCGCGTTATATGTTATCGTCGTCGTCGTGTCGTCGTCGTTTACATTACACACGTCGAAGCCACACGCCGGTCGTAAAACACAATATTTTTCCCCTCGTCCGCGCATAAAACGGTAACCATCCGACCGGCATATAATATCAATATATCAATTCGTATATCGACGCACCAATATAATAATATCTGCACGCAGGTTGTAGGTAGGTACATATATTTTAGCGGTAACGTAGAGGTGTACATAATAATAATACATAAACAACTCGCCCTCGTACGATAAACTACCTATAAAGCTTTCCCCGACACATTTTTCGGTATTTTTTTGTCTTCCACTCGTTTGACGCTTTTCAATCCAAACTGCAATACATGTTTCTATAAATAATATATTGTGTGCTGCACATGCACTCGTGCGTGTATACCATTGCGTGCGAGAGTGGTGAAAACGTGTAATTTGAAAATCAAAAAACACCCTACATATATGGAATCACCTTTGCGCCGAAATAGTTATGCTACACTTAGCGCCAGTGTTCAAGAGTGTTACATCTCGTAGAATCGAAAATATTTATAAAGCACGGTTGCTTGTAAAGGTATAAGTATAATACCTATGTAATACGTATGCCGAGATGAAAGCACTTCGTCTCGTACGAATACGTATACTCGTTTTTACTATTTGGCGCTATCTCAGTGACAATATACCGCACTAGACCAGTAAATACATAATAATATGTATATATGCGATGAAATGGATATGAATATTGAATGACGTTTTCTCTTTGGAGTCGGCTCTACGAGTTGTTTTTAAAATGTATATAGTCTTTATATGGAAATTATGGACATGTATTCATAATAACTTATAAAATAATGCAACATCCAACGTACAAGTTTAATCTTGTATATTTGATCACATCTATTACGGTGAAAGGTGACTATATCACATCGAATAATAATAAAATACTTTACATAAGTTGTCTAGGTATAATTTTTAAAACATTTACCTACCTACTTACAAGTATGCATGATACTCAAATGAAGGCGTCTCAGTATATGTATACATTTTGTATCGATTGTATTTTCAGGAACGATTGAATTAAGTCAAGTAAGGTTAAGTGGTTAGTAGTGCTATCATAGTATTCAGTTGTATAGGTACACTATATAATTAGTATATATTCAGGCTGCACACGCAGGAGCTTTTTACGGCAATCGACGACATTTCTTTTGAGGAACGCATAAGTTTCGTTTCCCGTTTCCAATCACGCTTATCAGGTGATAAAATAATATAGTATAATAATCAATGACGTTACGAACCGCGCAACTTTCGGGGATAGATGAATATTTCTATATAATCCCATAGAATGTGTCTGTGAATAACTCGACAACGCCCAAATTATACCATTGTATCTCGTGTAATTTAAGCACACGCAGTCCATATACCTATAGGTAGGTACTCGCGTATTTGGAGCGGAGGAAACGGTTTACGCGTCGTACGACATCAAGGCACGAAACGGACGACGAAAAAATATGCGATATCCATGGCGGGTTAGGTCGTCGTCGGAGCGGCGTCTTGGGGTGGGTTAATTTGGAAGAGTAGAGAAAATACGATCGATCATACTATACACGTGCACGTGCGCGAGAAGCGACTAAATCATAATGCATATAATATATGATCGAGGTACACATATTATTATTATACATATTAATAATATTACACACGATATCATTATATTATCATTATACGGAGGATATTATATGCACGCATGTGGAAGCTGCGTATACATACAAGTGTATAATATTATAGAACTGGTCTTCTGCTCGTCCCGTCGTCGATGACGTCGACGTGCTGCTGCTGCAGTGTGCTGTGTGCGTGTGCGCCTTCGAAATAAATCGATTTTGGCTAGCACGTCCGTCGCGCTTACACGTTGCACACACAACAATATCGCTGGACACGAAAATAATAATATTATTACAATACACGCTGTATCGACTAGGAAATTGGTTTGGTCCACAACACTGACACACTACGCAGAGCACGTATCTTAAATTATTACAATATAACCCGTCCGGGGGGGGGGGGGGGGTCAATCGACACGCCGACGTCTGTCGGACGGTCGGTTTTTGTTACGATCACTGTACATTATAATATATTATGGCTACCTATATAATATCATAGATACGTATATGATATAAATATGTTATGATGTGTGCGGGCATCGTATACTGCGGTTTCCAGGAACTCGGAGGAAACGGAAGTCGACTTCTGACTATGTAAAGCGCGCGCGCGTTATTACACAGTCGGATCCGGATGTATAATATTATGTAGGTACGTTATTGTTTTATGTTTTAGCCTGTCACTGCGGAGACGCGTGTATGGTTAAGATTTCGAAAGTACCTATACTCGCGTAAAGAATACGTAATGTATATATACGACTGTGCACCGAGACTCGTCATCGTGTCTGCAGTGGACGTATATAGACACTGCCGAGGTCGCTGACAGAAATGTTCCAGAAAATGCACGTATAGGTATATACATAGCTCGTATCTCATATCTCATAAATTATATTCGCTAGCGTTCACCTCTGACCACGGCGATACGCGTTGCATCCCGAATCAGACGACATGACGACTGTGTACGAAATCGGCATCGCACGGAAAGACCATGCGTACAGGTATTATACGAGTGTGTTCAAAATCGTATGAAAAATCGAAACCATTTTCGAAATCCCGTAATCCTGAAAAAAACAATGTAAAACGTTTATGGACTATAGAAGACCAATATTCAAAACGTTTAATCCCGTTTTGTTATCCTGATTAAAACCACAACGGTTCTCATCGGTGATGCAGTTCTCAAGTCCCTCCGACATCTCTATATTATGTTATTGTTATTATATGATAATAAGTAAGGCCTGCTCTTTATTTACAGATGGTGTCTTAAAAGTATTTAGGATTTTTATCTATTAATACTAGATACATAACATGTACTGAACTTATATCGACACCAACTCGAATCCATTTGAAATTTGTATAAAAATATTATTTACTTATTGGTTGTATAATGTTATCTGATAGTATCGATTTAAGTTTAACATTTAATTAATGCACGCCATACGTCTACTCGTATTTTTTGTTTTATAGATTTTTAAATTTATCTTAATTAATATGTAACAATGACACTTATTGAAAAATGTATGGATCCAAAATCTCAGCAGTATAATTTGGCCCCATAAATTTACGTAGGTACTTACGTGAAGTTGGCACGACAAGATGCTCAAAACTTTTCAAACATGTTCCAACAACCTCTACTTGGACTTGTTGGACAAGTTTAAAAAGCTATAACACTTAGACATTTTTGATCCCAAAACACATGAACAACAATACATTACACATAGAAATATTGAATTTGATCAAACCAAAAGTACTAAGTAGTAAGTACCAACATTGTTGGTGTGATAATTGTTCAAACATTCATTTTTGTAATTACATTACATTTTTAATTGTTAAATAAATCAATTTAACACGGTTTAACCTTTAAATAACAATGGCATAATATTAAAGTCTTTAATTATGACATGTACACATAATGTTTGTTTTAAAATTAAGTATAAGAATTTAAAACCAAAAGAAATTTATAGTACTTACGTAGAATTAGTATTAGCGTTGATTTAACTATATGTCTATATATATAATTACTTTGTTGAATTGTTGATAATAAGGTTGTTAAATTACACAAACTACGTAGGTACTTAATTAAACACCGAGATAATTGTATAATCCAATAATTTTATTTGACAGTAATTAATGTTATCATAACAATAAACAATATAAATATAAATACATTATTATTTCGACTAACTAATTTAGTCGATTTTAATTTAAGTTTTTCAATATAATATCTGTATTATATTTTAAATGTAACATACAATTTAGTTCTTATCTTAGCATATAGTTGGAGGGTCAACTACACTATGAACTAAATTGTTAATTTTTAGCAATTTTTGAGATCAAATTTACAACGCACTGTTGCTATATAACAATTTGAACACCTTTATTTTAATCGGGAGCTTAATCGTATAATATATTGTACATATTGCTGTATTAAATTCTGTGTGGAGGGAGCGATATAGGTTTTCAAATTGTGTGTGTGTGTGTGTGTGTGTGTGTGTGTGTGTGTGTGTGTGTCGATGAGGTCTGAAGCATAGACATATGAACTGCGCGTGGAGAGTGAAACCATGATTGTTGTGAAACATGCATGTTCATCAATGAATAAGAAAGACAGACTACAACTTATACTACAGTCGTAGATCAAAACTTAATAAATAGTTATTTGGCTACATCACTAGGTACCAATTATCAATCATAGATGTATAAGCATAAATAATAGAAATAAAATACACGTCTTGTCGTTTTGAAAATTTTAATTATTGTATTTCATGTTAAAATACTAACACAGCAGGTTATATAAATTATAATAATTCTATACTTTTTTACAATTTACATATAATATTTATATGCGAAAACCAAATAAACAAGTATATATCATTAAAATAATAAATTATTGATATTTAAAATTAATGATTTTTGTAAAATAACTACGATATAATTATACTTAAATAACTGGTTTAAAAGTTTAGTGTAATAATGCAATCAAAGAATAAAACATATTTAAAAAATTAATATTAAATAAAATAATTGTCTGGATTGGCTTAAAAATATTTGTGATCTAAAAGATATTTAAGCATTGTATTAAATTGAATACAAAATGTAACTATTAATATTAAATACTTTATAACTTTTGAATTTTTAGGTATTTTTACAGGTTTATTTGGTTTATAATACTTATATATTTTCAGCAACTTTACATAGCTTAATTATATCATCTATTCAGATAGAGTTGTATTATTAGGCATCTCTATTTTTATAGATGATCCTAGTTTTTTTTTTGTTTTTGTTCAAAAACTTCAATCCAAGTATCACATGTCTTTTTTTTATCCGGTTTTGTACTCTATATTGGTAATTGATAAGTTCTGTGTATATTTTATCATTCTACACTCAGTCTTCCACTTCAGTAATATTATATTCTGATCAAAGCATATAATGTACATAGATATTTTGATTTTTGTTTTTAGCTAAACTGAGAGCAAATATTTTTGTGAAATTTAAAAAAAAGACATTTTTCCCCAGATGATACCATTAATTCTGTATGATCCAATATGGCAATATCTTCGATAACCTGTTGTTACTTCATTCTAACTGTGCTGCTGTGGGATTATTGTTATATTCACCTATACAGAACTATATAGCCAAAAAACATCTCCAATGGTCCTGCAAAAATGTATAAATGAGTAAAAAAATCTAAGAAACTTGGTTTTATAATATCGTCCGAAAAATTATCTATTGTTCACAAACAAATTATAAATTCTAAAAACCAGTTTTTCATTGTAATTTTATTACTACTATTTTTTCTTTACTTTTATTGTCATTTTTTATAGGTTAGAGGTATTCTATTGATTTTTTTTATACATAAATATTTTATGTGGTTCTACGTCTGATTGTTTCTAAGTTTTTTGCTACTGTGATTTACTTAACAATTTTGTGAGTTTAAATGTAAAATATTGTTCACATTTTCATAAAAAGTTATTGTGGTTTCATTGTTTTAATGTTCTGGTGATTGAACATTTCTAAGTTCGATGAAATTGAAAAGTTTGATAGTATATGTAAAAAATGCATTATAAAACTAATAAACTCCGTTCATCGTGATGATTATAATTTTTTTTTCGAAAGCTGTATCTATGATTCACGCCTTTCCTTATAACATCGCTACGTGAATAACGTAAAATCACAAATAATCAAACACATACGAGCAGTAAGAAACCTAGGAACAATTCAATTATTCGGATAATTGTTAACCGATTAAACCGGATTCGCTTATTTAACTCGAATCATCGAAACAACCGGAACGAATTCGTTCGTTTTGGAATTTAAAGTAGGTTTATTTATTTGTCATATATGTTTCGTATTTTATACACTACCGCACAGTCGTCATTATTTTATTGAACCAATCTCACTCACGATGAATCACGAATATCTATAATTATTATAATATTATTATTATGTAAGTTTTGTGTTGTACTATACGTTCGTACTAATTTTTTTCAAATTCGGCCAGCAAGTAATGCAAATAGAATTTATTGTGCTTTATAGCACCTAAACATATTTATTTTATGAGTTGTATATTGTGCTTTTGAACACCTAAACATATTTATTTTATGAGTTGTACTAGAATATTTGATAAGATTCAATGACGTGTTATTGTGGATCAGTTGTCCAAAGCGTACCTGAGGTCAACGGGAAAATGTGTGTGAAAGGAAATATTTTATTAAAATATTGTATAATTTAGAACGTTTACTACATTTATTTTATTAAAAAAAATACTATGTATATAGAAAAAAATATAAAATGGAGTTACCTTAATCGGAATTCACTATATCGACTCTTCGTGATACTTGCTGGAATTGACTAGGTCAAAATAAAATAAAATCAAAATATCACGGATAGATATGCATAGTTAGTGATAGCCGATAGGTTTTTAGTCTGGTAAAAAGTGCATATTTTTCCTCGATAATTAATGTCAAGATATTCGAGAAGGGTCATTATTAGCGTTTGTGATTTTGCGGATTGGCCGGATTGTGATTTTTCAATATAATATACTTGCATATTGTCTTAGTCCGATTTTTAAGCCGACCTGTATGGTTATATATTTTGTACATCCTTATTAGTTTTAGAAGCGTAGTATAAATAATTAAATGTTTTTCTAGTTGACCGCCATGAGTTGTTATATGAAATTTCACAATCAATAAACAGAGGTTTATTCTTACGTTTACTTAAATACCTACAGTTTTGAAAATTTTCACAAAACATTGATAAAAAAAACTAATAATGATATTTGCAAACTTGTAGCACCTACTGATAGTGGCAACCCCTACATTCTAAATCCAACGAAAAAATACTGATTATGGAGACCTATAGCTATAACGAGATTTCATGTGAATCATTTTCAGTGAGGTTTTATATGAGATCTCAATATCCCGGTTTAGTAATTTTTTTGAGATTTATAAATAAATTAGATCTGCAAATTTATGTTATATAATATAGTGAAAATTTTCCATTATTGGCGGTCAACTAGTTAAGATGGTAAATTTGTATATTATCAGTAAAATATTTCACTTTTATAACGGAAAAACGTGTAAAATATACAGAAAATAATATAATATTGTATATACCTACTTTATGAAATTATGGCGAATGCTTTCCAAACGGTTAATCTATTCGCTGGCGTAGTGTAATGCGCTATAGTTCGAACAATATCCATGTGCTTACCTGTAGGCAGCAATATATACACGTATTATATCCAAAGTTTGAAAATCCCAAGCTCGTAGCTGTGAACACATATCATGGCATTTGCGTGGTGACACGTGCGCTGAATATCTATCGATTAGTACAAAATATATTTGTTCGCATAATCTCATGTCCTCTAAAGCAATACGTGCATTAGGCCGGTATATACAATAATACCCGTGGCCTTTATGGCTCTTTGAGTACTAATCAAACGCGGATCCGTTCTTACACGTCCTAATATTATGTGTTGAGCTTGATAGGGTGCTGCGTAAAAACAACGACTAAAATACATTGTTCGGCCTCCTACCTACATTACACCGCGAGAGTCGTCTTGCAGAAACTAATTGTATGGGTCACCACAATTTTTAAATATCGAAACATACTTATTGATGAGATTCACAGATATTGTACCACGGATATAAATATAGTAAAATTATTTTTCCCTACATAATCACCGTTTAGATAACAAACCGATTATGCACTTCTGTAGACGTATGGCTGATCCAGTTTTTGTTACCAATGCAGGAACAACTCACGTTAATAATTCACATCTCATTAATTTCAACCGTTTCTTTCACCTCTCCGTCGTCTGAAAAATGTTTTCCACCTATGCATCAATAATTACGACCATTGGTGTGAGGGAAAATAACTACATGTGGTACAAACTCGTGAAAAAATATCATGCACTTTTCGATTTTTAAAAATGTCGTAACTTCCACTTTCTGCAGGACTCTCGTACCTATGACTGATCACGACTCACCAACAATCCAACTGATTTCTGCACGATCCACAGCTATTCTAGGACAATAGGTAATAGGAGTTTTGTTTCGCGTGTACGAGTAATGAATATACTTATGGTAGGAACTCGATAAATTAAATACATATACCTATCACATAACCGAACACACTTCATATTAATAATACCTAAATCATCTCATAATATATAATAGTGCTCAACCTTAAGAGGATAAAGAACTTAACTCTGTCAGGAATCAGTACTATATACGTCTATACCTATTATTATGTATAGAAACCCTTCCTAGAAAATAGTGTGATATAGTAACACACTAACAACACGACCGCGTTACAACGTGGGTTATAATAAGTGTCATATAACATAATTATACTATACAAACAGAGCGATTCGCCAAGCATGCTTACCACCGTTTTATCCTTTCTCGATAACTCAAAAACGAGTAGTTCGAATTTCAATTTACATAGAACAACATTTTCAAAAATATCACCCCTTAAACAATACTTAAATTTTAAAATAAGGTTAGATTAAGGTGGTTCTTGTTGGAAAAAGTTTGTATGGCCAATAAGGACCACTCCTTGCAAAATGATATGAAGAATCTAATAGTATTTGAATACATTTATAGAACCTATACAATATACTTAAGTACACTTAAGTTTATTTATTTATTTTAAATATTTATAAAGGCTTTGACTTTAATGGTCAATGATTAATTATTCAAATCAAAGAAAAAACATGAGGTTAAAATATATGTTTGATGAATCACTCTGTACATATGCATATCTAAATACACACCGTTAAATTGCTGTTATCACAATACTAACTACATATTATTATTCAATCGTTGCGTGTTAATCGTTTATCTGCAATTATATATTAGCATAACGATATTATTATATTTATATCCTGCATTGTGGTTATATACTATAATATTATAATATGGTCACCATACGAATTTATAAGGTTTCAGAGCTTTCAACACGCACTGCGTATATATATAATGAAAAAGTGTGTGTACGCTCATTCGTTGCGAATATTATATTTCGAGTAAGTACATAAAAAAAACCTTGTCTAGACGAAAGCTAGGATTACTGCACCTTTATTTTGCGGGATTTTTTTTATAAATGCTGGTTTTATTTTTAACCGCAGCCTTACACAAATGTCTGAACACAGTATACGCAGATCGTATTCGTGATGTATAATGCCATATCCTACATAGGCATAGCTGGGGAGGCGGCCCGCCTAACCCCTTCAAAAAAAAAATAACTCTGTTTGAAACCCACTAGGATTTTATTGTTGTCAACTTAATTTTCGGTGTAAAGTTTTACGTTAAATATAAACTAACACGACAATAATAATTAATATAATGTTATAGCTGTGCGATGGTGCGTCTATGTCGATATACTTTATTTTGTAAAAATAAAAATAATCCTGGTCTCCAGACCCTCTCCCCTTACTATTAAAGGCCTGCGGGTCACCAACTCCTGTATGACCGATGTGGCCTATATCAACGGTTGATATCGATATCGATAGTAATATTAATATGACGAGTATATTAACTTTTATACTCGAATATATTCCGTGTGTCGTACTGCCTTCATAGAGTCGTGATCGCAGAAAGACGGTCGACTGCACGCATGCACGGGTGGTCAACGCTAGTTAAACATTTTTCGTTTTATAATACCGTCGTCGTTATAGTAGCAGCGCAAATCATGTATATACACAATATAGGTATAATAATAATAATAATAATAATATATCGCGCTATTATTACAATAATTATTATAACGACATTATTACTTTGTAGTTGGCCATTGTTTAATTTTAATCTCCACCATAACGCGAATAATTGCCTCATATAAACATGCGTGTGCGTGAATGTGTGTGAGTGTGTAACGTGTGTATGTGTGTGTGTGGGTGCGTACAACCACTTGGTCGGAGAGTCGCGTGTTGATGATGGGGACCGGCTGTGGCGGCGATTACGAAATTACATTTTACAATCGCAGCGCTCGCGCGTTTTTAATTAAACTGTCACGGGATAATACACACGCCGTTCGTTCGAAATCCAAAAGGGTTGTGACAATAAAACTTGGCCAATATATTATAATAAATATATACGTACACGCCACACGCGCGTGCGCTCTCATATTATTATATTTTAACGAACTCGGGCCTAGGTCCAATCGCCGCCACCGCATCGATTCCGTTATAATAATATAACGTTATTATCACTCGAATCGCAGCGGAAGCGGTTGAAGAAGTATTATCGTAATATCGTATACCTTTTGGGAAATTTGGAGTTCCGATCGGATGTAAACCGACGCCGGAGTCGGGTAAAAAAATAAATGAACTTCTGCAATTGCATCATAACTTAAATTATATTCTCGACAGCCACGGATCTATAACGTCCATATTAATGTGCTGTACAAACATTGGCGCAAATAGGGGGAGGCTTGGGGGGACTTAGTCCCCCCAAATTTCGGTCGAGTCCCCCCGGTTCAAAATCTAGTAATTAGTATTAATTTTTATATTCTGTGGTACTAAGCAATATGGCCTACGGGGAGGGGGGCTCGAGTCCCCCCCCCCCAAAAATTTAGTCGATTTGCGCCTATGTGTATAAGCCCATATTACATATTTAAGTGGATATGCTGTACAATATATAGGTAAGTAGTGCGACTATAGCTCTTATATTATAATTTATAATACAAAATTATATAGTATATACCGGTCCTTTGTACACTCGCGGGGTGGTCAGAGATAGAATTATGGAAGGCGGTCATCGTTTGCGACTGCTGCTGCACTAAGTGCACTATAACGTCATTGTAGTGAATCATTATCAACGACGGTTATCAATAGGTACCTACTGAATATATAATATGATTAGTCTAAATTACCGCTGTGCGTTTGACCGGCCACTGGAAACTGTATAAACAGTCGTCCAGTGCACAACGCCGGTCAATTAGTTTATGGACCATAGAAATTACAAATTTACAAACAAACCGTCGACAACAACAATATAGATACCGAATTACGGCGCAATAAGAATCCGTAGTTGCAGATGCACTGCAGTGGTCGGCCGCCCGTTCGTTTTATGTTCCGGAAATGTTATCCCGCAGCACCGCGGATATTGTTAGCGGCATCTCTGGGCTCGTCGACTATACGATGGTTTGGAAATTCGGAGACTAAATCGATCGATACCGCACGTCATATCGATGGTATCTGTTCCGAAAGTTTTCGACAAAGCAGCGGTGATCACGTTGGCTTTGCTCTGCAGTTGTATAGATATCTACCGTTATATTATATATACCTGTATAATATATATATACGTAGCTACAATGAGAAGTTGGCTAGCGATTTTTTCGCCGATTATTCTATTGATATATATATATTTTATTATCTAAAATTCGTACTAGCGCCAATTCTTGCTTAACTCGCACTAGACAGTGTTTGCAGTACGAGATAATAGGATGATTATATTATGATAAATGTGGGTCGACTCGATGGACGCGTTATCGGCGTTACATAAATAATAAATTACATACCGCCCTAGCCGAGACCTCCGGCCAACCAACAATGCAATATCGGTGACATGGATTTTCGATACCGATGTAGTGGCAGTCGTAGCGGTATACAAAATAATAAATATTAAATATCGTCGAATTCCAGTTTCGGTATAAATCACGCCAACGTACAGCGGTATAAATGCACTGTTCATCCACACATTTCGGTCACGTCAAAAAATTGAGTTAATCCCAGGTAAATATAAAGATAGGGCATTAATTGGTCCCCGAGAATTAGTATAGGTATTGCCATAGGACGTCTGGTCCCTTTGGTTTTGATATACCTAGCTATTTGAAAACTCGGTTCGGCATTTAATGTAATAATAAACAATTTACATTTTGAATTAAAGTTTAGCTCACATACCGGTTGTGTACGAACTGAGTCCTAATAAAACCTTTTAGAATGAATTGATGAGTCCCGGGTAGTTTTAACTTTTAAGGTACACATATACAACCTAAATGAGTATACTGTAAAATTTAAAATATAATATTAATGGAGTTCAAATACTAACAGAGTCCCATTCGACTTAAATAAAAAAACACATCTTTCTTTCCAATTTTACAGACATATAAGACTGTCTGCAGTAACAAAAAAATATACATTAATGGTTAAAAATGTTTTTCTTTTTTATATTGATTTGGTAAAATTGTATTAATGTGTGCAATATACATATAATATAATGACGTATATAGTTCAGTCGTTACTTACTTATAAATAAATAAATCTGGGTAATGATTAAAATAAATTTCTTATATTTGTGAAAATGTATGAGATAAACTTTTATGTGGATAAATCGTACTGATGATTTTATATTTTACTCGAAATAATCCAAGCACTCAATTAGAATATTTTTTTTCCTGCTCTGTTATGGTATGAGAACTCAATTAGTATGCACCACACATACGCGCCTGTCTGCCTATTAAACGTCAAATCTATTTATTAAATAAATTAGTGCATTATTAAAATATTTTATTTTTATACTTATTTTTATATTTATATTTTAATTTTGAGTTAATAATTATTATGAACTCTTAATTATTATTTGTAATTATATTATGAATATTTGTATTATTGTCAATTAATAAAGCTTCAAGAAAAAAAATTAAAAAATTAAATTAGAAAAAACCTAACTCGGCCAAGAAATAATGAACTGATATTGAATTAACTTTCAAACTGAATATTATATTTTCACTATTTAATTGTTACCCGAGATTGAATAAACTAATAAAAAATAATTATTTAAAAAAACTCGGAGGCCAAAGTAAGCATTGTAATAACTCTCGTGGACCAATTAGTATCATATTATCATACAATTTACCAGAAACTCATTTTTTTTTGACGGGACGAAACGTCCTAGGTCCGCATACCTGCACTATCTGTTAGAGTCTTCTCGGATCGTCGACGGACGGCGTTTGCGCATATACATATACACACCGTATCATTATAGATTATATTGTGGTTCTCACGTTTCGTCGGCACCGAACGTTTGTCATGTTACACCCGCGGTAATCACGATGGAGATTCGACGTCGTTATTGCAGTAGGTACACGACACGCCGGCACATCATAATAATATAATCTTAGCACGGGTATTAAATAATAATATTATTATATAACAATATTATAATGACATCACGAGAACGGGACACCGCACTCGGCGCATAATATTGTGAGCTGCAGCCCGGCCGAATTGATCGTGTGCGATTTCGTTCGATAAAGGTAATGGATAATGAATATATTATTACTAATCTTATCGACGGTGCTTCAGCCGTTTCACCGTGTACGCGCTGACCCGTTATATTATTATTGTATTTCAGTCGCAGAGTGCTCACGAACAACAAGCTGTCCCGCGCATAATATTATGAAAGCTTCGTCACATACAGCAAACAACGGTAAAACCTTAGATCGTATTATATTATGTGTAGTGTACAATATTATATGATCTTAGGGTAAAACGTCTTCCGTCTATAAAGTCCATATAGTCTATACTCCTCTGTCACGGTTACCTATATTAGGCATACCCATGGCACTATGCTCGTATTATGGTGCAGTTCGGAAGTGTCGACGTATATAGATATACCTACCATATATTATAATGTGTTCGTGGTCTCCACACCGCACTCATAAAATAACAGAGTAGCTACGCTGATTATTTGTCGCATTGGTCATCCGAATAGTCATTATTGTTCCGAATACTTAATAAATAATAATTATATACTCGATGAACTTAAGCCGAACGTAAATCCGTGACAATAACTGTGTGATGTCCGTCCTACAAATTGTTACCATCGACATGGTCTTCTATTCTGTAATTATAATAATACCTTGACATTTATTTTTATTTTTTATTATTATTGTACATTTATATAACAATGTCATTTCTCATCTTGGTGATCAACGGTCCATCATAATTATCACAATTATTTGCATTATTATTATTGTTATTTATTATTGTCGAGCATAAATTGCTTTTAGCAGAAAGCCGTATACATTTATTAATAAAAATAAAATTGTGTAGTATAATAATTTATTATTACTATTGGACGTGTTCAAAACTGAACATTAAATAATTAATGAAATTATTGCAATGTGATAAAATGTATCTATGCGTCATTCAAAACGGTAAAAAAGGACAAAATTAAACATTTTTAACGCAATATCTGAGACGTCAAATAAAACACGATTATTAGTACTCGTATAATATTACTATAATATATGAAGTGTTCAGTATACGCTCGTCTCATGCAAATAATTTTCCAAACATTATAACTGAGGAGGCATACTATAGCTGTATACACTATAGTATAGTGACTATACAGTATATAATATGGTTTCAATATTTTGTTCATACATTATATATAAATCATATATATACATTATGACGTCCTTAATATAAATCAGTTCGTTTAACAATATAAACTTGTGTATAATCTTACTGGCTCCCGGTCTTTGTTGATTGAAAACGTCTTCTTAATAATGAATACAAATTTCCGGCCGGATGCTGAGTAAAGCGGCGCGATTGCGGTTTCATCGATGTGTAGTTTATTTATTTTACAACCCTTTTTAGAGCACCAGAGCGGTAAAATTTCCATAAGTACACTGTGAAATGAAGGCAATTCAAATGTATATATTATACTCCTCATAACATCGCTTGAAAATATTTATATTTTCATTGTTCATTTCAATACTATATTATTGTTCTGCTTTTCGCTCACTGTATATACGTAGTATATGAGATGGCTACTAACAGTCCACGACACATTGCAGGTTAAACGTCTGTAGATATATTGACCTCTGCTCCTATAATAAGTCACTTTCTGGCCATATATTTTGATAGTAATCAAATATCACATGTCAGAATACGGTAAAAATAGTATAAAAAAGTCTAATTAAAATGATATAATATTGTTATATTAAGCATAATATGACATGATATCAAATTATAGCAATAATATCTTGCTCCTATAAACACAATAATTATGTTAGTGATAGAGAGAATCACAATATTATAATATTATGATAAAATTAAAATCTATAAAAAACTTCCAAATAATAAAATATAAACTAAATAATAACAAGATAATATTAAGTGAAAAATTATGAATAATATTAAATTTACATATTTTGTGTTCTATAAATAAACATATCAATCAAAAACAAAATAAAAAATTAAACAAAAACAACAACAACAGACAATATTATTGACAGTTATTCAAATTTTAAACTAGATGGTCTTACTACACACGAATATACCGAGTGAATACTTACTAAACCATGTACGTTATTATTATAGAGTTCGAATAAATTCAGCCTTTATCGAGTCATTCCGTTTACCTATGTTTATTTATAAACAAACCTGAATATCGGACGCGTAAATACAAAATGAGTATGCAGAGCACAATAATTTCAACTATGTTTTCGTTCTTCTCCGGCGTCGTGACTACACTTAACCGACCGTCGTAAATTTAAGTAGAAACCGGTGTCTTCTATAAACATTACGACAAACTCGACACCGCATATTATAATATAACCTAACCTATTGCATGCGCAGCTGACGACGACGTAATGTGGCGAAATGGTTATAAATGTATAAATTCAGTCCCCCGCACGCGTGTCCCGTATAATATTATAATAACAATATTAATGCGCACACACAATAATATTATAGTGTAATGCAAATGGGCCGAATAGGACTCGCCGACAAACGTGACGGATCACGTGCCATGACGGCGCGGCTGCGTCTAAATTAATTTCCGAAAACGGGGTCGCTCTCGATGGAAATCGGTTGATCTGGATCGGATAAGTCTTTAAAACACAAGTATTCCATTATATTGGCGGAAAAGGTCTCGGGCGGCAAAAACAACGGTTAGGTGTTTCCGGTCGCTCGCGCGCGCGCGACAGCTGTTGCAGATTGAATAATCCTCTGACATTACGGCAGCGGTGACGACAACGACGACGACGACGACGAATGGTCCCCTCTTCTCCGTCAATCATCCCCCCCACCCCGCCAAAAAATATGAAAAAAAATAAAACCATACTTGGCCGGCGTGCGGGCGAGAAAAAAAATATGAAAACAGAAAAACCATATCGCCGTATATACGCGGTGTCCTCCTCCCGCACATCACACGCCCGCCCTAAGCTCCAGCAATATAATACCCCCGGCGGCCTATCCACCGCTCGAGTGACTGGTCCCTTCGACCCGAACCACCGGATGATCGGACGTCTGCAGCCCTGTCATCGGCACGTGATACGCGCTCGGCCCTCTTCTCCGACCCTCCCCATATACGCGCGTATATAATAAGTTCTCTCAGAGCGCGCGCGGTTGCACCCCGACAGCTGTAGCGGTCGACACTGGCGAGGTCTTGTGCAAAATGCACTTATCCGCGGCCTTTTGATCTGCGCCACGACCGGGCCCGTAGGTGCTGGCGGGGATGATCGCGAATGCAAATCAGCACTACAGCGAACCTAGCCAGAATAATATAATATTATGTACATAAACATATGTATATAGAATGATTTGAAAAACAAAGGCAGGTCCGGAAATTTGACTATATAGGTCAATCGGATGTATATTATAGGTACACCGTACACGTGGGCACGTGGCCGAGTTGCGAACATAAAAGGTTAGAGATATATATAGCGCCGGAAAAAGTTGGTTGAAAGACTGACGTCCCGCTTTGGTGCGTGTGTTTGTGCATACAATTATTTTGACTTTTATGAGTAAATATTTTGTGCGCATTTAACGTATACCTTTGACGTCAACATTTTCAATTGACTTTCACTCCATAACACGCTGCAGCAGCAGATCAGTATAGATACATCATTCGTTGTTCAACGAACAAGGGTTTACACCCTATGGCCTAAGTTGCCGGGGGTTAATTAATGAAAAAAAAGAACAAGGGTTTCGACGTAAAATATGATAAGCAATATTATAATATTGTTAATGGGCACTGCAATCGGATGATTTATCGTGGCTGCATAAGACATTATTTGAAAACTCGCGATCACCAAATATGATTACTGCTCTGGCGAGGGGTTGTCCGGACATTATACCTAATGGGTAATATAAGGTAAAACACTATACAACGTTTCTGAATAACAGTAAACCGACGGAACAACTAAGTTGTTTCGCTATTATTATATGTTATTATTCGGTGTTCCACGAGAACGCTTTGAAAAAACCTTTTACGGAAATTCTCTTCTAACGATATCAAACTGCGACTTGGGTGATCCCCACAGCGCGTTACGTACATATTATTATACTTCGTCTCGTTCTTCTTAATCTATTCTCGAAACAAGAACAGAACTCTTTTATTAATATTGAGTTTTTCTAGGGACACATCCATCAAACTCAATACTCGTATAATTATTTTCAGCTTTGCGGAATGTGAGAAAACTTAACGATATGACGACAGACAGACGCATAATATCCAAAGCCAACAGACATTGTTGAAAAGATGCAGTTGCACAGTTAAAATACGTAATCATCGTTTCGACAATGGAGTATTGTAGTGTTTGCTCTATTTCTTGTATATATATAGTTGAACTTAAAATAATTAATACTTTTACTCGGAATAATCTAAATTAAATTGAAATTATAATATTAATTACATTATTGCTATCAAAATGTCTTAATAAAATACATATTTTCTGAATAAACAGACAGTAAGAGCATGCGATAACTTATCAGAGGGATTTTAAATTTAAATATATCAATCCGCATCCGAGTTTAATGTTGTTATAATATACATCAGTCTTTGTAGATAAGATAAAACAACAGCACAATATAATATGAAATAATGTTTTTACTTTGTTTATTAAACATAACATATATTTATGTATGCTAATATAATCGCTTACACTACATTACTATTGTAATTGAATATTATGTTATTTCACGGAATTCCAAACTACTCCATTTTATTAAATTATATTTTCAATTTTGTTAAAAAAAAAAATGTGAGAGAGCGTCGTGAACGTATTATATAACCGTTAGTAGTTAGTTTAAATATTTTCAAAACAAAATAAAAGTATAATAATATGTTTCAAAATTATTATAGTAGGTAATAAAACATATAGGTAGGCTAACGATAATATGGCCAAGGATTAAGGACAGTTCACTATAGGAGAGAAAAACATTATAAAACGATGACGATGCTGTAATTATATGCCCTACACGGTGCACTGCAGAGTAATTCAAATAAAATAATATTATATTTTATACACTGAGCGGTGTTGTACACATTTCTTTTATTTTTGTTATAATAAGTGTGAACGGCGGGAACATTAATAATATTAACGATCATAAAGTATATTATATATACGAAAGCAAAAAAAAAGTACTTTACAAAAATACCACGAAGGTCATATTATTATATCCGAAACAACATTTTCACCGATCCAATAAAATATAATTTTGTGCTCGTTTATACTGTTTTTATTATTACCGACATGTCGACATGCATACATTGAAAGAATAATATATAAATACCGTAGAAAAATGTACGTTTATTTACAATATTATGCAAAATTAAAAAAAAAAAAAAATGGTTTATTAATTCTTATACATTATTATAATATTTTATATGACGTATAAAATACAGAGTGTCTCATCGTGTTTGTACTCTTCTCATCCCGCCCACCCGCCACCGTCGATCTAATCTCATCCGGCAGTCCCTTGACTTCGAAAACTATTTGTACACAATATTATGTAGGTAATATATACAACTCTGTGGAAATTAATAAAATTGGTCTTTAACAATATTGTTAACACAAGTTAACGCTAAATAAATCAGCCTTTAAACACGAACGTTTGCATATTTTTATTCGCGTTTCGAGTTTTGGTAAGCCATCATAAAGCGCAATATAAATATAATATTATATTTACAACATGGTAGCTCTTATATCATAATAATTTTCCGAAATTGGAATTCATTTATTGACAGGAACGAACATGGTGAGAACTGAGAGGACATCGGTGGCGTAATCAGCTATTTTAAAAGGTGGTGTGATAAGAATTTTCGAATGTCTTCGGGCATAACGAGAAAAAATTATTTTCTTGAATTTACCTGCAGCAGGTGCTAGTTAATTATAATAATAACATAAAATCTTTGATCGTGTTTAAGGGTAATATTGTTAAATGTATATTGTATTAATAACATCTTGACGTAAAGCTCCCCGAGATTGCGGCGATTATGCTTTCATTACTTTGTCACGTAATTATTTACAATTTTTGTCAATACCTCTTCGTTAGCTTATGATATGATATTATATTAAAAATCACACGGAAAAGATGTTTAAAACCCAATCAAAATATTAATTTAAACAATGAATTACGACACTTTTTTTTCCTCCGTCTCCGTGAGAAATCGATAGACAAAAGAAAAAAGCCAAAGTGGGGAATACGACACCCTCGTGCACCCCCGCCCCCCGTGAGCTAGCCCCCGGTGCTGCGTGTGCATTAAAGTAATATATTTCGTTAGCGTGCGTAACGTCGTCGTTGGTGTGAAATACGAATATTATTGGGATTTTCCGGCATTTTGTGAGGGTTTCGTTTCGATTTCGGGAACCGAAGCGTCTCGGCCGAATAGGGAACGGCGGCAGCGACGACGATGACGACGGCGGCGGAGGCGACTACGACGACGACGACGACTACAACTGTCAACAGTGTACGTCGTTATTCACATCGATTTATTCCGCTCGTCAGCACGCGGCGCGCCACAGAGACAGAACAAGGATTAATAAATTAAAAATGCGCGACGTCAGCGAAAATATTATTAGCTCTGCGCCGTAATAACATTATAAACGGCAATGACACGCGGTGTCAATAATACTCGATTGTGCCGGCAGTGGAAAGTATTTTGCCGGCAGTGAAATAATTGTAGTCGGAAAACTCAATTAATACCGTTATAATTAATGGGGGCCGCGCGCGCGATCGTCGGGATCCGAAAACCGAACGCCGCGACGGACGGGAAATCTTGACGAGTCGTCGGCCAAACGCGAAACGATTACGGCCGAGACGCGACGTCATGACGTGGTGACGAATGTCCGAAACGGCTAAAATGTCTCTTATTGCGCAGTGCACCGATATCGTTGTTATATTATTATGTTTGCATAGTATTACAATATTAGTACGCATATATAAACCCGTCTCGTTTTAGCAGTCGTGCAGGTTCGATAATGATAAAACGTTTCAAAGTTTTCACGATTAAAAAAAAAAATAATACATGTTATTATTTTGATTTTAATTATTTAATAATACGTAATTCACTTGGTCTGTGGTTATCCACTCAATCCTATGCTAGTGCAATGTGCTTCAAGTCTAATATCATAATAGTGTGCTTATTAGTTATCGATTAGACAAACTTAAACTATACTTACCTATTAATAACCCACTATATACATTTAAAACTGATATCGGAAAAATAATGTAATGCAATTTAAATAACACCTAACTTAACACAAAACCATTGTACTGTAATGACCTAGATGTCGATGTATTTAATGATCAATAATAAAAAAAAAAACTGATATCTACGGACCTTTTAGAGTTTTTACTGAATACAAAATATTCATCACGATTTTTTTTTAAAGTAATTTAGAATAAACTAATAAACTTTAATATTTTTTCTTCCTAATAATTTAATAAATATAGTATCGTTTAAAACTTTACTTTAATAACAATTTATTTTTTAAATTATTATAGCTCTTAGTTGATGCTTATTATACATTTTTATATACATTACTGTGTAATGCATTTCTCGTAATTATGTTTTTAAATTTATTAATTGGTTAATACACTTAGTTTAGTATATTTAAATGTACTTGTAATACTTTGTAATAATTGCATGATGTAAATGTATAAGCCGTAGGGCGTTACCACACAAATAAATAACAACTATAAAAAGTTTAAAATTATTTATGTTTGTTATTTTAACATACATTTTAATCTACCAAAACGAAATAATACATTTATGATTAGAGAATTTGCCTTTCTTAGTCCCATTGTTTTAATTTGTATTTACTATTTGAAACTAAGAAAAAAGTGGTTTATTTTCTAAAAGAACGAAACCTGTTGAAAAAAAAAACAAGGAACCGGACGAATTCGACATTCATAATAATATGGAAAGTCTGAAAGTGCGGTCGGGGTGGGTAAAACGGGTATTGGATTTCCCCTATTTCGTCGTTATGTCCACGAACATCACGGTTTAGACATAATATTATTCGCCTAGTCGTATTGGATAAAATATTCATGAAGAAAAATTGTCTTTTATATTACCGTCTTACGTGCACGATTCGGACGTGCAGGACTATAGGGTGCAGCATTATGCTCCACATCTCCATATTTTCGTAAAAAAATAAGCTACTAGAGAATAAGCATACGAATTGATATCCATAGATATAATAAATTAACTTTAACGATTACCGTTCACGTCCACCCGACACAATAAGCCCGTCCGCGCGAGGGTAGATAAAATCGTCCAAGACTATAATAAACATCTAACGTTGTATTTAGACACATATTATAACTCGCCGGATCGGACGAAATTCGTCGCTATCGGTTTCCATTAAAAATTCGATGACCATAATATACATCACAATATAAATTATGCATAATAATATATGGACGCATCCTGTGCATTCGTGTCACAGCAGTGCGACCTCGTCGCCACCTTATTCTCGAGCATATACACATAATATTATTATTAGGTATACTGTGTACATACTATAATATACTTATACCTATATCATAGATTTGAATATGTATATTGTAATTATTGTATAGTTTAGAGCGGACACACGTGCACATTCCGAGCTCACATCGCGCCCGCGCGTTATTATTATTATTATTATTACGTGTGTGTGTACACTTAACGTGTGTATATAACGTACTGACGTTCCGAAGATTTACGATCTACCTATGTACAAACACCGTGTTTCGCAGTCGGGGTCGTCGGTCAGCAGCGACGTACCAATAATACGCATACTGCAGTATACCAATATTATATAACGCGCGTATACCTATATCGTCGATACCGCTAACGCGGTTAGGTGTACGCATTATGTAATGTCGTCCTCTATAATATTATCATAGCTATGTCCTCAACATGTTATTATAGTATTGACCACTCCGGTATAGTGGTAAACGGTAAGCGCGCATCTTACATTATTATGCTCAACCGCCGTCGACGAGACACGATTATGATTAATATAGGTACGTCAGAGATAGATCTCCGCCCCGAAGAGCACGTCACGTGATATTCATAGGCGCAATAAATAGCTTTAGGAAGCCCCCAAACATTTCCCACATTTCGTTTTAAGCACATTCGATATTATAAGTCTTAGCCCCCCCCCCCCACCTCCCAAAATCCCAAACGCTATTTGAGTCTATGCACATATCATTATCGTTGTTGTACACACAACCTAACCTACCGGAGGATTTGTACATAAAACAGATAACGTAAACGCACATGAACGACGTCGTTGCGTCTGTCCGGACGTATTATATATTATATCGTGTGACATGTATAATAATTAAATAAAACGTGTGTATATCATTATTATACTGTGCGTACTCTCGTGTCCCGAAATCTGCTGCTGCTGCTGCTGCCGCGGAGAAGAGGTGGTGAAAAATAGTGTAATCAATTTGGGAAAACACGTAATCCGGCCTCGGCCCGCGCCCGTTTTAGGCGTGTGTGGCGAGGGGGTGGCGAGTGAAATTCGGCGGGGGGGTGGCGGCCGGGGCCCTCCGCAACACGGTCTCGCACTCGCCGAATTGCACGATAAAATATTTATGCCCCCTGCGCGCGACATGCGTCGGTCGTATACGACCGTGTGCATTATACATGTGCGTACAAGCCCCCGAACGCTGTGTATTATTTCGGTATTAAATCCGCGAATTCAATTTCGCCCGTTTAATAATTCCCATCATATATATACAAATATTCGTATTGTACACCTACCTATATAATATATTATAATGTTGTTAGCCGTCGTCGCCGCCGTCGTTGAATTAATCAGTTACGAATATTCTTCGGGGACGACGTCGTATCCCCGCACGTGGTTTAATTCGTGCGTATACCCACATGCGTATATTATAATAAATATATGCCCGCCAACGATACAGTAAACATCATTCCGCGTAATTCTCGATAAAACGGCGGTGGTAAACGCGGTTACTGTTTTTTTACGGCAGGCGTACCTATTACACACCCCGTATATTATTGTATCGCGGCTCGTGACCGTATTTAGGGTTGGTTATGGGAACCGTTTTGGAGTTTATGGATTTCCGTTCGTCTTATATCAAGTCGAGGATTCTGTTTCGCTATCGCCACCTATTTCAAGGCTTAAGAATGACATGATATGCAGTATTTAAATATTAAATATAACTACTTGTCACTGCAGTTATTGGGTCCATACGAAGTGCGCGGGATCAACTAGTATCTATATAAAATATAAATTTAATATTCTAATAATCTGATAGGTATCGGTATAGGTACCTACATAAGTATTGTACAGTGAAACTTGTGTAATATGGAAACGGTTGGGACCGGATATTTTTTCCATTTTAGACAGGTTGTACAAAAGAAATTTCCCGATAGATCTTTATTAAATGTAATTTATTATTTATTATTAATTTATTTATTTCATATATTTTACATATTTATTATTGCATCTTACCTACGTTATATTCTACATAATTATTACTCCGAAATTCATCCAATGTTTTTTGTTTTGTTATTTGACTTGCCATTTTCTTTTCTACTAAATTTTTCAAGTTGAAAATTGATTCAAAAGTTCATTTTCATTATTTTGATCCAATGCGAACATTTCTAATCGTTTTATTTCGTGGAGGGCGTTTTTATACGTTTTAATAATATCATTGCCGTGCAATGGTACATTATCAGTTTTGTCTTCGGGACTGGATTGTTCAACGTCTATTGAAGTGCAAGGTTTTCTAAGTTTACTATTCATTGACTGATAATTTTAAAATAGTACATGTACGTTATACATATTTTCATGATATCAGTGGCGGCGCGAAATTGTGGAGGCTTTGAAGCCTATTGTATATTTTAAATATTTTTACCACCGCACATTGAACCAAAACTAGCAACAGGGGCCATTAATAATTATTAATTATTATATTTGCCATGATATTTGTGTTGAGGTCTTACGATTATATATATATTTATCCACCCACCCACCCATTTCAGACATGAAGCAATTGCTTCAAATAATCCTATATCCTGCCGCCACTGCATGATATACAGGTACATGACAAAATATCGTTTCCATTTCCACGTTAAACAGGTTCCATCTTATTCAGGGTACGATGTATTTAAAAAATACATTAGGTTCGCCGGGACCGTAACATTTTTCCATAAAAGTTAGGTTTCCGCGTTATTCAGGTTCCATATTACACAGGTTTTACTGTATAATATTATGACTGAATATTATGTATATTTTATGATTTCACTTACTACCTATTCATAATATTACGTATTATGATGCAAACTTCATAATTTACCATTAATTTAATACCAATGAGAATCAATTGGAATATAACGATTTTTTTTAAATTATAGGATTTACTAAAACTAAAAATAATTTGTGAGAACCGAAAACCCCTACAATCGATTCTGGTGAGGTTTCAGTCCCATGATTTCTGACTCCTCATACCGGTTCACTTCGATACGGGGTGGTTCAAGAAACACGGATAAGGCAGACCCTCCGACCCCGTACCGATAAGGTAAATTTCGTATAAATTATGAATTGAATTCTGATTATACCTATTAGGCACCAAACCAATATCTTAAGTGGCTGAAATAAAACCCAAACCCGGTGCCCACACTATAATATGTATGCGTTGTGTTCGGCGCCGTCAAACTGGACGATATTATAATCGGTATCAAACGTTCATAAATCGATTAGCGTAATAGATAATAATAGGTACTGTAAATTATACGAAAAACTCGATTTCTGTTTTACCGGCATCAAATTCAAAACGAGTCGTGTATAAAATACCTATACATACCTATGTTGGACGCTCAGCATCCAAATATCTTCCGGTTCAATAGATTTAAATAATTTTCTAATAATAGCAGCATTCTTTTAATTCAATAACATGTAGATATATTAATTGAAATTTGCATTTACTGTCACGTAGTTAACATTTATTCTTCTCTAGGATTTTCCAACTCGTTTTACAGGTTTTTTTTATGACAATCATTATTCCCAATATTTTGTACTTTTTTGAAATCCTACAAAATTGTTAAATTGAAATACGTCGTAAAATACATTTCTGTCAATGTAAGTGTAATTTTTCGTTCCTTGGAGTTTAAACATAATTTCTCAATTTATTTGTGTAATCGCATTGATTGCAGACGGATGTGGTGCGTATATTATAGTGTATACAACTATATACAACAATAAAACATTTCATAATAGGTATAAGTAGGTATATCTATATATTTTATGCCGAGATTATTATAGTTTTTCCGTTCGCCGTCATAATCATTTAGGTGTCTTTGAATACATCTGTGCGCCGCAAACGAGTAAGTCGAGTAGAGGAAATGAAATTGTTTTAAAGTCAATAAGATGGAAAATTGTTCGTGGAGGCTATGATGTGCGTTTTTCAAAATGTCTTACTGTTATACAAGTGATCTCGCCAAACCGTTACTATACAGTATAATACAGCGAGGCGTGAGTATATAATAAAATATAATATGAGCTGAATATAACAAAATAAAATTATGTTTCCGCACATTATTGCTGTAACGGTGCAATATTATAGTGGGTGTACACAAAATATATTCTCCTCTAGCGCACGTACAACACTATATTATAACGATGTTGTATGTCCGACTCACTGTAACTATATGTCTATATATATATATATATACAGTTTATTATGCTGACATTACTGAACAATCGCATAATGATACTACGCGACTTGATGAGTGGAATACGAAAATACTACATCACAATATGTACCGACTACATATTGTAGTGAATGATACTGTTAAAGTGATGTATATTATAATATATACTATTGTCACAATTATGTATACCTACCTATGATTTTGTAAACATGATGTGCATCGTATGAATATTAATCGGTAACGCGCGTTGTTTATAGATTATTATAAATCGTTGTATCAAACTTTGAATTTAGAATGCAAAACAAAATGGTTTTAATATTATTATTTCTAATATTATTGTGTTAATTAACTGTCGTTTAATATTTTAATCGTATATGATATTATTATATAAGTACCTGCAATGGGTATGAGCGTAATCGTCAACATCGTTAGGTAAAATATTATTAAAGCGCGCTTAACGTTGATCCATTATGTAATATGCCTATCCAATATCCCGGTAAAATCATTTATTTTACGTGTAACTAAAAACACAAATAATATTATAGTTATGAATTTATGATGTATAACCTATATAATAATTTAAAAAAACTATACTATTAAATTAATGAAAAATATTTAATGCACAGTGGTAGTGAAATATATTACTTCGCAAAATAATCTAAAAAACAAGATCAAAAGTGATGAATGATAGATAATAATATAACCTGATATATAATAATATGATCATAATTTATAATATCATTTACCATTGTTGCAAATCAATATAAATACCAAATACATATTTTATGCGTGAAACTATATTATCCATTCTATACTTGGTCTACCTTTATAAGTAAATAATTATCAATTATATTATGATATTATACTTTCACGATTTAATTGGACGAACAGAAGACATTTTCAATGGTTTTTTATTTGTAATTTTATTGTTTCATGGGAAACATTGCCGTACAGTCTCGAGAATACGGCGGCCGCGCCGTCAAGTAAACACACTAATAGAGCATGCAGCCTCTATTATTTCAGTGAATGTGTTTGGACTCCCCCGAGCGGAACTTTCTACAAACGAAAATTATTCCACGTGCAAAATGCAACGGTTGTACGCAAGTAGATAGATAGGTGGATGGGTATAGCTATAGGTAGGTACCTCGCAGGTTATTTATGTATAGGCGCCAAGCCAATCTGCTGTAGGCTTTACTCCGCGAGACGTTTACGACATATTATTTTCATTAGAAATTCCGTTTTACAGAGCGAAATGGGGGCAAAATGCACCTAACCGGCGCTCGCCGTTTCTCGTGTTTTCGAGTCGGAAAAAAAAGAACCGTCGAAAGCGGCCTCGGCAGCGGCGAATCGATAACACGACTGCAGCAGTACCTACATATACCTATATTATATAATATATACACGTGGTATAGGTAGTGTAAATGCAGTGACGTTATAAATAATTTTGGGTAATGTTCGTGTTTATTAAAACATAATTTGACATTTTCCGCAACGTATCCGACGATGTAAATAAATAATATTGGTCCGCGGGGGTAACTGCCACTTTTCCGACGACGCGGGGAAACGGTTATTGTTATATTTTCCTCGGTACGCGCCATAATGAGAAAATGCCGCGCGACGTCAAATTTAATAATAATAATAATAACAATAGCAATGATAATAAAAACCATTCTTTTTGTCGCCTCCTCGGGGACGTAAGCGCGAAAAACATTTTTTGTCTTATACACGTGGCGGTCGAAACATGACACTGGGAAGTTGTAACGCAGACAAACGCTGTTGGGACCATATCTAGTCCTATTAAATAAACGGGCTGGCACTATCGCGAAACGTTTGTCGGTCCGGGCTATAAAGGGTGTTCGGTAAGAAGACATTACACCCGATCCATGAAATATTATTGATACCATAAAGCTATCAGTATCACTTAAACCTATTAACTGGAATCCGTGCCTCTCTGCTATATTATATATATAGAATGCCCGACATTGGCTACAATTTTTTATATTTTTTTTCAACACCACCAAATCTAATCCCATCTCAATTTGTCTATTTATTTCAATTCACAGCCATATCGCTCTCGGACTGATTCCTTATAAGCAGGGCTCAAGGATTCTATACCATTTTATCGTATAGATTACATAACAGCAGAATAAACTGAACACATTTTGTTTAGTGCTTCAAAAATTCCAAGTATAAAGTTTGTTGTTTAAAATATATTTTAGAGTGAATTGATCTAATATCAAAATATTAGGTAAGGACATTATCTGTGCTTAGGCGTCGGAAATTTTTCAATACTTTGATGTTCTAACAAGGTATGGGTATGTGAATTATTACAAATTAAAAATGCTCAAGCGGAATATGAGACAAATAAATGCAAATTTGGCGTGTCGTAAGTGCGTCAGATAGAGGCAACAAAAACATAGGTAGCGTCCTCTTAAGATTGGAAATATGTTAAGTTATTCATAAATCGTAGTTTAGTAAATGAAGAAGTTATGTAGAAAACTATAATATGACAAATTTAACGGTATTTATCTATAGACAGCAAACGACTCATGATAACATTTAATATGATGTGCCTATGATTCTCCGTGGTCCTCAACTGGTGTGTAGCCAACAAAATTGTTATAAATAATTTATATATTATTTTGAAAGAAGTGTTTTATATTTTTTATTTTTGTTTATTTAATTAAATTGTTTACGGTTTTTGTTAATTCATCAAAAATCCATTAATTGTTTGAAATTTGTCGCTAATAATATGTATTTAAGTTAAGTTGTATTCGTTTAAAAAAATAAAGATCGAAGAACCAATGATATGTAAGTCCTTATAATGTTTGTGAGTTGAAATTATAGAATTTGCAGCAGATTTTGGGCTCTGCAGGTTACTGAAGTTCTTATAATACAACATTTAATTACATTGCACAATGTTTATTATTTTAATGAACTTGGTACGATAGTAGTGTAATAACTAATATTTATACATCCGTTTATTAATCGCAATTTCGAAAATCCATAACCGTTTGACCCCTTAACGTCGTACATTAGATAGTTCAGTTAAATCGGTAGGTATACACACCTATTCGATCTTCTCGACCCTGCGTAAATCGTATCGCACTATCACCCCGTCGGCCTGGAGCACGCAGATAGATAGGTATACGATGCCGTAAAATATATTGCGAACGCAGCCGAACGACTGTTACGTGATTTCGCGCGATACAAATTGGTGCGGCGGTGGATAACAAATCGACGACGTAACGCGCGGAGGGGGCCTTTGGGTGTCGTGAGTGGTTGGGGGTCGGAGTACGACCTTTGGCACTTCTATCAATCGTTTCGCCTTTCAGATATACACCAACACAACTTCAACACTGTATATACGTGTAATATTATACTGTATACAACCCTCATCGTGGCCCGTCCGAGCTATTCTTTTCCGATCTTTTCGGGGATGCAGCTTTACCCCCCATCGTCCAAATGCCCGCGCGCGACGCTGGAGAAATCTTTAATTTAAAAACCTCGATGAAGTTTTAATAGCCCTGCCACCACTCGCCCCTATCGGCAAATCTTGGAGCTCCACCCCCATTTACCCGTCGCGTCTTAAACGCAACCTCGCGCGTCGCTCACTGTTCATATCGATCCCACGATAAATCGTGACAAACGATCCGCGATGCCGTCTCTTAATGGCCCCTCCTCACTCCACCCGTGACACGATCTCGTTTCTTTTCGGCTACGGTCCTGTACCGCTGCAGCAGCAGCAGGTACCTAGGTATAGGTATCTAAATAGTCGTCTACGTCGCCGTGTCGTACGTATAAATAATATACGGACAAACGCGCTCACGCCGAAAACGGGTGTGTCGTTGACTCTTGTTGGCGATAACGAATCTGCTGTGTGTACGAGTATAATAATAATTATTATTATTGCACTCGCAGCCGCATACTTTATGACAATACAATATTTTTGTCCTAGTCCGAAAACCGAACGCGTACAATATAACTGACACACAAAATCTGCACGGTAAAAAAAAAAAAATAAATACATTATAATATTACAATAATGTATACTTCGGTACGTCTAAACGATTTCATATGTGATAAAAACGACTTTGGAATCTGGTTTGAGGACGACCCATAGTGTCATTGATATTGCGCGCGGACGTGTCCAACAAAAGAACAATATTAACTATTTTGACCGAAAACAATAAATCGTGCATTTGTTTCATCCTATATATGCACGTAATTTAATATAATATTATACCCGTGTATATAATAGGTATGTATACACAGTTGGCAACGCAGTACCTACTGAACTAACCTATAACTTAACCGTTGTCGTCGGCTGTGGTCCGTGCATATCATTTTAATAGACGATTTAGATTATTTGCGCGATAGGTACGAATTCTTTCTAGGTTTGATCTCGCCAGTCGGTAAGCACCGCAAACGGTAAAATACAATTCCATGAACAGTATATTATAAACAGCGAAAATGAATCGCTTCGTGCGCGTTTGAAAACCCGCACTCTAAATAACTAACGACGAAAACCATTTTTTTCCCCTTTTATAGATGATGTTGCCCGACGTAAGAAACTGTTATTTTTTTTTTTTTTTTAATTTTTTTATATACACAATATGCAATAGCGTTCTTATGGCCAAACATCCTCTCTCCGGTGACATTTCATCGTTTCGAGTAACACTATACGGAATATATTATAATACGGCGCTGCGGAGATCTCATAGATAAGACTATGATTAACCGTCTCATTACTTAGAATAAACATTGATGGGAACTCGAGTAGGTACATACGTCATACGCGTATACATTCCTTCCTTTTACGCGCTTGACTTCGTGTCACAGGGCCACAGAATATCTTTAAAAAATAAAATAAGACTTTGAAAATTCATAATAATTAATTCAAAATTAAACTCCACAGACTTCAGTGCAACACACTGAATATACGTAGAAAAGTCAAGGCTTTAAAAAATGCCTGTAATATATTACGTACGATGTTATAAAAGACTCGAACTTTTGAGACGTGACAACGAAAATAGCGTTTTAAAATTGATTTGAGTGTGTTTACAATAATATTTTATAGTGCACCCTATATACTATTATACTATATAGTTTATAATTACATATAATTTTAGCAACAAATTACATAATATAGTTAGAATATATTATATTATTTGGCAACCGTATAGTAAGTACTATAGGTACATATTTAAAATAAATGAATACTGTCGACGGGCTTCGTCGAGTTTTCGTAGACGTAATGTTATATTAAAGTTTAGTGCCTTACTGCCTTGTCACGCGACAAGATATAGCCAAGATGTTGACCAACCACCAGGCACCAACGTCTATATATTTTAATAAAATAGTAAACATATAACACCTCACCATCGGTGTATTATAGACAATATAATATAACAATTAAAACTAATAAAGATCTAATGTTTTCGTGACTATTTTAAATATTGTTAGGTAATCCGTCCTAACTATACTGTAAACGTTTTCTTTCTGTAATATTTTTGTGGGCATAGGCTTGAGTCCTATTATCTACGGTAGCAGCACAGGACACGGTCATAAACGACGCACGCGCGCACACACACATTTATATACAACATAAACATAACCCATATATATATATAATATTATATATATACATATGCAACTATATACTACTTACACTATGTATACATGGTTTCGTTTGAACGTAAATGTTTTACGAGTCAACGGTACATAGGTACGCGATGAGACGGTCCTCGACACTGCAGTTGTAATAACATACGCGTTCCATAATATCATATATAGCCGACCGACTTTTCCGTTGTGACGAAGTAATGCCACAGCGCATATTATTATATTGGATATGGGTCCCGGAGATTATGCTATTATCATGTTGTAATGTAGACGGTGTAATATTTGCGTGGCGCAATAATTACTATAACGTTATTATCTTTGAAAGCAATAAATTAGGAAAACGCCACTCGTATACCGGCGTACACTATATAGCGGTATACTATGATATTATAATATTATGTAGGTAAACTACGACGAATGACGACGACGACGACGACAACAATAACAGGTACAACGACAATAATATATACGCACATTATACTGGTATATTATTGTCAATTAAAACGAACGAGTTTGCGGCTTTACCCGCGCGGACCGATTTCGTTATAATATTAATTAAATCGTACACCGCCGTATTGTATACCATTATGTAGGTACCCTGCACATTACAATGCCGCCGGCCTTTCACACTGCACTTGTGCACCGCGACGAGCGTTATAATTTATTTATCGATCCGCGGACCGCATAATCGTCGGAGGCAACCCATACGCGTATATTATTATATTATTATAATATCTCGCGAACACGACCGCTGCGGCAGCCGCTGACGGCCGTGTCAAGACGTCTCGAAAACGGTCGTGTACTGCACAATGATATAACGAACGGCGTCGCATAATAAGGTGAAAATGTTTTCGAGCAAAACCGGCGAACACCGGTCGGCCGGCCGTACGTAAATGTGCCGATTAATATTCATCGCGACGCACATATTATTATAATATTATACGAGTGCTGCGCTGCGCCACTTGTGCGACGACGATTCGCGGAGATCTGAAGAATCTGTGCGACGCGGCGTCCCCGATGGCGATAAATAATTAAATGCGATGCCGTGTGTAATGTATAAACGTTGTCACGGCGACAGACGACCTGCTCGAGAAAAGGGTAATATTTTAATGTTATATTCTAATGTCGGTAAGTAGGTATGCCTACAGTATAGGTGGGTACTTCAATTTTGTAAATTCTATACGTTTGGGCGCGATAGCGAAGTAACCTACCGATTCGCGTAGACCGACGACCGGACGGTATAATATTATTATAGGTATGTGCATATGATAGTGTTTTGAGTAAACCGGCACGAGACTCGCGTGGATATCAAATGTGCCACATTTTAATGTTATTTGTTAGGTTTTCAAGTTTTTAGGAAAAAGGTTTAGCTCACCGTGCAACACATGGACACTGTGTTGATAATATATTACTCACACTAATTCAGGATTCAACATAATAAATAACTGTAGACAACATGTTCATAAAAATAAAATAAAATTCAAGTTTTTGAATTATTTAACATTTTTTTTTTTTTTGCTTTGAATGTAGTATAACATTAAAATAAAAATAGTTTGCACCACGGGCGGCCGCACCCTCTGATCCCTCTTGGTTACGCCACTGACTAGATAGGTACAACGATCCTCTACGAGTAGATAGCCAGAGGAGTACCAACTTGACACGCGTAAGTCGTGGCTAACCATGGTAATCGGAAAACTGCAAGGTGCATACCGCACAAGACATCCTGATATAACCTGACTCTGGCGTTACCAACTATGGTTGTATAATTTGTGACTAGAAATAAAAATCACAGTCGGAGATACGCCCGTTGTCTGTGTATTTAAAGAACGGAATTTGAAGACGCTGTACGACTTGAACACAAGTCGAACGTGATATTCTATTGGCAAGTTGATATAGTATAATATATTTATTTTTGTCTGTGATTCGATATAGAATCCCATTTCATCAATTTTTACAATATTTTATTTTTCGTTATTTATTACTCGCACTGCGAGATTATATAATATAAGTATAATAATATATACCATACAAAGACCGTACATAGTTATCTCTCCGACCATTTTTACAGCTCTTTTATATTTATATATGTCTTTAATAGCTCCAAGAGAATTATATTGATATAGTTTTACCCTTTAAATGTACGGCCATATCCGATGCCAATATAAAAACAAATTGTTTTATTGGACCAATAGCCAAACGGTTTGTTATAATAATAATATATCATCACATAACCTAGTATGCATCGTACAAATTATATAGTTTGTTACACATACATCAAATGGTGATTTAAAAAATATTTTGACTCGAAATGATTGGAATTCAATGCTTAAATAAATAAAAATGTTCACAGTTATTCGTCGATATGTAATTTATGTATAAATAACACGTATTCATCTGTGCTTGTGTTAATTGTGTTATTTTAATGAGTAGGGTCGTTACTCGTTAATAGAATAACAAATATAAAATATATATCATACTATGATATCGTTAAATTATTTATTTACTTTATGAAAGCATATTAATTATCCTGTCACAATAATCTATAGCCAGGGACAACCCGTTGCGCCCGGGTCTAAACCATTATAAACCCTAAAAAAATATTGTTTTTACACAGACAATTAATTATCAACATCAAAATATGTACATCAATAGTTGTATAAAACAACGCGATAAATGGTTATAATTTACTATATTGAAATATTTATAAAATAAAAAAATCTCGCTTTACTTATACAGACACGTCACTTCGTCCTTCGCCCGCCACACAGTTAAAATTCTCTGGTGCCCCCGAATCCTCGATTTCTTTTGATGTGTAAAAAGTTTTGGACTGTAGGTACAAGTCGGTCCCTATAATCGGTCTGCTAAAATCGATCATTATGTATAAAATTCGTGTTTACGTAACATCTGACATCATTCGGTTGCACATGCGGTTTGGACAAACCACGAATATTCGAAAACAATTAATAGTTGCAGTGTAATACAAAAAAAGAAAATAATGACTTATTCCCGAATGACGAACGACTGTCGTCCATCACAGGTGACAAAACGTTTTCGTTGTACATAGTAATATAAAAGCCGTCTGCGACGTCGACCATAAAACACCCTGTACAACGGTCG
Source organism: Sitobion miscanthi (assembly GCA_008086715.1). Classification (NCBI taxonomy): domain Eukaryota; kingdom Metazoa; phylum Arthropoda; class Insecta; order Hemiptera; family Aphididae; genus Sitobion; species Sitobion miscanthi. The sequence continues at coordinate 22,357,789 of CM017798.1, read as the reverse complement.
CGGGTGTGTGTACTATATGAGACGCACACACGTGTGCAGAGGGTTGGTTCTATCTTTAATTTTTGTTTACTTTACGGTCAGAAACCAAACGACAACACGGGATTAAATAATGACAAAAACCGTTTTGCCTCGTAAAATAATACTCGTTCTATTTTTATACCTCGTGTTCATCCCCCGACACGATAACGTCTTCTCGGCCATAATTAATTGTCAACCCGGCGCAGCCCGTGTATATGTGTGTATGGGCTTCGGTGGGTTGGTTTGGAGAGTGGTGACGGTGGAGGGAGGACCGACGACAGAGCAATTATATATACCAACGACGCGACGACCGTAATATTATTTAATGGGTCTGATGCACTATAATACCACAACAGCTACGAGAAAAAAATCCCTTCCGACAATATTTTGACGTTTTTTTTTCTCTTTATCTTCGCCTTCGTTTCGATTACTGGTGTGTGTGCGCCGGAAGATTATCACGGGTCTTTTGGATTTCTTCTTTGTCAGTCGACCGTTGTCATTATTTTCCGACCCAAGAATCGTGTTTTAAAATACATAAACATACCATTATTGAGCATTTATTGTTGCTCCTTAAAATATCGGATGAGAGATTTCGATAAATTGTATTATACTTATATTGCTATAATATGTTAATATGTATATAATATTAAATATTTTATCGCTTTTTTGAAATAACACTAAACGCAAACGCATAATTCTGTGATGTGTAAACGTACATATAAATCTCAGTGCTGTCACGAACATGTTATTACTAATGGGATAATCGTCACAGAGTTTTCGTTTCGATTTAAACCTAGTATATTAAGGATGGACGGGTTTTTTTATTGTCTCGCGCCTCAAACCAAAACCTCTCGTGCCTCCACCGATTATAGATCTTTTAATAATAATAAAAAAAACACCCTATTTAACTGGGTTTTTCTCTTTATTCTGAAACGGTTTAGTAGAGTTCTCATCGAATTAAAATTGCCGACCGACACAACGTGGTGTCTGAATTGATCTTTCATTCAAAGTAAATTATAGGATATGCTCGATCTGACATTTATTGTCTCTAGATTTTTTATGCCCGTAAATTTCACATCAGTTTTCACAACAACATTTTAATATAATATAAGTTAATATAAGTTCATTAGTTAAATTCTAAGCTAGTATTTTCAATTAAATACATAAATTTACATTAATTATTTAGGACAAAGCGTGAAACAGCGCATAAAAGTTAATATTAAATTAAAATATCTTAAAAATATCGATCTGCTCACTTTAGATTAAAATTTATTTTGTGTATATTTATCTATATGTTTGGAAGTACATCGTTGTATAGCTTACATAATCCTCCAATCATAATATTATCTATACGACTTTTTTTTAAGTGGTGTAAAATAAAAGTTTTAGTAGTAAAAGTATACAATATAGTTTCCTACTTATAAAGTATTATTTTAACAGTCGATATTAAAATAAAATCTAAAATTCTTTATTATTATAATTATTTTTGTATAATGTAGGTAAACAGGTATACTTTTTATGTTCAATTTTTTTTATAAATATATACAATATAAAAGTTTATTTTTATTCTTTATAACATTTTATTCGCCATAACCAGGTGCACCAAATTATTCTTCAATAATTGTTTTCGTTTGATGGTTTAATGCTGAAATAAATGTTTAGCTAGGGATCTATTTTTCATGGGTCCTGTTCAAAATCCAAAACAATCCTGCACAGTGTAATATCGTCACGTACAATAATTATTGTTTATATTGTATATTGACTAGAGGTACACTATACCTACGCTGTTAGACTCGTTTTATTGCGAAGAAAAAAACGATTCATCGGTTTTAATATCAACAACAGATTATATTATGAAGCAATGCGTCTAACCAATATCATATTATACTATAGGAACCGTTGCAGATATGCAATTACGATCGAAATACATCACCGGATTACTACAACAATACCTATAACAGTAATAATTATAAATTATTGAAATTGATATCGAGGAACAGTCGTAGCACTTTGGGTTTAAGTTACTGTACAACCAGACACCAGCTGTAAATGGGTACTGCGCCATTTGGAGGATTTTCAACTATACACAATCTAATATATTTGTATAAGTCAGACTTTCTGGTAGAGAATCGTATTGCGCATTGTGTTGGGTGGCTTAACACTGCGGCTGCTGCTGTGCCTATATGGTGGTGCGCATAACGGTTACCATAAATAATTGTGTTTCTGCTTTCTTTTTTTCCTTTTCGGTTTATTGCGTAAAACTGTCAAGTAGAGAGAGTGTAGATACCTAAAAATATGTTTACGCGTTTGAACGTGCTGTACATAACAGGGCTCGAATATCGTTCGCATTGTTATTTTGAAAACCCTAAAACCGAGCAACATAAAAGACGACCACCGTTGACACGCTCAACTCACTTTCTCCAAATAATGTCGATTAGTCTTGTCGAAGCCTTTTCACCCTAATGTTCACATACAAACCGTATCGAATACAAGTGTATCTACAATATATATTTAATGGCCAAAAGGACTGTTTTTACGACTTTGACCTCATCGGACCCAGCGGGTCTACCGATAGCCCCAATGACCCAATTATAACAATTTTTTTTCTCCAAATTTCGTCACGGATTTCGAATTTTGTGTGCCGAGCGTCAAGGACGCACGAGCCTCGGTGTTGATGTTTCTTTTCTCTTGTTGTGTGGTAGATACCCATAGCGGGGTATCCAGCCGACGCGGTCGTTACCGCAATGTAGCATAAGACTTATTAAACAGACACACACAAATGTGTACTCCCCCCAGACGACACGTTAAATGCATTAAGTCGTCAGTTCGGTAAATCGTAGACAATTAATAAAAACCACGGGGTTGGGTTGACAGCAGGGACCACCCCCGTGGACACTCCGGACCGTATCGTTTACTTTATTGTGTACAGGATGGTCGTTCGCCGCAAACACTTCCACCGCATTTTCGTTCTTTCTTTCTTTCCTTTTTTTTTTACGTCATCCCGGGTCGCAGTGATGGCATCGGATAATGATTTAACAATTTTCATACGCGCACACAACAAGCGCACTTAACAGATGAAACCGAAACGAAACGGTTTTCCGAGCCATATCGTAAAACCGAGAAACGTCCGATTTATATCGGAATAAATTAGTCCAGAACCACGATAAATTGCATATTATTATGTATGTATAGTTAATATTGAAGTACGTATAGCGATCGTATAATATTATAATATACGACGTAAAACGATCGAGTGTGTAAACGATTACCTACAATAATATAAGGTAGAAAGGGGAAGAAACGAAAACCATTAGTCCATCCTCATCGCTTTATGCATATAAATTATATACACTTCAAACATCACACGTCATTCGAGACATCTCGTATATACACACATGATAATAATATAATTATTGTGTATAATATTATAACGTTTGGTTTATGTAGCCTTTTTTTTTTTTGGGTCGATAAGTCTCAATGTCAAATGAAAACAACGATATTATAGTATGCCTATATATGGCTATATTATTTCATAATATATATCAGTAACGACAGACCGGTAAGGAAAAACGCGTATACGTTCGAAAAATCTATCCGAAAATATTAACACACCGCTGCGTTTACAATATTGTGGCGGACAACTACTACTATTATATAACGTGTGCCTATTATATTATTTCGTGCAACATATTATATTACGATCACCCTGTAGACGTCGTACCGATCCACCATATGCGATAAACAAACGACCGTGCTGCAGTGTATACAGTATGCAGGGCGTATAATTTACTATTATATTATATACATATTGTGTATACTATCGGAGTGGATATAGAGAATCATTTTTATACCGATTAAACTCAGTCGCACGCTCGCGTGTGTGTAAATGCGTTTCGATCAATTAAAACAAATGGACAGAACTAATTCCAAAACGTCCGGTACAAACGACTGCTCCGCGGCGGGTCGACAAACCCGAATCGCAGCACTACACGCACGCCACTGCGGGTTTCCATCCAGAAGAAAGTGCGTGCGTACATAATAATATTCAGGCAGGTACCTACTTCGAAATATCTGCGGAAGTTTGCGAATTATTTTTTCTGTTGGAAGTATTCGTTTTGGTTATTATTTTTCTTCATCTCTATTATGGTGGGCGCGGGTGAGGAATCCGACCACTGCAAACGCCAAACACATATTATTATATACACCTCGAGGAATCCAAAAAAAGTGCACTTGCACCATCCTAACTTCAAAAAAAAATAATAATTAAACAATAAACGTAATGAGTTATTTTACTCCGGTAATCATAAACGAGTTATCGCATATAGCGGCCTATATTAAAATATAAAATCACGTAAAACTTATTTTTTAAATAATAATTGTTGCCGCGGCTGAGTTTTTGTCCAAATTTCTCGATTACATTCTCAATCAATTTGGTACTCATCCCACTTTAGACTTTAGTATATTTCTATGAACACTCGTCATATACAATCTGGACAACCGACCATCTCCATAATATAGTGGTCCTATTCAGTATTCGAGGTCTTGACTGGCTTCAGCGTACTAAATCAATGTTAAATACTACAGGTTGCTGTCGGAGGAGTAGCACCGATATCGATTAATTGCCTCGGCCCCAGCTGAATAATAATATTTTGACTATTAATTGGTCTAATCTAAGTGCTCAATGGTGTTTTCTAAAATATCATACTATGCTGTGGTTTCAGATTTAAAATTTGGTGGCAAGATTTCCATCTATTTTTTCATTATATTTCGAATAAAGAAATCAGTTTTAACTGTGCACTATTGTACCCCTTGACATTTAAGTCCTGCAGACGACACACACACACACATTATTGACATTATTAATAATGAATGATAATTTTTAAGAAAACCGTTTGAACCAACGGAAAGTTTAACTCGTTATCAAAATTATTATAAAACTACTTTCGCAGACAGACGCAAACAAAGTCTGTATGAAATCACGACTGTCTAGTTTCTACGAAGGCGATGTCGTTTTGTGTGTCGATAATGTTGATAACTCTAAAACTATTAAAAGTTTGTACTCGACAAATCGTTTTTATTTCTTATATATATATAAAGTAAAATATTTACAACTCCTTCTACATAAAGTGTACTCATACAAACTTGATCAGTTGACCGTAAACATAAATATATAAACGTACCTATATTATATTATATTGACGGTCGTTTTTATGACTTCTCATTTAAAACAGTGTCGTTATTTCGTTATTAAATGGAAGTATATACAAACATTTTACAACATTCCAATTCCTATTGAGCTCGCACGTTGTTATGGCATAGCTCCTTTATTAATGATTTAGGCCATATTTTGTCAATATTAAACAAGGAACAAACGATAAGTTGTAAAAATGTCTTCTTCAATCGCTATCCATGTTATTTGCTCAACCTTTTTGAGGATTTTCTTTTTCCGTTGCTTATGGTTGAAAACCTGACTAACAAAAACTTGTAAAAATTGAAATTATTTCAGTCACGTACAAACAAAATTGAGGGAAATAAAACAAACATCGTTTCTAAATTTAATATGTATACACCATTAAAATCAGAATTTTATTTACTTAAATCTTTAGAATTATTGATTTAACAACAAAGCAATTTTCACTATTCGCTAAAAATGAATTAACTGGTACATAATTTTATTTTAAATCGCGTTGCATCACGTCGAGTTAAAATAAATGTCAGCAAGAAACACAATGAGATTTCCAAGGAACGCATGTACATAATTGACACTCAGTATTCGAAACATAATAATTGAGTAAATACTCGAACTTGGCCTGAGCACTCACGTTTTTATGTGCCGTTGATATAAATCAGATTATAATATAAAGGACAAGTCTATGTAGAACTGGAGAAGGTACGATTTGCAATCGAACTGACTTAGGGCCTCTACAGTCGTACATTTAAAAAAAAATAATTTTCACGTTCTAATTTTATCATGAAATATTTTAGTGAATAAAATAAATACGTCGCTAGATTGTATAAATATCAAAATTACTTAATATTGGAAATATTATGATAATTCATTCTATAGGTCTGTGTTAAAATGATTGATTGATAGATTATTATACAATGATTTGTTTAGAAGTCATTAGTTTATTACATATTTGTTGTTTTTCTTTAATACTGAAATCAGCTAATAAGATAATAAGTTAATAATTAATATTATTATTATTTTTTTTAATTCAAAAAATAATACAACTTTATACATTTATATAGTTTATTACACATAAATTTGTTAAAAATATTTTAATATTATGTAAATTTAAAAACATTTTCATTACTACTAACTGAAAATAATGTCAGCGAAGAATATATTGGTCATTTTTGCTGTAAAACTATATCTTAATTTTTTACGAAAGAAAAAAAAAGAACACTTAGTATTTTGGCCATAAAATAATTTAATATTTAATATTTATGAATGTTTATTACGTATCTTAACAATTTAATTTATGTGTATAATTTAATAAGCAAGCTATTATTCGTGTTTTGAATATAATTATTACTGCCAATTCACTAATCCCAAATGCTTCGTACGGCGTAAAAAAAATATGATTCGTCGTTTATGAAACTGCTATTTAATTGATGACATTTTTTTGACATTGTGCTGTTAAATATCAAGTATACATGCCAACATTATAATATAATATATACGCCAAAGCCCATACGCCTTAAATTTAAACTTATAAATATGAGATTATTAAAATATAACATATTATGACGTATACGCACCGTATATATATATATAATACACAATAACATATATACATTAATTAAGTGAAGTCAATTATCAGTTGAAATTCTCGTTATTTATAAGTAATGCATATACGTGTAGATGTGGACGGGGAAAAAAATAGAGATGTAGATATAAACATTGCGAACACGTATTAAAAAGTAAACTAATGTCACGACCAAGGGGCGGTATACCTAAATATCGCTCTGATATTGTACACTTGACCTGAATAATTTGCATACTCGTAGGGTGATATTGTGTACATTAAAGATATCGAGTAAAAATATTTGTGAGAAAATGTAATTTTCTCGGGAACGTGAATACTAATTAACGTTTTTTGACAAATGGTTCAGTAAAACTATTTATAAGGTTGAACTTTATCGTTTAACTTTCGAACTCTGACTGGGTGTGAAGTTAACTTAAACGAATAATGGTTAATAAAAAAAAAGGTAGATTTTCTCATAAAAAAATATTATTAAGAAAGTTACTTGATGGTTAATAAACATTTTTTTTTCGACGAACCAACGGAAGGTAATCAATACTTCTAGGCCGATTGTTTCTTTTGTTGTTGTTGTATGTATATAGACGTTCTTCTCGTGACGAAGGTTAATATTCGCACAAAGAAAAATATACTGCACATTATCGAAATAAACAAGAATAACGCAGAAACTGTATAATAATATTATATTGTATTATACCTATATACGCGTATGTATACGTTTCAACAAATTATGATGTGTAATTTGGGGGACGAACGCTTTTTTTGTAGTTGCACATTTCCCCATGTATTATAATATTCTAATAAAGTGTAGAATCAATCAATTAGTTTTAAAATACAAAACAAATATATTTATACCTCTATTATAGTTTATATTATTCACCCGACATCCGGTTTTTTTTTTCTAATTGTTGTTGTTTGATGTTATTATGAATGACCTTTTTTTCCGCGAGGATACAATAATAATTATATAATTTATACAGAATGTGTTTCGCCTGAAGCGAAAATTCTATACTCGAGTTTATTGCACGCAGCGGCTATTTTATATAACATGTAATAATACATAAGTACGGATTTAGCAATATAACATGTATAAACGATTTGGATGTTACAAAGATCGTCCCCAGTTTTCCCCCAAATAATGTATTTATTCAAATTCTGATTTTTTTTTAATCTTTGCTTAAAGACCATTATATTTTTGAATACTTAAATTTTTTTTTATACCATTTTAGGTGTGTTCAGTAACTAAACAAAATTATTTATTTCAAATGAGCACCTCACTTTTTCACTACAAATTATATGCAAATTAATTTTTTTAAATGTCGATCAGTTTTAAACAAAATTTAAACGATTTAGGTATTTTGAACGAACAGATTTTGAGTCATACATATTTTGATCACTGAAAATGTATACCATTAATATAATATGCTAGACGTTGAATTATATATTGAATATCAAGTGTACCAAATTCGATGCTTTATGTATCGAGTATGAAAAAATTGACATGTTATATTATTTGATTGCAAGTAAAATTCAAAATAGTATTTTATTATTAATCAATTTTTTATTTGTCTTTATGGTGAAATACAATATAAGTATCCAACACGCCAGGCTGATATTCATCCAGAATCCACCACGGCGTGTCTTTCCTGTACAGGTAATAACCATATCATATAGACCTATAAAGATAACGAACACACACGCGCGCGTATATTGTTACCGACGGTTTTTCCGGGCCGACGAAAAGGGTGAAACGAAAAACCATCGGATTGGTTCTCCGGAACAATATCGGTGGTGATGCCGTGCTATAATATTAGCATAATAAGAATATTTTCTGGCCGGGGGCGCGACAAAACTCGAAAGGCTGCAGCGGCGGTGTCCGAACGGCGTCGTAAGCAACAGAACAAAACGTCCGTTCAAAGTCCCAATGATGATGTAAAGAATTTTTTTTCTCGCAGAAAATAAAATGTCGTCGGGGCGGCCGCGTCGAGAAATGTTAACGCGCTCGTCGTAATATATTTTTCAACGTAAACAAACGACGATTGCAGCGTCAGCGTGTGGCTCGCGTGTGTATAATAATATATTATGCTGCTGCTGCAGTGTGTCGGTGTCCGACATATTTATATATTATCGAGAGTGAGTGCACGATGGGGAGGGTGGGCAGTTTTGTCGCGGATGGTAAAAATATTATTACGTCACACCGGCGTTGTGTTAGGTCGTTTTCGGGCCGAGCTGTGTTTCGGACAACGACGACGATGAAAATATCCGTACTTCGTTCGCACACACATTTTTATATCCACTATAGTCATTACTTTGTAATATTATAATACGGTTGCGACCGGTGTTGCACAACGTTTTCGCTTTACTCAAAAACTGAGTTTTTTTATTTTCCCTCCATCATCGAAACAAGAAATTATCACATACTCTCGTTTATTTGAACAGGTAGGTAGCTATCATCTGTCACCGAGAATATATAGAAGAAACTATTGTAAAAGTTGTCGTCTAATTTTTCAATCACCAAAACATAATATTATCAATATCGGGCAGAAGATATACATAATATTGTGATTCTAGTTCAAAAAAACGTGTGGAGGAAAATGGAAAGTACGCTTTTATTTAAATATATATATATTTTTTTAAGAAAATGAACAGTGGAGGAAAACAGTATCTCATTTTTTGAGGAAAACGGTCCCGCCCATAATATTATGTAGGTATGTTATATATTGTGGTGTGGTACTGTAGTATGTTATGGCAATATTACGGTTAGGTAGGTACCTACACGGCGCGTGGTTTATTATTTTTTTTTTTTTTTTAATATAATACCTTCCTACTCCGAAACCATTTTCCAAGCGCATAATATAATATCGTTTGTGTGTTTTTGTATGTGACGATAAGTCGAAGAAAGATATTATTATTATTATTGTTGTAAGTATATAATAATAATACGTGTGTGTATATATCTTAGAAACGCGTAAACGCGTGTAATAAATCGTTTCGAAACGCACATAAGACCGACGGTTAAACGATGTATGTATATATAATACTGTATGTGCAGTATACATTATATAATAATATAATACGCGAGCGCATATATCATATATATTATGTATGTATGTAAATATGCGGAATCGGTGGCACCTCCCCTCTCCCTCGTACACCGCGTGATCGTCCTACGCGCGATAAATCAATTTCGGTTTTTATTTTATACTTGTCCGACTATCTTTATGTTTTATTATTTTGCTTTGCGCTGCCGTCGCCGTCGTCACCGCGGCCGACAATTAAAAACACGCATTTAAACGCGTATAATATAATATATATATACGGCCATATTATATAGGTTTAGCCGTACACGTCGTCGTCGTCGTGCGTAGTACATATTATAATGTAATATAAAAATAATAATAATAATAATAATAGTAATGTAACAACCGTGTTGTGGCGCACACGGCTCACTGCAGGTGTATTATCCGATTGTGGCGTAGGTACATTGCAATATTATAATACATAATGCGTGTAGAAATATATCTATAGGTAATATGATAATAATAATATAATATAATGCGCCGCCACCGTCGTCGACGCCGAGCGGTGAAAGGACGAAGGTTATCCGCGCCTGCAGCCGAACGCACGACTATCGATGATATTATACTTAATCGGTACCTAGCCGCGTGATAGCACCTGACGAACATACAAGAGGTACCCCGAGTATAAATTATGTGGTGATACCTACCTGGTATATGGGTACCGCTGCAACTATACAGGTATATAATCACACTATTATATAGGCATACCTACCTGGTACATTACGCAATCGCGGGCGTTATTCTTTACCGGGGATGAGTTCATGACATAATCCATAGGTGTATCGTTCATCTAGCACTGTTTCAGATGTACGATCTTAAGTCATGGGATTCCAAGTTCCAATCAACGGACATAGACAAATTTCGATCGTATATCAAGTATCGCTGTTAATAACATTGAGGCCCAGAATACGAGGTTCGTAAAGTTGACATAACACGTAAAACACGATCTTACAAAAGCTACCAAAACATGAGCAAACCGAAGGTGTAATCAGTTGATAGACATTGCCAAAATGTATTTTTTAATTTAAATTATCAATGGGATTAGTGTCTTATCGATTATTAAACGCTATACCTATATCCACGAAAGTAGAAGTGTTATGGTATTTTGGTACTAGGTGCAACTAGCCGTGGAGACGAGTCGCGGTTATGACTTATGAGTTATGACTAACAGCTTATCAGCTGAAGACTGGTAAGTTAAAACGAATTTTAAAAAAATGTTAACTATAGTAGGAATGGTATACGGCCACGTATATCTTGAATTAACGATCAGCACCTTTAGTTTCGTTGTTTTGAAACGTTGTCAAATATTAAATTTTATAAATTAAAATAAACGAAACTAAATGTGAACTATTGGATGTAAATTTGCTATCTATATGAGTTTTAACAAATGCGAGCGCGCCCGTCAATTTAAAATGATCACAAATATAATGATTATTTTTATTATTTAAAAAAATTTAATTTCTCTAGAAATTATAAATTTACTTTCTAAACACTAAATTTTATTCAGACAGTGAGGCCCATACTAACTATAAGGCTCCAGGGTAATATAATCTAATTATAATTTATAATGCCGACAATATCCTGATGGTATATTCTTGTTGAATATTTGAAAATGGTCACTAAGGAATGGCATAATTTTCCTCTATAAATACATAGTTAGGACAATAATAATTGTACTCTATATTACCCCTACGAAAATAAATCTCAGTTGCACCACATTATCTTGTTGGAAGCCAATTTTTGTAAATTTAACTTTGAAATTTTCAATGCCAATAGTCCTGCATGGTTAGCATTATAGTGTATATAGGTACTTACCACTTACCCCACTGCGGCACATGTCGGTTCATATTATAATGTTATTCGCTCGTTTCAGAGGATAAAATATATTTTATTGGTTCGAAGGGCGAGGGTTATCGTGAGAAATGCGTAGCTCGGGGGAGTCTAATTAATTGTTTTTCTCTTCTTCTGATAAACGAAAATTAAACACGTTTGCAATATTGTGTTTTCGACTCGAACGAGTAATAAATGTCGTCAAATGATTAAGTGTCAGTGTATCGGAGTCGGGAGCAGTTGATTAAAACTCTGACGATAATCATAATATCGTATGATTACTGTACAATATTACATATTAGTATACACATATATAACATTATACATTAGGTATGCTGCACCATATGACCAATAGCGTACATAGCACCGCAACTTTCCAGCGTACGAATAATTGAATTTCCCCTCTGATAATATTTTATAAGTATGTTTGATGTATATTATTATTTATTATTTATTCCCCTGTTCTCGCAATATATATATATATATATAATATACTGCATCACATTACCACCGCTCTCTCCCATCAAATTTGTAAACGTTTATATTTTCTATTAAAAAGGATGAATATTATTGAACGACGTTCGCAGGAAATTGTCATTACGCAACCGATTTTATATCACCCTGCAGTTTTAATAACGTATACAAAATATACTATATGATAATCTTTATAATTTCATTGTAATATTTTTGATATAAAGTCCACCTCCTTTATTTGTATATCTCAGATTACCCTGTGCATATAATCGTTATAAAATAACCAATGCCCTATTAAAAAATTTGCTATTACCCAACGTTTACTTGTAGTATATTATGCTAAGTATTTCATTAGTAAGTATCTGGTCTATATTATATAGATATACTGATTAAAGTCTAATATTTTCAGTTATATTTTATGTATTTACTATCTCTATTTTTCGCATTGAAGTAACTGTACAAACCGATAACAAATCCATATATTGTTGAACAATACCTAAATCTAGCTTATTTATTTTTACCTGCACATGCGTAAACTCACTTTTCAGTTAAATATACTTAAATAACGAACACGTTTAAACCTACAACATCATAATATAAACTATATTGAGTTTAATATTTCAATATTGCACTTGAGTACTTGACCCGTTTCGTTGCGACGTACTATCGTTATACTTTTGTAAACATTATACATCCTAATCACTAAACATCTGTACGGTTTAAGTGGGTATTGCACCACTATTTACAGTCTGTTGTCTATTGTGCGCATATGACGGAGGTGTAGTATAAAGTACAGCATGTACATACTCACCTTCGTATTACCAACAACTATAATATAATACAATATACTTTCCATATGGATTTAGACAAAAAGTGATAATAAGCATAACAATGCGACCACGCTGCTAAGTTAAAAAATAAAGCTCAATACGCCAAGGCAAGAAAGGTTGTTAATAATACATTATTTTAAATAATGACAAGTATGTGGACGAAAATTATATTATATTCTATCTTGTATGTATCACAATATGTACAAATTGTTCGTCTATAACTACGACCATCGATCCAAATATCTGAAGGATATTTCTTAGAAACCCGAACGCGAGTTTTGTAATATTACGCGTTGTATAGGTATAGTATAGGTATACACTATATATATATATAGGATAGACAATATTATAAAAGTGACAGTCGACGTGGGTGCGTGTGTAGCCCTTTCAGAAACGGTTACCAATTATCAAACTTATATATATATATATGCGGTGCGCGTGTAGTGTGCGATATAATATATTATCATATTATATCCTTCAGCTACAGTCATCACTCATCGCCGTAATAGACATCAGCCCGACGGTGTCTCAATATACGATCGAAATAATAATAATAATAATAATTCGGATCCAATATTTTTCGGTATCGTCTGATATATAATATTAATTTTATGTATTTGCACTGTTGCAACCATGTACGCGATTTAGAGCAAGAGCGTGTGTGTGTGTGACGTTAGGATCTCACTATTTCTATATATATTATATATATAATATACACCATACACGTGCACAATATTATATGCACACGTGTAAACACTTATCGCGGGTTTCCTACACTCCAGCCGACCGTCGTTTTGAAATATTTCTAGGTAAAATATAATAATAATATAATAGTGCGTTATAACAATTTATAATGTGCGTATATTATACGTAATATTTCAGAGCGTAGGTATATACCATGCGGCTCACAGCTTTAGGCAAACTCCGGTGCAGCCGTCGAAAGTCGGAGGAGACTATATAATATTATATATTATTATATATATATATAGCAACAACGCAGACTCGCTTAAATACGCTCCGCTACAAGTGCGAAACTTGTTATTTTCCGTGTACAACAATTATACGATAGTATACGTATTTCATCGACCCGATAAGGAACAATTGACGATGGTCGTGGAGAAAATAACGGTCAAACCTCGTGTATCCATAAAATATATTGAGTAACCTACATAATATTATATAGGTATAGGTACAGAGTATTATAGTTACAAGTATTATAATATATATTGTATGCATTATAACTCATACGCGTACAATATTGAAAGTGTGCGTTTTCATATATATATACCTGTGTAGGTATAAAGTATTTTCTGCAGAGTACATATTATATGACGTCCGGAGAATAAATTTCGCGCACAACGGACGGTGTACAAAGGTCATACGTAGGGAAATAATTCGACATGATGATGATGTCATGAATTTTTTACTCGAGTTTAATATTATAATGTATACATTACACAATATAGGTGAATTATTGCAGACATACGCTGTGTATAGTTGCAGGCGTTTGGTGATGTATCTACATTTGTCCAGCACCGCAGTTGTTGCAAAGAGAAATATGCAAAAAGTTTTTTTTCTCACACGGGCGCGGCCAGAAACATCGGCTCCAAGAAAATGTAATTTTCAAGTTGAACCGTCGCCGTACAAATTTTAGAAACTTTCGTACAAATTCATGCGAATTGCTATGACAATATGATATTTGAACAGAAATTGTTGCGAGACTGAAATAGACAGGGCTGAAGGGATATATGTTCGTCCGCGTTATTGGTGCCAATCCGCGTAAAAATCGCATTCGACTCGTCAGAATAATATCCCACCGGCGTCTATATATTATAATATTGTGTTATCGTTGTATACCTATTGTACCTATCATGCGCCGTTCATGTACGCATATGAAACCAATAATATTCCATTTCGAAAAAATTTCGCAGATCGGCGGTTCGCGATGTATGCGTATGTTGTTTGACATCACTACTTACCTACGCCGTGGGGTTTTATGCAAAATAGAAATTCGTTCGAACGCGTACGACGATAATAATATAATTATATTCCTCTTCACAGTCGCCCAGCAGTGTATGTGTTATATATATAATATACACGCATATACTATATATTAGGTACATGTATTTCCGGGGTCGCACGCTTTTCGTATTCACCGGTCATGGCATATGGTAATAGTCGCACGCTTTTTATAGGTTCATGATATAACACACACATATATATATATATATATAAACATATCTATACTCAGCTCTATCGATTTTCTTTTTTCACTCGTTCGTTACAAACGAGTGTGGAATTTTGATTCGCGCCCGATATTTTCGTGCACGCGCTTCCGCGATGAAGTTTTTTTTTAAGAAGAAAACAATAATAATATGACGTATATATTACTATAACATGTATATACTTACGCGCAAGGAGACGTGAAAAAAATATGTACCTATACTTTCGTCTATATAATGACGAGTATTTTCCAAAGGTACTATATTATAACTTATATGACTTACGAACTCCGTTTTGCTTTGATATTTTTATTCGAACGACGGCTGAATCAAATTTCAACGTCTTTTACTTAATCCCGTACGTAACACGTCATAATGCAATGTTTTTTTTATTTCCGATAACACCTTGCGTTGTAATATGCGTTACCTATTGGCTATTTCTAATGCTAAATAATATGCGCACGTACAGGCTTTTTCATGCCATTTAAAAGCTTCCGTATGACATGCAGCGACTTTTTGTTTCATAACTGTAGTCCGTCTGTCGTATGTATATACTCATACGAATTATTTTACTACAATCACTCGTAAAAACGTAAATCAGCAGCGTGACCCACACGATTGGGATCTGTTGTCATTTTGTTCGTCGAACCGTGTGTGAACGTATTTATCATTTGATTTGACTTTTTATTAATTCAAATAATAACTCGAATTAATTACGCAAAGTCTGCCAAGCGTTAACTCACACATTTAAAAGGAGGCGTATACAAAAATTTAATATTATAAATAATATATCTATAGTTGATTAATGATCAATGGCGATCGTCTCATCGATCGATGTAGTCCAGATTATTTCTTTAAAACGATTGCTTTGATTATGATCTTTAAACATGCCTATTATTATATAGTTAATATAATATTATACATTATTCATACTTAGCTAAAATCCAAATTTAATAGTAGGTACTTTCAACTTTATTGAAATACCGTTGGGTTAAAACTTCAGTTTTAAAAAAAACGTACCGATTATATTTGCATTTACGTGTACGTGAACATTCGTCGAAATCGATACGATCGGATAATGCTCGACAGACACTTGTAAACTCGTAAAGCATACATTAGGTAGTTGTTATGTTAAATATTCAGGTTTTGTATATTACGACCAGCTTATGCTATAATACATTACCTATACAAAATATATTATTATTTTATGTTTTGTTATATTTTATCAAGAATATTAAATATCATAAACGCTATAAGCAATTTAATATTTACGTTTTTATTATAATTTTACGATGGAACATATATAAGTATATAACTAAGCTGCGCCGATGATTTTTTTCCGCCAAAATCAATTTAATATCAATAACATTAAAATATATGCAAGAAACACCCATGAAGAGCGTCACATAAAACGATCAATACGATATTATTATGATAATATGTATTCCGCAGATGCTGGTTTGATACTTTGATCCCGGATCATGAGATGAAATTATGAAAACTAGGTATACCTATGGTAAAAAAATGACAAATTATTTAACTCGATATTTATAACTTTCGCTAAACCTTTTTATTTAATTTCAAACAATCAACTACTGTATCTCGTGTTTATCAACGAATTAAATAATATATGCACTGCAAATTTATATTTACTGAAATAATCCTCGGTTCGATGTAATGCCATGTGTTACGACGATACAATGCGGAAAATCCAAATTTACGGTACGAGTTCATACATACTAATTACTAAATACTATAATGTTTATTTCAAATATACCATCATAGTGTGCCGAAGCATGACGTAAACCTGAATAAATAATTTCGTGAGGATTTATAATATAATTTCATTTCATCTCCGGGATCTCTCTGACAATGAATCTCGCAGTCTCCTAGATTATACAATATACAACATTTTTGGTTGATTAGTTTCAGTCTGTGTCTTTTTCTTTTATTAAAAAACAAATAACAAATATTAATTTAAGTGCTAACTAATAAATAAAATAATTATTTCCCTATTTTAGAAAAAAATCACGCAGTAGGTACCTACAGGTACCGTAACGAGTTACCAAGTTTATTCAATTATAATAATATACTGTTTTCAAAGATTTTTTTTTCAAAATTATACCATTTTGCTAAGTGTGTTTGCATAATTATTATTTGTGCACTGTGCGTAACAGTTTCTACACACTGCAGGGTTTCGGCAAAAATATTTTTCAAAGTATTTGTATAGCAGGGCAATGTCGAACCACCAAAACCATTTCTTATTTTAAATCTGACGCGGACATGTGACCCCGCGGTACATCAACATGTAGTTTTCGGAACAATAACACCTAATAGAGTATACTTATATCGACGGAGGATTCGAAATGTTTCGCGTTGGTTTTGACCGCTGACGTGAAATTCTGTAAAATTTTTGTTCGTTCCCCGAGTCCGCGCGTACGGGTGAATATTTTAAAGCAAATTGCCATACCTGCAGCGATTTACATAGTAATACGTTTGCCGACATCGCGAGTAATATACCACGACAACTATACAGCAGTGACTGTATAATAATAATATTACGTAATATAACATTAATGCACATAATATTATATACATGTAGGCGTCGGAAAGCGCAAATACGATGTCGGCCGACGGTCTGGACGTGCGGGGAGAATTAAACGGACGATTGCGTTTATGTCTTTAAAGACCGGCTGGAGGCATTAACTGCAAATTTTTACGGCCCGATCGCGCAGTGTATAGCCGGAAGTCCGTTGGTGGCAATTAAGCGCGCATATATATATATATAAATAAACTGCAGTATACAGTCGGTTTGTGACTTCGCTCGGCCCGAGAAATACCCGTTCGCGTATATACAGGTATACATGTACATGCCGAGTGGTTCTTCTCTGTATTAACCTTAATAGGCCATTCGGTCGGAGATAAGCCGCCGCCGCCGCCGGTGTTTTCGACGAAGAAATCCATTTCTCCCTCGAGGGCCGGTATATGCCTGCGAAGGATGAGGTGGTAGCCGTTCCCGCGGTCCAAACGATGACGGGGAGGATCTAGATAGAAGCCGAAAACTTTTGTAGGTTCGTCGGATATACGTATGATATACCTATATACAATACCCACCCAAGCTCTCCGCGAAGAGATGCGCGTCGTAAATCGTCGTCCCTGCTCGACTCAACGTGTACCTATATACGGGGTAATGTGTATATCGCAAAGTTTCATAGATATATACCTACTGCATGCATGGTGTACCTATATACGCTGCCCTGCTGCTTACATTATGTAACTTAATGGTTAGCATTTTAAGTATACCTCCCGCGCGAGTACATTTCATCGTACGCTCGTTATGCGACCATGGTCTATAATATGGTCTATGCATAGGCGTGGAAATAATATAGGGACCGAAAATGGATGTGGGTCTGTGGGTCTCAATCCCGACGAACTGTAGTAGCAAATAATTATCAAACCACTTCCTCCTCACCGTGCGGTTAGCATTTTCGTCAATGTCATATAATTTAAAACTGCCTTATATAGGTAGTAATATATCGTATTGTATTTTCGTAAAACAATTATTATAAAGATCAAATCAAATACAATTGACCTACTTTTGTGGACTATATCGAAACCCTTTTAAATAATCTAAATATATGATATACCATATATTTATGGGTGGAGAAAAATAAATATTTTTTTCGTTCACGCACGGAAGACAATCGATGAAAATATCATGATACGAAACGCCATATGCAATGTAAGTGTGAGTGCGCTTTGTGAATTTTTATTCCGATTGTAATGTCGCGCCGTTTAAATTGCTAGCGTCGCATACGGATTCGTCGTCGTCGTGTGTTCAAAAGAACAATATCGTTTTACGCGCACAATCGGCCGTAAACGATTCTCTTCTTTTTTACAGGAAATCGAAAATATACTGTACATATATATTATATATAGAAGCGAGCACATATAGTATGCGCATTTTCAATTGCCGGTAGATTGTTTCCAACACCATGGAAACGGTTAAAAGTACGGGGTACAGAATCTGATCGGGAAGGGAAGGAGGAATAAAAAATTTATATTATAAATTTCCCACTTCCAAGTTAAAATTTTTTTAAGTGTGGTTTTTCCATTCTTTCTGAATTGCGCTGCGATTATACACGATACGCGTGAACTATTATATTATAATTTATAATATACGATTCATAGAATAATATATTATAATGTAGCCTGACGACAATATATGTCCTAAAAGCAATATATGGATATACGTATATACAATATACATTATAATATTACACAATACATAAAATTGATATTAAAATTAGCAATATTTAGTCAAATATAGTTAATCAAGTTGAGTTTTTCCAAACTGTGTTTCACGTGTACCTTCATATTATTATAGGTTCTCATTTCTAAAAACGTATACATTATTATTCCACTATTATTACACATTATATGCTAAATGCTTAATATGTATATAGTATGTATATTAGGTACCTACGCTTATTTACTATATTTCTGTATACCTACAAAAACTATGATACTACTCGTTTGAATTTCTATTTTATATTCTACCTATACACTTATATAACTGCGACCCCCCCCCCCCACTGGGTCATCGGTAATGATTTTCATCAATAAAGCACGGTCATTAATAAGTCTATTAATTTAGCTGATTTACCATAATATTCCAATCGATTATTGTTAAATACTACGTTTTATATGATAGCTTTGATTGAGTTAACTTCGAAATCTTCTTAAACTTTAGTAATCTGTGAAATTTCAATTTTTTAGAATATTTTATCTAGAAAGTTATAAAGTAGTAAATAATGCAGAAAGTTATCCTACCCTGCTATGGGAATCACCTGACTTCCATCAAGTTTATCGTGATGCTTTTTCACAATTTTCGAAAAACTCCAAAACATAGAAGATAATATAATATATTAGGTACCTGTCCAAAGTACATGCAGATTATGTCCAATTTTCTAACCGTTGTGGAGCCAACGCGAAACTTATTTTGAGCATTTCTTACGTATATTATGTGCAATAGCATAAATAAAAATAAAAACATTTTTCTTAAACAGAGCTTACAATTTACAAAACATAAGTTTTCTGATGTAATTCTGTAATATTAACACAAACGCGTGCTAATATTGATGAATTAAATCACAATGGAATACATTGTATTAAGGTCGGGTATATTGTTTTAAAAAATATTTTATTATAGAATGTTGCATCAAAAAATACACGCAGATAATTTTAATTTGTGTAGGAAGTTTAGGTTTAGGCATCCAGTTGTTTGACATTTAAATAAAAAATTATACCTATCAATTTTTATAATAAATTACAGACGCGTTCGTAATATATATTGTGAAAATACTGTCTATTTGCGAAAAAAAATAATATTAATAACATCGGGGTCAGCATAAAATTACCTATATATTAAACACGATAATAAGCACATATAATAAAATATAATTACAAATTATAATACGTAATGAAACAATTTCCATTCACATACGAAACCACAATGTCATACCTACCTATATATATATATATAGATAGTGATGTTCGACCCCTAAAACGATTTCATATTGGTTTATTTTTTTTTTAAGTAAAATTCCTAACTATTATATTATTTTATGAGAATGTTGTTTTAACTATTGGGAATTATTATTGTATTGTTCATTGGCGACTAGGCTCCACTGGGAAAATATAATATCATTATATTAAATAATTTCCTATACATACCTTTCACTTTTCCTGAACTGCACCGTAGCGGATGTAAGTTTACACACACATAAATGACCATTGAAATGGAATATTTAATGATTAAAACGTATACCTAGTCGATACGACAACAGCGGCGATCGATTCTAATACTTAATATATTAATATTATAATCATTTTCATTTGCATTTCACCGGCAGAACGGTTTTATCCGCTACATACGCGCCTTTCTCGGGGCGCATATAATATAATATTAAGAACAATGGTCGCCGACGAAGGATTTTAAAAGTACCGTTTCTCTATAAATTGTATTATACTGTTAAATACAAACATAAAATCTACAGGGTGTCTCACGCTGTATTTGTCCCAGTAAAAAAACTCAAAGATTTTGATTTGCCGTATTAGTTTTAAAATCGTGTGTGTTTGTATATTTCCGTGATTATAAATTGTTTTTGTTTAGAAGGAGCCACCTCGTACTTTTAAAAATTTTGTTTATATTCTCTCGTTTCTAATCATATAAGGCGTTATATAATGAAACAGCAAAAAAATGCTTAGTATAAGAAACATCCGTTTTTCATAAAATAGTTTTGGTAGTTTAATTTTTAGTTATAAGCGTAGGTATATACGTATATCGATTCTAGAATTTATTTTTTTTATAACTAATAATTCAAATGCTACTTATATTTTTATTTTTTGTTTTTTGAATAAGAGCATTTTGGAGGTTTTATACTTTTATACGTATTATGAATAATTCGAAATATTAAATATTTCCTCCTTATCCCATATACATGCATTCAAGGTTTGATCACAGAATCGTATTTTACATAACGTATTGATTTTTCGGTACTTATATTTTAGTTTCTATTGGATGTATTTTAAATATGATTTTTAAAATCCATTAAACTATATTTAAGATCCATTTAAGTCACAACGATTATAAAAATATTTTTTGGCTTATCCCTAGATAATAAAATTGAGGGTGTTGTAGTAGCGTTTTTTAATAATTATAAAATTATCTGATTTTCTAGGGTTCATTTGTACAAGTATTTTAAAAGTTGTATTACAAGTTTTTATTTAGGATAGACGCCCGCGTCTCTTCGTCTTAAAATTACGGTAGCATAACAAATTTGGGTTTGGTAGTTAACGTATAATTTCTATACTTTTAAATCTTTTAATTCTAAAGAGAATTGACCTTAATAACTTTCAAACTTAAAGGTAACAACATTTTTTGTGTTTTGTTAGAGGAGTTTTCTCGATGTTTTAATTTAGAAGCGAGTTAAAAGAATGTTTGAAGAAAGAATATTTACTATATGTTAAACTGTTGTAAAACGGAAACGACAATGAACAAATTTGGCCCTAGTGGCTTCCTCTAACGTATAAGTAAACGTGTCGTACCAACATAGTTATGTACGTTTTAAAATTGAAACAGGATATGCATGTAAGAAGTATATTATACTCAGTTGATGAGTAGATGAGCCACGGAGCACATTAACACAACAGTGAACTATCAGGTATAGGTTCAATTAATTACACATTACTCGGACTATATTATAATACATCGTATTGTCCAGTCTATAGCTATCGGTAACTATATAGTATTTACAATTTTTTTTGTTTTTTTTTTTTCAGAAGCGTAGCACCTGATACTAATCCAATATACACAAATGAAATGGAGCTGTTAGGAAAATAGTATTTTCAAAATATGTAAATAGTTTTACCACTTTTACATACAAATTACAGAAATGCGTGCCACGTTCTAACGCCGATACTCGATGACCCGACGTTTGAATCCGTGGTAGATACAGCCTTTGGCAGAATACGCAGCCGAATTGATAAGAAGGTTTATTATTATACAAGTGGTAACATTTAAAATTAAAGCAAAATATGTGCACATAATAATCGAACCTTATTGGGCTAATATTTTATAACCATTAAACGAATTAAAAATTTAAAGTTGAATTTAAAATTGTAAGAAGACTTTTCAACTTCGACTTTAGAGTTACTTATAAACTTTTTGATATTTTATTCTGTCTAAGGTCTCTATTTGTTTGATTTTATTATGTTTAATAAAGTTGAGTATTATAAATTACATGTACCGACACTAAGTGGATGTTGACTACCAATAATTTTAATTTAATTTAAATTTTAAAGACTACAATTATGACATTTTGATATTTCATTTAAATTTTAAAAGTTATACCTACTTAGGGCTCAGATAGATATGCACCTATTGTTAGCAAGTGGCTATCAATTATTAAAATACATGTTGTTTTTTGAATTAAGTTCGCAGAAAAATTTTAGTTATTAATAAAAGTTATACTTAGGAAGTTTCGTTGAGGCCGCTATAGAAATAATTTTTCCCGATCCGTCCAATCCAATCCCAGGGGACAACGCGACGACCTGCATGTCGTGTACTTACAAATATATTATATATAATAATATACTTAATAGTATTGTGAGCGGTAGTATAAACCGTCAACCGACGTTCTATATTATAACAGTGTCATTCGTCGATGATGCGATAATAATATTAGATATGTAAACATTTCACCGAAACTGCGAACGTAAAACATAATACGAGTATATTTTATTATGATATAATAATTATTACACAAATTAATTGTTATATCATTCATTTTCAGTGCTCACCGTGACGTTTGCAAAAAATAAAAAAATTAAACTCATTGTTTGTTTGAAACTACTCGTATTGGCTTAAAACCGAACAGTATTTTTAAATATGTATAATATGTCATACGAATAGTTCTACGTATAAATGATTGCACTCGGTTCAACTCTATATATTATTATACCGCAAAATATATACCGCGGCAGTGTGTGTGAAATTATATCGACTGCAAGTGAGTGGTGAATACAGCACTGTAGTATTACAAATTTAAATTATATTGCCGCGTTTGATATACTGAAGTTACACAAAGTTATTATGTGCACCGAATCGTTATATGGTTGAACATATTTTGAGCACAACCATAGTCTGAATGTAATTTTATTGTAATAATCAAGCCGTTTTAGATAGACATTTAGAGGTATAAACATTATAAATCGTATAATATTATATGCATCTTAACTTTGATTTTTACTTTGGTTTGTCGTCGTTTTATTAGTAATATTGCAGCAATAGTGGTTCAAAAAGTTTTGTTATCGATTGACATTTTTTCCAGCTGGTACTTTAGATAAATATTTTTTTTCTCGTTATAGTTTCCTTAAGCGGCAAGGAAATACTACCGAAAAAAGTAGTCAAAGTCGGGTCTTATATAGTATACCTCAACTTCCTTTTCTATTTTTAAACAACGCCAGTGTATATCAAAAATATCAATTTCGTTTCTTTCGGTTGAATTATTTGTTTATAGCTAAACCATATTGTTTTCCGACGGTGTAAATAAATTGAAACAACTATTGTTAACGTCAACATAAGTGCTATAAACGTTTACCCGAAAAATTGTTCGATACAAAATTCATTACGTTCCATTATAAAATGGTCATCGATTCGGACTTATATATATATATTGCGTTGTAATAAATTACAATCAGAGGTGTAGGTACAATGTGGCTGCAAATGGTATATTGGTAGTCGTGTAAAAACAAAATACCTGTCCATTTGTGTTATGATCAAAATAATAGCATTTCTTGAATACAAATTTCAGTCGTAATTTCCCCGTGGTTAATGGGACACGTCTCGGATGCGCCACGAAGACAGTAAAGGTCCTGTTAAATGCAATATCATGTTCGACGTAAAAGGTTCGGTACTATTCATTGGAAACGTGTTTTTCAACTTAATTATTTAAATGGTTTGGAAAAAATATGCAAATGAGCAGTGTACCGGCGACACTGTATAATATGTTAAGTGGACGGTCTCCCGCTCTTCGGTCGGTCTCTTAATCTGGTTTTCGGGCACATGGGTTGTAAAATATATAAGTCATCAAAAAATATACTTAAAGACAAAATTATTAACAAAAAAATATATATTATAGCAATAAAAGTTTATCGTGCAACCAGTGCATTTGTTTTGAAATTATTGCACTGCTATATCTCAGACGATAAACGTATTATTATTATAATTTAATTTAATTTATTGATAATAAATAACACCGTTTATAACAACTAATAAGTTGTAACTGCATAAAATGTTAATCGTTTTTGAAACATTACTATAGATTATCACAAAATAATAATATTTTACTTTTTACGGTCCGTCGGAGTGATTCCAAATAGTTCCAATTATTGACATGACTAACACAATGCATTAGGTAAGCCAAGAGAAAAATTATATTTTAAAATCACTGTATCCAGATTCAAAAAGGCAAAATGTATCGACTTCTAATAAACCCACCCAAGTGATTTAACTAAAACGCAATTCCCATGAAACTGAATTCCGGCAGAAGTCGAGCGAGACGATTACTCAATGTCGGATTTATTGTCTAACTATTTGAATTCTTATTTTTTCAAAACTTTTAATTTTTAATTTTTAATTTCAAAGCGTATAAAATGTATCTACTATTTATTTATAGATTTAATTCCAACCATTTTTTATTAACTGTTCCAAATTTAATTGTAATTATAATATATAATATACTATAATAGTTGTAAATAAAATCGACAAAATATATGGATATACCTACAGAGTATTATTACTTATATAGTTATATATTTTATAATGCCTTAATAATTGTAGGCTCATTATTCAGCTTAAAATATAAGATTACAATAGGGATAAAACTATATACGTGTGTTATTTTAATTTAGTGATTATGAATTGGCAATTACAGATTTTAAATGTTCCAAATGAGATATATTCTAATTTGTATACAAAATGTACTCAGCTGGAAGCCATTGATCATAACAATGATCAGTTTGAGGAATCTATTAAAAAAAAAAAAGTTAATGCGTCGTATTAATTAAGACTTATTAAATACAATTGAACGCGATTTCGATTATCATTTTATAATTACATGACGTTACAATCTATGTGTATTGTTGTGTATATTTCGATTATAATATTTTTATACTTAGCTACAATATTTTGTTGAATGGAGTTGCTTTATTTCCTCTGGTCACAAGGATAAGTATATAACGAATAGTAACGACGGCGACGTTTGGTTATATTATAATTTTGTTTTAAATCATGCGCTCCCTTTATGATAATGAAAACCAATACATTAAACATTCATTGTATAAATAAATAAGAATGAAGTGTGTGCATTTTTGTTATTTACAAAATTAATTCAATGTGCCTGTGTGTTTATATACGAAAATTAAATTTAAATTACGACTATTACAAAATGTAAATTCTACCATGGATTAATTAATTAGGCATGTGACTGTTCCTAACATACAGACATCCAGTATATTATACCATCTACTCGGTATCAAGCTCCCGCGGTGTTTAGTAGCCGGAGAACGCTATACGACTATTATACACATACTATTCGAACATATACAGGTATAAGTAATATATTATATTGTGACCACTGGTCGTCGACTTGTACATATAAGTACGAATGTTTGACGCAGACTAGTGCTGGCTGGCTGGCTGGCCATTTCGAATCTGCAGTAGTGACTCTGTGTGGTAGCGGGAGCAGCGGGAATCGCATACACTGGGTATTATTTTTTTATTCGATTCGTTTTAATTATGACGATTAAAAAAAATGTATAAACGTATTGAAAATTCACCCAGACATCACTCACTTAATATTATACAGTGTTAAGGCTCATTGAGCAAATATTATATCATGTAATATGCGTGATGTGTATAGTAGGTATAATATATTATTATGATATATTATACTATAGTTATAATAATACATAGTTAATAAGTTACTGATCAAGCATTCTAGATCTTGATTCATCAAAAACTGAAAACATTACAAAAGCCGTTTCATAAATTATAGTTTTATATCAGATTTAAATCAGAAAAATTATTTATATTTTATTGATGCGTTCATATGATGGATGAGGAAGAGCTCTCTCGTATAAGAGATATATAATAATTTATTATAAGCATAATAATATAGTTTATTGTAATAGTTCTATTATTATGTATATTATATTCTAATTCAACATTATGTCAAGTGTAAATTCGTAATGAATCAATTTATTTATAGATTTTTTACACACACAACACACCGGACACTTTTAGATCATAACACCTACCTAACTATGTAAAATATTTTTAATCATTAAAAATAATTATTATTATTAATACTATTAAAACAGTAGGTACAGTTTGGATAGTTACAAGTACTTATATTGATTTTCGTAGGTAATATCTGATATCACTGTTATTGTCTAATATTATATATTCTGAAACACAAAGAGCAGTTACTTTATTTTATTACAAAAATTCCTATATATTTTGTTCTAATAATGTCATAACTAGTAACTACAGGTGTGTGTATGTGTTTGTGTGAGCGCGCTCGTTGGCACCTACGTGCTTTTCACACATTTTTTTTTTATTTCAGTTTTCTTTTTCTCGCTTATGAATTTATCGTGTCCAAACTAAATATTTTAGTTCGGGCGCGTGTAAAAAACTTTCGCCATTTCGACAATCCTCGAACTTTGCTTCGACTCTCGTTTGTCATTAAATTGAACATTTTTCCTGTACCTCCTCCACCACCTAAATATATTATATATATAAGTCCTTGTTTTTCTTTATGTACACCGATGTTTCGTAATTTTGAAATCCCAACACAAAATCTAAAAAAAAGTTTGCTGGTAATTCTGACAAAGAGCCAGGGGAAAACTTAATAACCCCTCGACGCGCGCAGACGAAAAGAATTCTTTTTTAGATACTTTTTTGCTTTTTTTTAGGAGTGGAACTTATAGTGACGGATCGACAAAACAAAACTAATTCTAGCCGCAAATTGAACTGAAAGAAAATGGTGGGGGCAAACTTTCTGAACCTACAACCCCCGTGGGGTAGAGGGTATCTCCCCTGCAGCATTCTGGTTGTATTCATTACTAATACAATCGCGACGGGCGACGTCTAATAGAATTATTATGAAAAATGTACACTTTTTTCCGAAGAAAGTTCTTAAGTAATTTTAAGCACTTTCTTGTCGTAGTATAGGCCATAATAATGACTTTCAAAAACACATAATTTTCAGCTAAGTCGATTAATAATAAAAAAAAATAATTTAACAAAAAATACAAATTAGACACACCCAGTATCCTATTTCTTTAGGTACACTTTCTATATTTAAAATAAAATAATTTTCATTCTTTAAGCACCAAACATAATTTTTATTATATACAAATATCAATTATACATAATTATATTAAAATAATCTTTTAGACAGTTTGTCTTTATATTTTGTAAAAAGTAAAAACCAATAATCATTATTGGTATCCATTTGTTTAAATGTCAGAATGCTGCATAATGTTAACACACTATCGTAACACATGAACGGGAAGGAGGTTCGAAGTTGTGTATAAGTGACCTGTAGTTCAAAATTAAAAAAAAAATTGTTAAAAGTGATTGCATACGCATGTTTATGCCTAAACTACGTGTATTACGTATAGTTGGACATAAACTATAATAATATATGTGCGTAAAAGTCAGCACAACTTTTTTTAACTTATAAAAATTAAACTAGTCTCATTAATTCATATCACAAACGTAGGTTAGGTTAGTTTGATTAAATTAAATTAAATTAATGTATAGGTACTTTATAGTACAAACATTACATAATATAATATAAGGTGCGTCGAGTATAAAGTGTTTCGTAAAAAACTAAAAAGTACAACTATTCGTTTTAATTGTTAAAATTAATTCAACACTTCCTGTTTTGTCACATTACAATAACTATTATGGTAATACTATACCTACCTAACCTTATGTATTTTTTCTTTCTCGTACATGGGTGAAATATATAGCGAATCAATTATGTTGATTTTAAATGTTAATTTCACATGTTTATTCATTGTTGTTTCATTTTTTTTTTAAACTTTTTAATTAACTGAATCCTATCGACGTCGTTTTGTTTTTGTCACTACATGAACGTAGCCTCAGCCACGACAACAATATGTTCTCAAAATGAGATCTGTGTTAATGTACATAGTTACATAGTAACATAGTAATGTGTATATAATGTTTGTAAGTTGTCCGGAACCATAATGTGTATTTTGAATCTCGAAACGTCCCTGCGGCTCATATTATACCTATAGGTATACCTTTATGGCTATATAACATACGAATATGATGATAATATATTATACAACATGCAGTTTTCTATACGAACAAAAGTTTTAAAAATATACGAATCCAAATGCACTTTTAACAACCGTTTCATGTAATGTTTTCATAAGAACTGGAAACACACTTCAGTTGCGTTTTGAGAGCATTATTATCATAAATTTGTCGAAGAAACGGGTGTTAGTTTGTGTATAACGTATACAATTATTTGGGTACATTATATAATATGTGTGCATATAAATACTTATATATCGTATATAATACATAATATACCTATACATATATGTATGGACGTACGGTTGAAGTATATAGAAAGGGCAGAAGGATACGAGGAGAAAAACGTACCGTCGGCGGAGCGTCAATAAATCTCGTAGGTACCCAAAAACAACGAGTTTATATTATAAACCCCATAAACAGGAAGGTCAATTATATGCACTCGAAACGTTCGTTTCCGAGTCGCAGTAAATTACGTGATTTATTTAGTCGTATATATACCCACCACCATATTATATATACGTATACGGTATATGCGCTAGCAGACCCGGCCGCGTTAAATAGCAAATCGTGTATCGGTGGTCCTGTACCCAGCTATGTGGTATTCGAAATCAGAGTTGTGTTTATAATATGTATAAATATTATAATATAACAGCTAATTATACGAAATACGTTGATCACGGAAAAGAGGTGAGTAAAAAACGTACATTAATAAAACGAATATTATAATATACACTGTATACTATATAGAATCATCGTAGATCTATATCTAAGATAATAAAAATAAAAATAAAAATCGTTCTCCGTGCATCAGACATACTTACATACATATAGATAGTTACACTGCAATATCGTAAAACCCATTCATTCGTATCCATTTACGGCTTCCACTTTGATCGGAATTATTTCGATCGAACGGAGTCCACCTCAACATATACTATTGTATAGGTACCTATATATAATATTATAATGCATATCCATGGCAAATAGGTCAACGCATATCATATCTTCGCCGGTTTAAGGGTATTGTTGGATACAAACTGTAATCATTATTGCATAACCTCATATCACGTCCAGTATTGCATTAAAAATAGAAGTTATTAGTACTGACGAACCTACCGCCCGACCGCACTCCACTAACCAGTCTTGTCCGACCCACGGTGACGTGCCGTACCATTAGTTGTTGTGTGGAAAACTTATTCTACGACTACACATTCAATTATACATTCCTATCATACCATTATACCAGCAACATCATCCCGGAGCATGGACCACCATATTCAATATCCGATGGTTTCGTGAGTCGGCTGTCAGCCACATTTTATATTATTTATTGTATATGATATCCTTATTATTGTTTTGGATGCTAGCCACCTATATCATTGTTATATTATTATTTATATATAAATTTTATTCCCCTGTTGGTCGCGACCACCCCCTAACAAGTGTATATTATATAATTTGTTTAATAGTCAATATATTACCTACGAATAGTTCAAAATAATACCTATTGTTCTTAGTCAACCCTTAGGTCCGATTATTTAACAACGCAGAGCAACTCCCGCGATCTGTGATCAAAGGCTGTTCACGTTACATTTTGGTCCTTCGAACCGGATTGAGGGTTGTCTAAAGGGATATTTTGAACTTGTGAATAACTAATAGGTACTTAAGTAAAAAAATAATGTAATTTTGTACACTCATAATTTCTGTTACTTCAATCACGCTGTATAAATTGTATCTCATATCTCCTATCCATTGGGTAAGTATTTTGGTTTGGGTTGACGTCATTATCTGTTACTGTCGTCGGCGGTATCCAAAGGTCAAAATATGCAAATTCCTGGTCGTTAAAATTTTATCATTATGAAAAATAATATTTAGGCGTTGTCGTGGCTCATATCTATTTTTCAATTAATCGTATCGTCTGGACTGCATTTCAGGTAGCAATCATTATATCTATTCTGTTCCAATTATCGATAACATAAATCACGACACGTAATCAAGCTAATTGCGCGTGACCCGTCACCGTGTAAATCCTAATCGATTTACGATATCATAATTCGGTTTCTTTTACCGGAAACCTACATATACGTACCACCCAATTATACTAGGCATGCCGTCAGACGGTAACGAGCCTACCGAGCGGGACGAGCGTGTTCTGAGACGTGCCATCGTAAAGCGCAACGAACTTGTTGAGCACATGCAAATATTGTATAACATAGCGTTAACATTACAAACAGATAAAAGCGTTGTCCCTATATTTCTCGCTCGCAAGAGAGATGTCGAAAATTACGTCATCGATCTCAATTTGGAGACTGATATTATTTTAGATCAATTAATCGTCTTAAATAGAGATAGTGAATATGAAACGCAACATGTATCGATAAAAAGGACGTTTATGGAACAATATTATTTTATAATTGCAATTAACTCCACCTTAGGTTTCGATGATCGCGCGAACGCACGCCCTGAACCATCTAGTTCCCAATGTCAGCTGCCGAAGATACAGCTTCCTATATTTGATGGCGAACTATTACAATGGCGATCCTATCGTGATACATTCTCGTCATTAGTTCATAAAAATCCTAACCTGTCACTAATTGACAAGTTTCATTACTTAATTTCATCTGTTACTGGTTCCGCTGCTTCTTGTGTCCGCGGCCTTCCAATCACAGAAGGCAATTATAGTATTGTTTGGAATAATTTGCATACTCGTTATGATAATAAACGTGTACTAGCTACTGCTCATCTGGACGCAATATTTCGATTTGCACCACTACAAAAAGAATCATTATCAGGTCTAGAGAACTTTTTGAGTACATTTCAAACGAACATATCGTCAATAAAGGCTCTTGGTGTCGATGATTCTGAAGGTTTCCTATTATTCTATGTGGCTTCGAGAGTATTAGACTCAACAACCAAACGATTGTTCGAGTCCACGCATCACGATGTGACCACTCCGACCATTGATCTATTGCTATCATTTATCCAAACCCGTTGTAATATTTTACACAATTCGTCATCTGTAAATTGTCATCAATCAAATCAACAACCACAAAAGTTCGTTCGTAGTAAGACCTCACTGATGACTTTAAACGATACCAAGCTATGCATAAAATGCAAAAATACACATTTCCTACATCAATGCCCTAATTTTATTCAATATAATGTTAACCAACGCTTTAAATTCGCTCAAGCGAATCGATTGTGTATGAATTGTTTAAACCCACAACACAAAACATCAGAGTGTACTTCCATACATACGTGTCGACAATGTTCTGGTAAGCATCACACTATGTTACATTTTGACAAAACTATTAAAAAGAAAGAGATACCGTCCATACCGTCAAACTACCCGACAAATTCAGTGAGTATTCCTGAACCGGTTATTACACCCAATGAACCACCATTTACTGGAACAACGCGTACAGCAAGTAATGTTATATTGGGAACAGTCGTTATACGAATTCGTAATTTCATGGGCCAGTGGACTAACGTCCGAACTCTGTTAGATACTGGTTCGCAAATATCAGTAATAACTAACGCATGTGTGACGAGATTAGGTTTACAACGTCGTCACTGCCAAACTGAAATAACCGGGTTAGCACAGACTATCGTAACAGCCACCAAAGGAAGTACATGGTGTACTTTTGTGCCTATAAATAAAGAAAGTCCCCATATATCATGCGAGCCGTTAATTTTGTCACGCATAACAGGTCCTATGCCGACAATGACATTAAGTTCCAATATTCGCCGAACGTATAGTCACATAGAGTTTGGTGACCCCCACTTTGATACACCTGGACCCATTGAGTTTCTGGTGGGAGCCGATATTTATGCGAACATATTTGGCAACTGTTCACGTATAATACATACTCCAGGTTTACCGTCAGCGTATGAGACACTCTTTGGTTGGATAATTTTAGGTCAGTCGACTGTCAACACTTCGTCTTCGCCGGTATCACTATTACTTATGGCCGAACCATCCATCGACAATATGTTATGTAAGTTCTGGGAACTTGAAGAACCCACAAAATCAACATTGCCGTTCACCGACGATCAGAAATGTGAAGATCATTTCAATCGCACTACGAAACGAGACTCTACAGGACGTTACTCAGTGTCTTTTCCATTTCGTATCAACCCATCTGACCTCGGAGACTCACACGCAATGGCACTCTCGAGATTTTATATGTTAGAACGCAAGTTACTAAAAGATCGTGAACTATATACTCAGTATTGTGCATTTATGAAAGAATATGAAGATCTTGGCCATATGATCATTGCTCGTCAGCCCGGTAAATATTACATTCCCCACCACGCGGTGGTCAAGCGCATCGGTTCAACCATAAAGCTTAGAGTCGTCTTTGATGCTTCAGCGAAATCGTCATCGGGAAAATCACTGAATGACTTGCTTCATGTTGGTCCAAAATTACAAGCTGATATTTCCGATTTACTACATCGATGTCGTACATTTAAATACATGTTTACCGCTGACATATGTAAAATGTACCGACAAATTAAAATAAATACTGATGATTGTACGTTCCAACACATATTATGGCGTAAGAGTCCGGCTGAACAACTAAATGAGTACGAATTACTCACTGTGACATACGGGGTCTCTGTTTCACCATATCAAGCTATCCGGGTTCTACATCAGTTAGAGAGTGATATTGGCGATGCATATCCGAGTGTAACTAATATTTTATCTACACAAACGTATGTGGATGATATAATTTCGGGTCACAATACCACAGTGGGTTTACTCCTCCAGTACGAAGAGCTCATAAACTTATTACAACAAGCTGGATTTGAATTGAAAAAGTGGTCGTCCAACTGTCCAGATTTATTGCAGAAGATTCCCGTTGAAGATAGAGCAGTGAACATCTCATTTGACCCTAAAGACGATGGATCGGTAAAAATACTAGGACTTCATTGGGATCCAGTTCATGACTTTTTTAGTTATCACGTTTCGAATTTTCTTGACAACTGGACAAAGAGAACAGTTTTGTCCACTATTGCACAGTTATATGACCCTCTTGGTGCACTAGCCCCGGTCATATTTTGGGCAAAATGTTTTATGCAACGGCTGTGGCAATCTGGTATCAATTGGGATGATCCCTTGTCTCCCGTGATGCTAAGTGATTGGACACAGTTTGTTGAGGAATTGCCATTATTGTCAAACATTACATTACGTCGACATATTAACACATACACTCATCAATCCGCACAGTTACTTGGGTTTTCCGATGCCTCTGAAAAGGGCTATTCATCGGTAGTTTATCTTAGATGTGTCGACAGTACTGGACGTGCCTCCGTTTATTTTATCACAGCTAAGTCCAAAGTGGCCCCACTCAAATTAGGCAAACTAGACAAGAACTTAACCATTCCACGTCTTGAGCTTTGCGGCGCGTTATTGTTGGCTCAAACATTACATCGCATGACAATCACGTTGAAGGATATTATACCTATCCTGCAGATACACGCATGGACGGATTCGAATGTCGTGCTGTCATGGTTGACGTCACCTCAGTCGCATTTCAAGATTTTTGTGACCAATCGACTATCCAAAATTGCCGAATTGTTGCCAAATTGTCAATGGCGCCACGTGTCTTCAGACTTGAATCCCGCCGACTGTGTATCCCGAGGTATATTTCCATCTCTAATTCAAAACCATTCTTTGTATTGGAATGGACCTCCTTTTATATTATTACCTGAGCACATGTGGCCATTGTCCAACCTAACGTTGATACCACCATCACAATTACCGGATTCTAATATAAATCAATATGCATGTAATATTCTAGTATCCGAAGCGCGATCAGATTGGTTGGATAAGTTTTCGTCGTTAACACGGTTGATACGCGTTACAGCGTGGATAATACGATTCTGTCAACGAACCAGACGTATACGCACGTCACTGGGACCCATGTCACGCGAAGAGCTAGATAATGCCATCACCCCGCTTGTTATCATAACCCAATACAAGAGTTTTTCAAATTTATTATCTATGCTGCAAGCCAAAGATGCCAAAGTTTCACCTCGATCGCTAGCGCAACTTTCACCGTTCATCGACGAACATGGTATAATTCGAGTTGGAGGTCGCATAAGTCAATCGAACGCACCTGAAACTACGCATCATCCCATTCTATTGCCCAAAGAATCTGCATTAACGACATTAATTATTCGTCATTTCCACTTAACGTATTTGCATGCTGGTTCACAACTCACCGCATCACTAATTCGACGACGGTATTGGATATTATCCTGTCGGTTATCGATACGAAGTGTAATATTCAAATGTGTCATATGTGCTAGACATAGAGCCACAGCTCCTCAGCCACCAATGGCTGATTTGCCAGCGTATCGGGTTCGTCCAGCCCGACCGTTTTCCCACGTGGGAATTGATTTTGCTGGACCATTCCTCATAAAGGATGGACGACGAAGAAACGCCCGGTCCATTAAATGCTATTTATGTATATTTGTGTGTATGGTAGTGAAGGCCTCTCATATTGAAGTTGTCTCAGATTTATCAACAGATGCCTTTCTAGCGTCACTACATCGATTCGTATCTCGACGAGGTATACCTTCCAATATCTATACAGATTGTGGAACAAATTTTAAGGGTGCCGATCGACACTTACAACTTTTATTTACGGACCCATCATCTCAATCTTTGTTTATTGGTGCCATCCCATGCAAATGGCAGTTCAATCCACCGGCTGCGCCGCACTTTGGAGGGCTGTGGGAAGCTACTGTAAAGTCCACTAAGTATCATCTTCGACGAGTTATCGGTACACAATTGCTTACATATGAAGAAATGTCTACGTTATCAGCTCGTATAGAAGGTATACTAAACTCCCGACCATTAACAGCATTGTCAACGG
The DNA here is from genome assembly GCA_008086715.1 of Sitobion miscanthi. Classification (NCBI taxonomy): domain Eukaryota; kingdom Metazoa; phylum Arthropoda; class Insecta; order Hemiptera; family Aphididae; genus Sitobion; species Sitobion miscanthi. Next base: position 22,321,763 of record CM017798.1, on the reverse strand, counting down.
ACCCCAATGATCTATGTTCGTTGTCACCCGGAGATTTCCTTATTGGTCAGCCACTAGTTGCTATACCTGAGACTGACACAACTTCAACACCAACGAATCGACTTAACCGCTGGGAATTGATACGTCATATGTATCAATCATTTTGGAAACGCTGGTCCAATGAATACTTAACATCTCTCCAAAGTCGTAGTAAATGGACGCATCAGCAACCAAATGTCAGTATTGGAGATCTCGTCCTGGTTCAAACGCCTAATCAACCACCCACACACTGGAAGCTCGGACGTATCGAAGATGTGCACCCCGGAATTGACGACATAGTGCGTGTTGTCACCGTCCGTACTTCTGATAATGTTTTAAAACGACCAGTGGTAAAATTAGCTAAACTGCCAATTGATACTAACCCATCCGTATAATGTCCTCTTCAACCTATCCTATTATAATATATTATCATTATAATTTGTAATGTATGTCCACTATTTATCTGTCACCTTTTAATTATTATAATTGTGTATTATTTTTTTTTTATATATCTATATACCTATATTATACAAACATATCATATTATATGTATAAAACAACAACCTGCTACGTTATATTGTTAATTATTATAAAAATAAGTTTCTTATATAAATTGGACTCCGAAACCATCACCACAAGGAAGTAAGAGTCGTCTGTATTTATGTTCCAAAGCTCGCTATTGAATTCAATGATCGAAAGTTATACTCGACTTTCGATGGTGGGAGTATGTTGGATACAAACTGTAATCATTATTGCATAACCTCATATCACGTCCAGTATTGCATTAAAAATAGAAGTTATTAGTACTGACGAACCTACCGCCCGACCGCACTCCACTAACCAGTCTTGTCCGACCCACGGTGACGTGCCGTACCATTAGTTGTTGTGTGGAAAACTTATTCTACGACTACACATTCAATTATACATTCCTATCATACCATTATACCAGCAACATCATCCCGGAGCATGGACCACCATATTCAATATCCGATGGTTTCGTGAGTCGGCTGTCAGCCACATTTTATATTATTTATTGTATATGATATCCTTATTATTGTTTTGGATGCTAGCCACCTATATCATTGTTATATTATTATTTATATATAAATTTTATTCCCCTGTTGGTCGCGACCACCCCCTAACAAGTGTATATTATATAATTTGTTTAATAGTCAATATATTACCTACGAATAGTTCAAAATAATACCTATTGTTCTTAGTCAACCCTTAGGTCCGATTATTTAACAACGCAGAGCAACTCCCGCGATCTGTGATCAAAGGCTGTTCACGTTACAGGTATTTATAGAAGTGTTACATGTAGCAGCGCTAGACATACGTATACACGACCGGAAAATGAATTTATAAATAGGTAATAAATATGTGACACAGGATGTATGTAGGTAGGTGGTCTTTGGACATTAACCATTCACAAAGACGAATAGAATATGCGAAAAAATACCCTATTATAAGGCTCGAGTGTACTATATAAGCTATACAATATGTTCTATGCGGGTATGACCACGCGAGGACGACCCTTTGTGGTAAACTCGTACTTAGGTAAAGGAGGTGCGGTGGCGTTTAATGATAAATGATATAATGTCAATACTATCATACCGTCGGGACTGGCCTTAAACCGATGAAAAATCGTTTAAAGAAAAATGTGTCTCACATTAATGTCCGTTTATACGTATTAGTGTACAACTGAACAATAGCGAGACGCGAACCGAACGTGACAGTCCAAGAATTAGTTATCATGGCAGATGTTGCTGGAGTCTGAAAAGAACTCGGAGCCTATGTAAGTAATTTATTTTATTTCTGAACGATATAAAAAAAAAAAAAACATAAAAATATATCCTGTAAACAAAATTCAATTGGGTTAAAAATGTTCTTGGAAATACACTGGGTTGTACGAGTAAATATTTCGGAAGGCAAGACGGATGAGAACTGAATGGGTATAGTGGCCGTTGCAGGAGTTGCTGCAGGGGCCTAAAACAGATAATACTTAAGACCCTATAAATAATATTATATTTCATTAAACAAATATGCTATGGATTTGTATTTTATCGGACGTTAAAAAAGGAAAGCTCAAAATGACCTACATAGTATCACATCGCCCATGTACGCCGTTTATGTATATGATATATACATATATACATACATGTGGACGGTGGACACTTAAGAAGGTTATTCTTGTACGCAGTCTGGACAAACGATAAGCCATAGATAGTAACAGTACGTGGGATTTGTAGACCATAGTCATAATATAAATAATTTAAAAAATGACACTTAATTCTTTTTTCATACCTATATATGAACATAAATGATCAATCAATTGACAACAGAGACGAAAAACGTCCATATATATTATTATAATATTATGGAAAAGGAAAAAAACAAATGTACCTATATAGACGTCACGTTTTCAAGGAAGCTGAAATATGCGCTCATATATAATACTTACTTACGTTATTACCGTGTAATAAATAGTTTTAGACGTATGTAGGTACAATATATTCATACACTGTTCATTAAGAAGAAACAGTAGTAATAATTTTCGGTCATTCGTGACTGGTCGGTTTTGAGAATGTTAAACTTGTCAGATTAATAATATGGAAAAAAAAATGTTTTTATTTTTGAGTAATAAACTATCGAATCACAAAGTAATATAGTACAGGAATATAAACAAACTGAACCAATTAAATTATATTTATATATTAACTGAATAAACAATAAAATAGTTTCAACATTTTACTAGTCATGCGAGTTCACAATGAAGACTAAACACAACTCGAGTACTAAATTGTGAATATTATACCCTGCAAAAAAAATGTACAAACAAAATTAAACACAAATCGTTATGGGATAATTAATTATGAAATATTAAACGTATCAGAAATGTTCAAAAGGTTTGTTATTTTGAAAGCACATTTTTTTAAGCATTTTAATGTTTGTTTAACATTTACAAAAAGAAACTTGGTGGTTATGATTAAACTTGTCCAAAATAATACGGAAAGTTCTAAAACATATCCATTATAGTCTGTGTTAAAAAGACTAGCCAACTATGTACGTTTATTTCGTTTGTAACGATTAAATAAGAACAGACGGGAGATTATGCATCAGCTTGTGTTAAATGTAATGAGAAAAACAACCTTAAATTATTTAAGTGAACTGAGACATTTTTAGGACTGTACTATCGTATAGAACAAAATAAGAAATGTTGTAAACATATAAAAAATAAAATATATATTTTAATAAAGTTCGTTGATTTTAAAATAAAACGCTTATCATAGTTATATAAGCAATATAATTTATTCACAGAAAATTATATTATTTTAAAATAATTTAAATTATTATTTTATAAAATAATGTTGATCAATGAATTATTATTTATATTAATCAACTACTCTGGACTGCGAGTAATCGCAAATTAATTGCTAAACGTCAAGATTAAAAATTAAATTAATATTGCAATTATTGTATTATCTGTGCCTATAGTCTGTAGAGAGATAAAATTAAAATATTATTAAATTTTACTTCATGTAATTAATTCTATTGGCAATGACGTTATCACTGTCATAAAATGTTCAAATCGATTAAAAAAACTGTTGTTTGTTAAACTTTTACCCGTAGTTTCAAAAATTATTTAAAAAAAGAAAATTTGTAAACCGTATAAAGTTTAAACGATAAAACGTAAAATGATGATGATAATATATGAGTATGTGACTCACATTTGTAATGTTTTTCTTTTAGATGTTTGAAGATAAACGAAAATATAACATAGGTGGTTTTTAATTTAATGACCTCTTCCCAAGACATGGGTTATTTTTTATACTTAACTATTAAGTTAAGAGTTTGTAACAGTGTCCAGTCACTTATCTAAACTTTAAATTAAGTCGTCTGCATGAACACGCCTATACGCAACTATGTATGTAGTCCTAGTAAATTCCACAGATTTAATATGATAATAAATAATAGCAATACCTATATTAGTGTTATAATTTCACATTTTTTGATTATATATATTCATGAAATCGCATATATCAATAAGTATTTATTACTGTGTATTACATAATACACATTAAAATACATTTGTTATTATTTTAATAACAGCTTAATACCTATTATTTATTTATTTATTTTATTTATAAATCATACATTGGTGATATAATGATCATGATTCATGAGTGCTCAACAAAAAATAAAAAGGCATATTCAATTGTTGAGGAAACCATCCAGCGACAGAACTTTGGCAAGGTTTAATATTTGTATACATGTTTATGTAACATATTAATGCTAAGTTTATATTATTTTCTTTAAAGAAGTTTGGTACTTTGTATAGCTACACCATAGAAGAAGGTCCTAAATATGTATCAAATTTATAAATAATATAATATAAAAAAGTTATTATTTACTAATATATTATTACGATATTAAAAAAAAAAAATAATCTGTTCAAATATGTAAATAATAACAGCAGTCAGGCAGTCAGCAGATGAATTCATTCGTTTGAAACCGTTTTGCACTTGCCAGACTTATAGACAACTTTAGCCGTGTCACGATCCGAAAAGATGATTTTTTTTAAATATTAAATTGTTAACCATTTTGAGACAATAATCGCACTTGATACGACGCGACACCTCTTCCAAACGAATGGACAAGTTTATAGGTTAGGTTTTTTTTTATTCAGCAAAAGATTTGTGAGGGTTGGACACTTGGACATATTATTGTTTTCTTGTTAGCTATTATCTGTCAAAGTTTGTTAGTTTGTTTGCTCTTTTACAAATAAAAATGATATACCTATTACCTACCTATAGTATATTAATATAATTATTATATAATATGTACACATCGATATTATTATACTTACCTAAGTATGTCGCAAGAGATAAAATGAAACACCACCGATGTTTTTAATTTTATTTTACGGTTAATCGGCTTTCAGGGAACAAATACGAATTATGCTAAACGAATAAACGCAGGTACATACGCGATTAAAAAGTACGGTTCAACAGTTTTGAATCAGTATTACGAAAGTTTCGGGTATAATATATTAATAAGTTTGTCGTGTATATGCGTTTAAACACGAAGACCTCCAGCCCACACAGTTACGCATGTCAATTGTGTGCACTTTTTTTATGTTTTTTAAATTTTATATATTTTATATTTTATCGTCAGACGATTTGCCCGTGAATACGATGTGGATTGTTAATTTATTATTCGTCGGAAAATCAAAGCGTTTATACGATTTATAATATCAAACGCGTTATAGGTCAAGCACTACAATATATTTTGTTATACTCATTAGACATAAGTTATTGTTATTATAAAATATGAAATATTATACGGGGCATTGTCATTGGTGGAAATCTAGGGGAGGGCTTGAGGGGGCTTAGCTCCCCCAAAAGTCCGTCAAGCCCACTCCTTTTTTTAGTTTTGTAGGATCGAAGCCCCCCGCTCACATTGATGTTAATAATGTTAGCTCCCTCTGAAATTTTAACGGGTTTCCGCCAATGGGCATTGCTGAATTGGCCGTTATCAGTGTGACAACCTTGAACTATAATTTTGTGAAATGTCACGAAATAACAATTTGTATAAAACATAATATTCACGTCTCCACGAATTTATACACTCAAATAGTCAAAACTATACCTACACTATTAATGTGGTTGCGTTATTATCAAATAAAGGTAAATATTTTTGTATTATTAAGTTGGTAAATACGCACGTTTATATTATTATCAGAAGATAGTAGTTAGGTATATTATAGGTACATATACATACTTTTATGCCGAGTATAATACCTATCATTATTTTACAAGCGCGACACAGAATTTCGAGTAACGTGCACGAAATCGGAAAACCCGTATTAACGCGTCGTATGAAGTAAATGTAAGTACAGTATAATTAATTATTAATAAGAAGTTTTATAAACGCGGGAGAGTACGTGCGCCCGGTATTAAGGTAATATCGGTGATAAGAATAATATTATTGACGTCGTTTAATCGATAATATATTATTACGATATTATCATTTTATGCCTTTCTGCGTATTGCGTATCGAAATAGACGCGTTACCACGGTAGAGGTAAATCTGCGACGAGTGTACCGCAGCGGTGGCGGTGACCCGTCGATCGGTTAGCCGCCGTTAGCGGTTGTTCTGCGTTGCCGTCGCGCGTCGTCTCGTCGGAGCCCGACCGACGATGCCGGCACCTCGCCACTCGCCAGTTCAGTTTGGTGTGCCGACACGTTCGCTACGCCGCCGTCGTTCCGTTCAGTCGAAACTCCGCCGACGTCGCCGCCACCGTGCCGTGCCGTGTGTTTAATAATATTATTGTGTTTTATTTGATCGTTAATTTTTCTAATTTAACCCGCCGTTATCGTTTACCTCGATCGATTTGATTTTACGCCCAAAAAAATCAAATCTAGTGTTCCGATACGCGTTTGGTTTATGTGTGCTTATATTAAAAATAATATAATATAATATAACCCGCCACTAGACAGTGTGCGCGCGCTTTCGATTAGTTGTTATTGTTGTTATTGTTTTTATACATTTTTTTTTTTTAAATTTTTTTCTAAGACCGCGAAACAAACGTATTACGGAAACAAAAAATATATCAAACCGGTTTTCCATTGCCGGCCGAGTAGTCAAAAAGTCGTCGGACTTAGTCGCGGATTAGTAATTTTATTAATATTATTATTGTTGTTGTCGGTTCTACGCGAAGCAACAGCGACAGCAACGTAGTATTAGCCGTTTTCCGAACAACACACGACGAGCAAATTTAGAGGTGAGTTTCGTTTCCAAAATATCATGATAATGCGATTAGCGTAAATGTAAAATATTATACGATAACATAATAATATTATACCTGCACAAACGTGAGACGTTTAAGCCTCTGCCGCAACAACACGTGCATACTTACAACTACCGCCATCCTCACGGCTTTTGACCTTTTACCCCGCCCGTATGCTCGTCGCCAACACGACCCCTTGCCCTCTTCGCGAAAGGGTCGGTGTTGAAGGTTTTCGAAAAAAATCTTTGCTCGCACAAGCCGCATTCGGGTTTTTCAAATGATCATTCCCAGTACCGCGCTAATTGCCCTCGTACCCACACCACAACAACTATAAATCGTGCCTACCTACCTATAATATATTACATAACCAACCCGGTTGATGCGTTTTCGATTGCCGTTTAATAATGCGATCGCCGCGTTTCCCTCTAGCCAGCTTTTGCGTAGTGTAGGTATAAAATATGCGGTATAGACGGTGGCGGCGGTGAAAGCACACAGTCCCTTCGCTTCCGCCGCCCACTCTGGACGATTTCGAAATTTTCCCCGCAGACGTGCACTCGACGACGCGACTACACTCATTGAGCTCCTCTTTGTAGGCCCACTCGAAAACGCGCGTAGACGATTTTTTTTCCTGCCCTCCGACGAGAGACAATATCGTCATTAATAAAATAAAAAAAACTACCTACCTATCTGTTATACATGTATATAATATAATATGAATATTATTTTATGTGCATGTGCAATAATTGTCCAATGTGCATATTATAATTGAAGTCCGACCAGTGTATTATTGAGTTTTTTTTTCGTCAAAGACTCGGCGGAACTCGCGTAACTATTGTAAATGAGATTAAAATTTCGAATGAAAAAAAAAAAAAATTGGTAGTCTCCTAACTTATCAACCCGTGTTATTAATTTGTTTCATCCTGGAAAAATAACTCTCTTTTTTGGACTGTTTAAACGAATATCGATTTTTCACAACATTCCTTCGTCGTCATAGTCGTGCGTATGCGTGCTCTACTGGAAACTTATTTACTCGCGTATTTGAAATAATTTCTCGGGAACCACATTTTTCAGTAGTTTCTTGTAATAGTAACCGGGATATACTGATTTTTCATTAAGTGAAATTCACATCTCGTGAAATTACATACACCTAAAAATATACTACCTAAGCGGTTGTGTTGGTTTTAACGCCCCACAATAAAGGCGAAGGAAATATTTGGAATTTTCCAAATATGTAGTTCGAATACCACATATAACGTAAATGTGTAGGGTGTTAGTGGGATATTACATATAAATTTGATGAATTTTTTACATGATTTTTTTCTAAACCGTAGATAGTTATGGTATTATACCCAAGCGAATGAGTTTATTATCATTTTGTACGCTGGTCAGGTGTAGTTGATTTAATGTTATTTAATAATTATATCTATCTATATACGATAATTATTATAATCGAACAATAAATGAAAATTAAATATAAATTTTAAAATTCCTTCAGTTACCTACCTATTCTGACTGATTAAAATAAATTAAAATATGTTGTTAATGATAAAATAATAAATTTTTTATAATTGCATTAAATATACTATACTTATATCTGAACTAGTGTATATATTATATATAGTCTATATCTTTGTTTTAACATTGGTTTTAACCTTTTTTTTATAATAATTGTTTTATACATTTTAATAAAAATTTGATGTATACATAAGGTTATATAATACGAATTTAATTTAATCAGGTACCTAAATGGAGAATTATCTGGTAAAATCCTTGTTTTATTGTTTTGTCAACTTCTTAGTAAACTTTACTATTTCAATATTTTCCGTATAAATAGATTGAATATTTCATGATAACACATAACTTTTAAATTTTAATAGTTTCATTTCATATGAACCATTGCAATAATGTGTTTTCTCACATAAACTGATCATCCAAAGTTTGTTACTAAAAACTATTAATTAGGTACCTCGTCAAATGTCAAAATGTCAAATCGTCTTTTTCTGCTAGATAATTAGGTAAATATTGTCTGATGTTCTGTAGGTATGGGAGGACTGACTGACTGAAGAATGATACTTATTATGATTAGTATGTGATTAGTATGTATGTATGTATAACTCATTTTGCTGTTGTTTAACCCGAATGCCGTAGATAAAAATAGGTGTACTCTATGGCTAGTTGTAAAGACGAATTGCACACAAACATTGTACGATAACCCATACTATTCACACGGAGGTCATCCTACAATATTCTACTTAAGTGCGTTATTTTTTTAAAATTTGTATTAACATTATAATAATATAAGGTATTATTATGTACGTATGAGAAAAAAATAAAGATAAAAACAGTTTGAGCACGACAAAATAATACGGTGTGTCAGTGTCGGTGTGCCTCTGACATGAAATATTATCGGCCCCACCGCCACGGACAGAAACCGTCGGACGCAATGCCGCCGCCGCGCACTTTACCCTCAATTATTATTATAATACACGCCGAGCGCCGGTAAACCTTCCATTATATAAATAGGTATTTATAATTTTATTATTATATTTCTCGATGTATGTTTGTATCTCCTCTTTATGTACATATACGATTGGTCGCCGCGGGCAGGCTCAGGTCGGTCGGTCGTCGCCACCACCACCATGGAATGCAATAAACAGCACCCTTGTAGTCTGTTCCTTGAAATAATACACATAGGACCAGACGAAAGTCATTCGGAATCCGCATATTTTCGTATATCGGATATCATTTCTCATGTAACTCGCTTACCTTTTATGCCTCGCCCCTGCAGTGGAAAAAAAATGTAATAATAATACTTAATACTTTTAATCCAACACTCCCTCACTATAAGAAACGATTACGTAACCAGTTATCATTAACACCGAATGTATTATAATATGTGTTATTTCTTCAAAAAAAATATAAAACTGTATTTATGTTTTATTCAGCTTGTTGGTGAATCATAGTTTTGATAGGTTTGTGACAGGATTTTTGTGTTTAAATCATGTGAAAAAATATCCACGAAACGGAATAAATAATAATATTTATACAAGACAAAATACATGATCGGTTGAATGACAGTCATCTAATCTATATCAGCGTTATGGTTCTATATTCAGTTGACTGCAGTGTTCTCTTGGAAATCAAATATTTATTAGAACTTTTATTTTGAATGTTGAAATGTTTATCCTTACTCCTTAGTTATTATATTGTAGTGATTTTGAGTTGACAGTAGACACCATCAAATTTAAAACTGTTTCGGTTTGTCATAACGCGTTTTAATTTATTAGCCATATAGTTTATAGAGACATTTTTTTTACAGATCTAACGCCCGAACCATTTTATAATTTATTGAAACTATCATAATCTAAAATAATTAGGATTTATATTAGTCGGTGGTAATGATTACTAGAAACTAATTAATTGTGTTGTCTGAAAGATTGGTACCTTTATTAAATTATATTCATTATGATTTTTTATAGATATTTTATTTTGGCAATATACCATGAATTATATTTCCATAGTTTAAGTACTTATCCACAACAGCATTAGATTTTAGTTATTGTAAGTAATTTAAAAAAAATGTTCATGAGCCCATGACCAATTTTTTGATATTTGAATTCGAAAATTGCAATATCTTATAAAAAATAAACCATTATTATTTATTATCGTAATGTAATAAAATAAATTATACTTTGCAATAGAACTTAATTCGTACGTACATACATAGTCATGTACAATATACATACATACATATCATATACAAAAATATAAAAGTAGTTACTTTTTCTTTTTGGAGCAGTTTTATGTTAGTTTTTCTAGACATACATAAGTTTTTAAAGAAAATATTATATAAAGGGACGACGCCACGACGGACGGTTTATGAACGATTTATGATTATCAGTCTTGCAGAAAGGAAATCGTGCATAAGAGTAAAATGAAAACAAAACAACCACGATTATTTCTTACAGAAACAATATAATGTATAAATAATACACATATTTCTAGTCTCACCGTTATTACGTTCAATCAATAGGTATGACACACAACAATAATGATAATAATAAGTTGTCGTTCGTCTCCATTGATCCCAGACGTACATATCCGTCATCGAAGTTATCGAAAAACAGTAAAATAATATAAAAAAAGGGTTTAGGGGTAAAATACACTTGTGGAAAAGACTATCATGACACGCATGGGCGTATTTCTATCGTCGCTGTCGTCGGTTGTGAGAAAGAATTGTGTGTAAAAAAAACCTCGTCATCACCATCCGATGTGTATAACAATGGTTTACAAATTACGAGTTTTCGGTCACAAAAATATGTCCGCCGCCGACGCATTGTTCTATCACTACCACTGTCGGCTTACAGAAGGATCTGTCACATACACGGTCGTGGTTCATCAGTCCTGCGGGCATAGCACCTGCACCCCGTGTGTGTATCCTGTGTGTAATTATTTCGTTTTTCCAATTTTCTCGGGGTAAACTACAACACGAGGACGGTTCGATGGACAAGAAGAATGCCTAGTGTGGCACAGAGATTATGGGTGTCGTCAGCATTACATTCTTGAGTATGTCGCCGAATAAAATTGTTCTTAATATTGTTTTCCTCAGTTGGGTTGTGGAGAGATTAAAACTGGTTTTCGTGATAAATATTTCAAACAACGCGTAATGAACAGTCGTTTTTTATCGTATTAATTCTAGGAATACGGGTTACTTATATTTTAATTTTTGTTTAAGGAATAATGATTAATTATTGTATGATTAATGCTTAAGAGGACGTGTCACGAAATATTTACGCGTGCAACGACCAAGAGGATGCGCTGTTAGGTGTTTTCAAGATCCGCAAGCGCGCGGCGCTTAAGTCACGCCTACTATTCCCAATTCGCAACCGGCCGACGGCGGCGACGAATTCTCGTTCCGGAGCGCCGTTTATTTGTCTAAGAACGTTCGTCCGGTACGATTCGTATCATTATATAACTCATTATACGCGACTGCCGCAGTTATATTTTCAATAACCACGCGTACCTATGAACTACCGATTATAAATTAAGATACTGCTTACCTAAATGTATATCCCAATACATAGATCGTATAAACTGTATTATTACATAGCTTGATTTGTAGTTATTGGATTATTACTTAATTAAATATAATACTTATTGTAAAATCTAATAAATCGTAAATAAAATAAATACAGCGCAATTAAATTAATATTAATTTTCCGTGTTTTATCTTTTCGTTTAACTGTTAATGTTATATTAAAATATGACAATAAGTAATTACAAATATTTTTTAAAATAATAATTTGTTGGTGGTACTTTGGTAGGTATACCGTATACCTAATATATGATATAATAGTAATGATAATAATAATGCTCTAAAATCATTATTTATCAATCTGTATTTTTTAGAGGTCGGAGACATTCTCTGTCTAAAAATTACTAATTTAAAATGTATAGTTGTATAATATAATGTTAACAAATTGTAACATAAATTAAGCAAAACATTATTTATATAGGTAACTGTTTCTACCACGTTTGATAACCATGAGGAAGATTTGTTTAAATTAACACCAACCAGCGATAGCCCGGGTTTGCAGTACGAACTCATAGGTAATGGTAGAGCTTGCGGAAGTAGTTGGACAATAAATACATATATGGATTTAAATTTTTTAAATAACAGTCTTAAAAATATTAGGGAAATGTTAAAATCAATTGAACTAATTGAGTTCAAAGATATATCTTTAACTTTGTATCAGTTAAAAAACACGTGAATAGATTGGAAAACGAGATAGGTTTAATTGTACAAATGGGTAGACATAACAAAAAAGTTAAGCGATCTTTTGAGTTTGGGGGTACGGTATTCAAATGGATGTATGGAATAGCTGATGCTGACGATGTACGAAGATATGATAGTACGATCGATAAATTAGAAAACAATGAGAAAGATGTAATGCGTATTGTTCATGATCAGATATCTATATTAAAAACCACAATAATTAATTTTAACGATTCTGTTAAATCATTTAATGAAAATAAGAAAATTTTTGATTTAAATATGAAAAAAGGCGAGAAAAAAGTGAACGAACTAATTATTGAGATAGCTAAGGAAGACAGAAAAATTATTATTCTAAGTTCGATAACTCTTTTAGAAAACTCTATATTTGAATTGGACATGTTTATAAGTAGGTTGCAAAGAGTAATTTCTAACGTACAGAACAATATAGTAGATGCGTTTATAATAACACCCGACCAATTGCTATCGGAAATAAAAAATATTCAGATTATTCTCCCGGATGATTTGATAATCCCTGTTAAATTTGATAAGGATAATATTCAAGAAATATTCAAAATATTAAGTATTGAAATGCACACAGTAAATGACAGATTTATTTTTTCTTTAAAATTTCCTCTTTGCCTTATAGAAAAGTTTATTACATATTACCGATTTACATTCCAATTAATGAACATGGTCAATTTCTCCATATGACTAAAAATCCTATGTATTTGTTAATGGACAAAATAATGACCAAATATTTTATTTGGCCAGATTTAAATAACTGTAAAGTAGTGGATAAAATATTTGTTTGTGGATTTAATGAAATTATACATAATTGTGACACGGACCCCACATGTGTAACAGAATTACTAAAAAATTCTGTAACTAAACCACCTCAATGTGATACTTATATCTCTGAATTCAAAACAGAAATGTGGTATCCCTCATTTTTCAAAACCATTGGTTTTTTGTATGTGAAAAACCCACTACAATTACTATAATTTGTAATAAACAGTCTTTCACTCAAAAATTAAAATTAAAAGTTCTGGAAAGTTATACTTGAAGTCTGGGTGTATTGCTTACACCTCGAAGGGTGTACTAAAAACTGAACAAGTATTAAATCAAACATCATATTTCTCAGTTCCAGTGGACTTATCTCTTACGAATGATTCATGCTGTAATGTATTCAATTTTTCAAATCAGGCCTATCCCAAACCGATTCACTTCGATGAAATAAAAAATATTAAATTTAATAAAGAAGCGTTCAATAAAATAAATAAACAATTAGACCAACAAGATATGTTACTAAATTCGCTTATTGTAGATAAAACCTATGAATTTATATACACAACAAATTTTAGTTGTCATAATAATAGTGTTTTTATTATATTTTATAGCAAAATGTTATTTAAATAGGAAAGCAAAAAAATCAGCTATAGAAAACATTAATTTAAGTTATAATCCTCCAAGTTCTAAAATTAATTTAGCAAAGGTTCTTAGTACGTATTTATATACCTAATATTATGTATTATTATATTATATTATATATTATTATATGATTGTCAAATACCATTCACAACATTTATATTATTTTTTCGGAAGTCAATAATTAGTATGTATGTATTTTGTTTACCTTACTTTTTTCTACACTTATATATTGTATAAATGTTCTTGTATAAATATATTTTATTTTTTAACATACTTTAATAAAATTGTTCAAATAATCAAATGTATAATATGTATAATTGTATTGAAATAAATCACCTTTATAAATTTTATTTTATTTGTTACTTTTAAACTTTTAAAGTAATTACTAATTTGTATAGTTGTGTCTTCGGTATCTAATACACTGATTATTTGATGAGATAAGTTTTAATTTTTATAAATTCTTATATTTTTAACACAATAAATAATATATATTATATAGAAATTATGTTTAAATGTTTTTGAAGAGGTTTTTATAGATGTTTTATATAACATATAGGACTCGATTTTCGTTATTTCATTTTCAAATCCATAAAATCGTTTTGCATTTTTTGTTTTCACTTTTTGATTTGTGAATAATTGGTATAATGAATTAAAATATTAAAAATCTAGTCCTATACGTTAACAGATTTAACTCTCCTCTATAACTTTTATAATAGGTTTTTTGCTCTAAAACAGTTAGCCGTGTTTTTGGAACTAAAAAAATAAGTTTTTTCTCAAAGCCGCGGCTGTCACGGCAATACGGTAATGTAAGGACGGTTGCGGGCATCGAGCATAATTTTATTTTGTTTTATTTCACGTAAATAATAATATGAAAATAATTCAACGACGGGCGAAGCGCAGACCGCCGATAACAGACCGGTTTTGACCTGCCGGCGGCGAGCGCGCCTGGATGTCAGAGCTAGGAGGGGACAAACGCTGCCGCTAGAAACGACAGCAGCACATGACGGCCGCAATTAAATTTTTTTTCTGTAAAACATGCCAATTTTGTTCCAATAATACGGCTTACTGAATGGTTTTAGAGCAAAATACCTTAATTAAAAGTTGTAGAGGAGAGTTATATCCGGTGCGTAGCAGAACTCGATTTTTGATATTTCGTTCTCAAAATCGATAAAATCGTTTTGCGTTTTCACTTTTTTTCACTTTTTTACATGTGAATAATTGGTATAAAAAATTAAAATATCAAAAATCGAGTTCTGCTACGCACCGGATATAACTCTCCTCTACAACTTTTAATTAAGGTATTTTGCTCTAAAACCATTCAGTAAGCTGTATTATTGGAACAAAATTGGCATCTTTTTGTACGGTATTTTTGCCCGTGAGGCGTCCTCTTAAAGTTCATCACGAAGTTGAGTATTTTTTTTAAAATCTTGTGAACTGCTGCAACCGAATATAAATTAAATTAAATCAATTTGGATTACCCGTGTATTTACGTTATAGTTTATTGATATTTTACTCGGTTAATCATTATTTACACCTAAATGTTATTAACTTATTGTATTCGATGATATATGATGCGATTTTGTTTGGGATTATGGCTCTGGGAATCGATATTGGGTTAGTTATATTGAAATTCTGTGAATCATTGCCTGTCAGTCCCCTATAGGGTTTGTGTATAATATTCTATTGAGGAGGAAGGAAATATGGGTTTCAGTGACAACTATCAGTTGGTGTGGGAAAGGCAAACATTCTTTCATAATACGATTCCTTTTGTTATGGATGTGTACTAGTATTGTATTTTAATGAATGACGGAAGTAGATTGATATTGCATTTTACACGTACCAGAAGAATGTATAAAGATACATGAATCAAATCTTTTCGCAGATTTTATTTTATCAACGATTATTATTGCTTGCTGTATAATCGTTAGTGAATAATTGTCGTTGTACTTTGACAATCAATTTGTGGTGTACAAATATAATATACCTATTATATATAATTTATTTTTATTTCTTGAAAAACTATACGTAGAGTGCAAGATTGTGGGAGGGTGGAATTTTGCCCAATAATATTACATAGTATACGTATTGCTCGGTCGAAGATTAATGGTCGTCTATGGGTATTTTTCCATTTATTAATGGTCCAAGGATGATCCGGTGAAAATACAGAAATATAAGTCGCTGATGTCACGTTGAGATTTATCAGTTACATGTAAACTTTTTTTATCTTCTGTTCTTAAATATTCTTTTTGAATCAAAAATAAATAGCTAAGTTAAACTTACAATACTACTGTGATGGGTGTGTGGTGTGCCACAGATAATATAATTGCACTGTGTAAATACAGTTAGGAATTTTGATTTGAGCACTTGGCAATAATTATGGGCGGAAAAGTAGGACGCGGGCGGGTTTTCACGCTACTGTTGGTGGGGCCTCATACCTCACATAGTAAATTATACAGTTGATAACGGCTGTAGGCTTCTCTTATGATTCCATTGCTGAATTAAAAGAAAACAAAATTATATTCTCTGGTGTAAACGGCGAAGGAATCTCCAAAGTTGACGGCAACTTCCTCACTTATTTTAGAGTTATTTTTTAACACAAACAAAATAAACCATCATAAAAATTTCTTATTTAACTATATAATTTCTGTCTCGTTTAATTTTAATGACAGCACTAGATTATTTTTAGATAATGGCAAACAATTATTATAATGTTTTCACTAAACTTAAATCTTTAATCAACTACCAGAGTAAAAACCTATTGAGTAATATTTATTAGTTATTTTTATATTTTTATTAAAATTTATAATTTATATTATGTAGTTAGTAGTTACATTGGTTACTATGTACCTACATACTAAACACTTACTAATATGTAGGTATAGAATTCTTATAAGTAAAATCATTAAAGAATACATAATTAAATTTAGTGTTAGTACCCATATCTAAAATAATAGTATTTTGTAAAATATTTTTTAAGGAATACGTCAATGTATAAGTATAAAGTTCTTTCTCAAATTATTTGTTGTATACATTTTAATTGGAGTTTTGCAGCATTATATTTTCTTATTTGACATTTTGTTAATTCTAGTTGAAAATGTCGTTTTGTCAATTGATTATATGTTATTAAAAATTTCAAAACTTATAAGAATTTGCTAATGGTATACTGATATTAAAGGCGTAAGTGTTCGTGACATACTTTCTAATCACCCGAATAATGACGTTGGGATCATCGTCGTTAATAACGATCATAAAAATTATGCAAAGGGCAATACCGACAAGTACATATGTCTTCTAACAGCAGTTGTCTGTGAGAAGGGGAGGTGTATTAATCAGGGAAATACTGAAATGTGTGCGCAGAGATTTCCTGCGATTTTTTTCATAGTGTTATTTTCATGTCCGAGTGTGTAAATTTAAATTACCTACTAACAAAAAAACATTCTGCTAATGTCACGACAAGTTAGTAAATTAAGTAGCGGGGCCCTCGACTTGATTTATTCACACGACTGTCTGGAATGTTTTTTACCTGTTTCATTTATTTCTAGTATTTCATAGTTTTCATCAGTTGTACACTGTAGTACATCTAAAATAAAAACCAATTTCTATGAAAATAATGTTCTATGAAGTATTGACTGGCTTTGTTGTATTCCGCCCGGCGTTTATATCTCATTATAATATGTAAAAATAAAAATGGGGATGAGACACCCAAGTGGGAAGGGAGGTGAGTAGAAGCATTTTTATCTCAAGCACCGTATTACAATAACATATTTAAAAACCGGCCACAATAATTCATAGTATAATTGGCTGAACATTACAGGCTAATTGCTATTACTACATATCGAAATCGACGCACATAAGGCGCGCACGGCCGACATACGGTATAATCATCGATGTTATTATATATATGTGTAGGTAACCTTCTAACCTAACAGGTGGGTCATCTATTAATCATATTAATATCGGGAATATGAAAATATCGACAGTAATATTCCCGGATATATTGATCGTTTTATAACATACAAAACGTTTAAACATTTATCTCTCTGCTGTCTGTATCTCTCTTGCTCTTTCTAAGTATTGTAAAATATACGGACAATATATTATTATAAACTCAGTCCCTCCTATTGAGTGGTAAAGAAAGACCCTATACGCATAATATAATATATTTATTATTTATATATTTATTATATTCTTTTCTTCCCTCTAATTACACAATAGAATGCGTCTGGTGGTAAATCATCGGCTGCAGGGGAAACTGCTGCCCACCCCTACCGGGCACGACATAATATAATTGGCAGGCAATTCACCGGCAGCCATGTTCTCTATACGCGTTTTCTTTTTCTTTTACGTCGTCGACCCGCTCAAAAACAATGGCGTACTATGGGTGTGAGTGTGTGTGCGTGTATGTATTTTTGTAAAAAAAAGGCTAGACGAGTTTTGGACGTGCACGTATCGCATGATAAGCAATGGGGGTAACCTGATATGACGGGTTTGTCGAGATATTCTATTACCAAGTAATGTAAAAAAAATAATACGTAAATAAATGATAATAATACAAAATTGTGGAGAGGTAAAAGATAAATTGAATGCATTTTTATCGATACAGCCAACTGTATGTATGCAGTATTCGCCTCCACCCCCGTGGTAAACGAACCGCGAAACGGACAATCGGTTAATTTATTAAATATTCGGGGGATGCTGCTCTAGGGTGTAAATTGGGGGTTATGAGTACAAAATGTCGTTGTGTCCCAAAATTCAATTTCAGCCCGCACAATATTGCACACGTCATAGTAAAACTAGCACAGCAGTAACTACAAGCATTGTTCGACTTCTCGTCAATTCCCGATCCAAATTATTGAGCTAAATATAACGGTTTCAGTAAAGTATTAATATGGAACATTGCAGGTATTTCTTGTACCTACTTATAATTCTAATTTATTTGTGTTGTTTCAAAAAATTGCTAATGCGCTATTAAACAAATTATATATTAATTTAACCTAATAATTTAGAAAATAAATACAATTTAATACCTGTTAAAACATTATGAATTTAAATTTGAAGGAGCTATTTTAATAATTTTTGTATTATTTAGTACCCATAATTGTACAATTAACTGATAATTCTGTAGTTGATTTTTATAATAAATTTTCTATTTATAAAGAATAATGTTTGTATTATATTTTATTTAGACACTATCTATAGCTATCTGTTATCGCGCGAAGTTCGCACGATAATACTGTATAACAGGTACCTATTGGTACCTATTGGTTTATGCAAACTCAAACATATTTCGAAATCAGGTAATTGATAATATTCGTAGTAAAACGTAGGTAATAAAACGATGATTAGTCTTTTCAAAAGAACGATCAACTTAACATTTCAATCAACCGAGAGACTTTTATATGAATGTTAATGAGAAGAAAGTTAAATAGATATTCTGTTCACAAAGCCTAATAATAATAGTTGTGCGGTTACACAATAACCTTAAGTCACGATCTCTTGTAATAAAAACTATGACAGTAATAGTAGTAACAAACGCCGCAATATAATTTCTTCACAGTGTATATAGTAATATATGAATAACGTTGTTTTAATTCTGTAGCGCTAAATACATTTTACGCACTAAATAAAAGTTAAACAATACAAAACTGCAAATAGGAATTCGAAAATAAATTGGCCTATAATTCACGTTTGACTGAAAGTGGACCCATCCGAAAGTTAGATATTAAAAAAAAAGTAAAAAAGAATATCCTCTCTCTCTGTCTTTCTCTCACTTGTAGGTTAGAAGAGCCAAGGGAAATCGGCTTTCGCGAATCCCGGATTATCCCCTCCCCGCGTTTACCCAGAGCAATAAAAACCCAAAGACGGTATAAAATACAGTGTACGCAAAAACAGGGTAAGGGTCCACTGTAGCGAGTTAACAGCGTTATAAATCGCATCTCTTTTCCCTACTCCCTCCAACGTCGCCGTCCGTGGGCACATACCCTTACCCGGTCGTAGCTGCCGGGTTTAATATCGTTTTTCCGACGAATATAACACACTGCCATTGCAAGGGTAGGTATAGTTGGAAGGGGATAGCCTCTGTAATTAATTATCCTTATTTATGCGACCGATGAATTTTAGGTGTTTAATTTGGAGAGCGGTTGCTGCCCGGGGGATTCGAAGATAAAAATAATAATAAAAAAAAAAATAGAGAAAGTAGAAAATGGCCGCTGCAGGGCTACGTAATTGGGTTTCTGGCATTTTTTTCAGGAGAATTTAGGGATCTGCAAAACGTCACGGGCTTGTGGACGGTTGTCTGGGTTAACACTTGGGGTTGTTTGTGTAGACTAATCGATGTTGGTTTTTTTCGTCCACACGTGTTTTTCTCTTCTTACCCATAATTTTAAACAACATTTCAAAAATCGTTTTAGTTTTATGTCACAGTGTTATTAGTACTATTACGAAACAACTTCAGAATAAAATAAACAGTTTAGAAACTCTTCAAAAAATGTAACACTCATTCGTTGTATCAGATGTAGTGCTATTAAATTATAAATTATAATTTATATACGTATAGTATAAAAACAAAAATGTAATTTCCGACAATATACGTGAACCGTCTTCCGTTGACACGGATAGATATATTCGCATATTATGTACCCATGTTTCATTATGTTTTGTGCAATTTTTTTCCCAGACAAAAATGATAACAAAAACTACAATCCTCATTAGTACACTCTATACAGGGTGATCAATTTAACATGTAAGGAACTTAAAATAACGAGTATATTCTATACTCTATAACTGTGGTTTGTGTAGGTTCCAAACCTAAATTATTATGAATTTTATTAGTTAGTAACAATAGTTTAAATTAGTGAAAATAAAATTATTCTATTTAGGACATAGGTACCTAATTCTATAGCAAGTAGAAAATAATATGTTGATAATAATTTATCATTTGTATATAGCCGTATATGTACAACCTATGTTCATAAACTGTAATTCAATGAACATCTTATTAATAGGTCCTGTTTATATTGTTTTGACTGCAGATCAAATTGTTTAAATTAAATGGGAGATATATTTAAATTAGCAGTAGCAACACTTGCAAGCTTTTATATGTAGGCTATATTTAATATTTTTTAGTTTATCCACACGAAATAGCTTCAATAAATATTAATTTAAAACACTGGTAACACAAATAGCAAATAGAGTGTACAAATCATAAATTATGTATCTGATATTATATCTAAATGGTCCGGAAGTTTGTAAAGTATATTTTGTTTACATATTTATATATTATGTTATACATTTATAACTTATGAGTTATACCTAATACTGGTACATTTCCAGCGACAACGTGTCATACGAAAATATGCATAGTACCTACACTGAAGACCGGTTGGTTATTTTTATTTCTGAATACACAATAAAGTAATGGTCGGTGTTTTCTTTATCTTGTCCACGTCTATCAGTGTAACATGGCTGCAAAGAATAACATTATCACCGGTGACTTTGACAAATTACAATAAGAGACGAATAAGAATGAAAAAAAAAATCGCTTCCTACGCCAGATTAACTCTTCTAGGTACTTAAAATTATGTACAACTGGGTCTCGGCTTGGAATCAAGAAGCCCCGGGGGGCAAAGGTGACAAAAAAGAAACGCTCACGAGCTTGCATTTTTTTTATAATCTGCTTCGATATAATATACGCCCACCTAATGAGTTTATATTTTTTTATTTTGTGATTATCATTAAAACTTCTTAATTGACAAAGATTATGAGTTTCGATTATGCTATATTCACACGCATTTTTCAAAGTATACCTACTTAATCATAACTTGTTTTATGTATATGTGGTATTTTTAAACAATTGTCAAAAACCATAAGTATAAAAAGTCTCTGAAATATATTTTTGCTCACGAGAAAAATAACGTTGTTGAGCATGAAAAACTAATCAATTTTGGTAGCCTCGGTAAAAGTGCCTTTCTCTCCCTTACAATAGAAGCAAAAAAAAAATCGATTCTTCTGACCTCGTGTCGTGTAAACTTCCATAATATACATTTAAACACGTATCTATTATCCCTGTGTAATATTTATGCAGAAGATTTGTATTTATTAACTGTATGAAAAATCAAGTGGACGTAAAAAAGTTATTAACATTTGGGACTCTGGGGTATTATAAGTCGAATTAAAAAGTTTATGGGTACTTATTGCCTGGGAAAATAAAAACTCTAATTCCTTTTTTGAATGTTTTTTTTATTTATTTATCTGTGATATACAATTAAATTAGGAATTGTATACCTAAATTATTTCAGTTGTTAGTTTATCTGTTTAAAATTAATTTTGTCAATAATATGATATTTGATATGTACCTATCTACCTAACTACCCAATACAAAATTGATTATGCAATTGTACAATTTGTTACTCGTGTTCTATTATGTTTAAAACGGTTAATAGCCCTATATAAGTAATGTTCATGATATTTTTAAAACTATAATACAGCTTTTTTTAAACCATTCTCGACAAAAAATAAATTTAAATGAAATCTATGAATATCGTGGGATGTATTTTCTTGAAGCCATCATAAAATGTAGTAGAATATATTTTTTTTTAATATGAGTATATAGAGTACACTATTATAATTTATAATAGGCATATAGGTATAAACGTGCATTAATTCAATACTATATCACATTATTAATCTTAATCTATTGCAATGATATCTTGATTAAATTATTAACGGTACCTACCTATGTGTACGGATATCAAAATATCAACGATCCATCATAATTGCCAACAGTTTAAATTGCGTTAATAATCTTTAAAAAGTTCAATGACTCTAATTTTGGCTACAAAATGCATATACATACTTGGTAGGTACCTTCGTGTTATATACATACTCATACTATTGATTAAAGAATTAAAAATTAAATTAAACCCCAGATAATATATTAATTTCCATTTTCCATTATTTAATCACAAAACAAAACAAGTGCATTATAAAATGTAGTCAAATATTTTTTCCCGTTATTTCTAAACATAAAAACTCAACTCCTAGCCCATTGGTACTACTTGGATGAATTTAAATAAATTCAAATTTTTGTAAATTAATACGAGTATAATATCATATATCATATTTGCAGTATGTACCAAGTGTTTCCATTTATGTACGTATACTAATATGAATCGCTTGATTATTATTTAAACTTTATATTTTGTTAATAATAATATAAAAATTTAGGTATAGTATTAATTTTAATTTTAATTAGCCGAGCGGATTAAGGTGTCGGTTGTGATGCACACTGACGCTGGTTCAAACCTCGGTTCACGGGTGGCATTTTTCTTCGGGCAAGTCATGGTGTCCGGAGATAAGTGCCGCCATCCCCCACCCGGGCACGGCAGATACCCACGGGTGCCCACTAAAAAAATCTGTCAAAACTACACACACGTGTTACACCTACAGTTTCCTCCCCTACAAACAAAAACAAACAGCTAATGGCCATAGTTGCCGGGTTTCACGATCAATAAAAAAAAAATAAATTTTTATTGTGATAATATGGAGCTATTGTTTGCAATATTACTGTATTACAATAGTAACCTACTCAGTATGAAAAATATGTATAATCGTATACTTAAGTCTATATTTTCTATGTCGTAAATCTGACTTTGAATATCACGTGTTTGTCCGAATCGATATTATGTTAGTTCATTTTATATTATGATGGTCGGCATGGTTTTTAATGCGATGTGGTCTTCAGACGTTCTGTCGACTTATGATTTTGTTTCAATACTCGCGTGCGTCAATACAATTTACTTGTACATACACACTCCGCGGGATCCCGTTTACGTTATTATATAATATAATATTAAGTGTCACGTGTGTATCGAATACGATCTATGATATTATTCGTCTGTCGTCTGTCGACCACTGTGGTAGTGTAGTATATGCGGCCGAGAGCGGTCGCATTGTATAGGTTGTAACTTGTATAATATAATGTTTATTTATGCTCTTTAACTGTAGAAAAAGTAATAACAATAATAATTATAATGTATGCTATTGTGTCTCGGTTGACACTAAACAAACACACGAGAGTACGATGAGACGGATATAGAACGAATACAAACCACCGCGATGGCGGGTATATAACCTTTCCCTTGCTCTGTAATATATCATATTATTATCTAAACGTTCGTCGTTGTCGTGCGTATTATGTATATTATGTACAATATCATGCATTATAAGCAATATTTCGAATTCGGATCGTGTTTTCATGATAAGAGGAGGTCACAGTATAGAACACATCCACGCCTTTTATTTTTTACGCACTCACAATACGTCATATATACGAATATACGATGTATCTTAGATCTGACGCGCTATATGTTTGGAGCTAACTTCTCCCCCTGGCCATCTCATGCTGGCTAAAAAAACCGTTTATCTGTTACGTTGTTGTTGACGGTGGCAGTGCGATAACACGCGGAGATAACAGATGCTGGTGTTCTCGTCGTTATTCTTGTTGGACTGTTTTTGGGGGGGGGGGGTGATAGTGGCAAGAGTGGCATTATTATATGCTTTTTTTTTTACAACACGTCGGAGTTATCGCTTGTATTGTATCCAATATATAGGTTAGAATTTAATATATTATTATTATTATATATATTAATATATATTTTATGAATAATAATCAATCGCTGTGTATATAACGGTTCAGCGTTCGTTGTTGTTGACCGTTGTACCTATATTAGTATAATATATATTAGCATTACATTTTATATAGTTAAAATATGGATAAGTACTCGTAAAATATTTAAATATATTATAATAGGAAATTTGGTGTTTTTATGCTGTATATATACACAGTACACACACGTGTCTTTGGCTCACACGATTTAATACCTTGTTTATTAATGAATAATATTTGCCGCCAATTCTTGTATAATTAACAGTTTATAAGTCGCTCGAGTTGTTTGGCGCGTGGGAATAATCCCTATTTGAATTGCCTTAAAATTAATTGTGTTTACGTTATAAAGCTGTAATGATATCCCGAAAGCGTGAAACAAATTATGGAGAAGATAATATTGAATAGGTTCAATATATATAATATAATATCCCTGGGAACACATAGTATAGCTAAATTATTACATATTTTAACAACCGTAATAAGTTAAATAAGTAGCTAAAAAAGTATTTTGAATCTTTTAAAATCTAAGTGCATCATTCATTAATTAAGTAATTATTATTTTAATCAAAAGTAATGGTATTTTTTTGGTAGGGTCGTTAAAACTGTAAAAGGACCTCGTCATTTGACGGCAACAAAGAAACCCATAGGGTAATTTTCAAAAGCGACATGTTTGTCTGAATTCTATGTTTTTCCTCCCTTTTATTTATTTATTTTTTTTTGTTGACAACAACTCCTGCGCACACCTGCATTCCCTCGGCAGTAACAAATCTCGGGTTCACAAAACCGTGGGGCAGTAACCAAACAGTGTGAGCAAGCGGTAACGCATAAAATTCCTGTGGGTCCGGGAACCATTGCCATTGTAATATTCCTTTTTTGCATGCCCGTTGACAAATTACGTAATTCGATGATTTGTGTGTTTTAACCGTGTTGACGTTGTTCAGACCCGAGAGTATAAAAAGCACGAGAAGGAACATTTTTAAGAGTAAAAAAAAATGACCGGTTGCAATCTGGTGTCAACGGACCCGGTTAACTCGGTGAAACGAGTGTATAAATGAAGGAAGATAAAATAAAAAAAAAATTGCACACGAGTATGTATTATAGGTATATTTTTTCATCTCTTACCAGCGTGTATATATGCCATCAGATTGTGATCGCTTTATCGGAGACCATTAATCGATTGGAATAGGGGACCTTTTACCATCGCGGTGGGCAGTTGGGATCACGATCGATATACGCATATCACGAGAGCTCGACGTTGTAGTGCGATTGGAGGGGTGAGTCGGTGGCCGGTGGTATTTCGAGCGCGCTGTAAACAAAAACGCCCGCGATCCATATCTGGATTTGTATTTTGACGCGCGCGACAGAACGCAATAATAATTACACGGTATCCGGTTACCACTGAGGTACTGATTGCAGATAACGAGTTGTTTTGTATTTTTTTTTTCTATTTTCCTTTTTTTTTGCAACTCATCCGAACTTAACATTCCTATGGCCCTAGGACTCCAATGTCATTTCTTCGTTCCCTGGAAAGCCCCACGGCGAAACAGCTTATAGTCGTACCTATTCATAATATTATGTTAAGTATTGTACAATGTTCTGGTTGCATTGTACCCTACATTTATTATATTTAATATTTTTAAATGGCGTAAATGTACGGTAACGGAAATAATTACTGTTTGGCAAATGCCCAAGTTTATAATGTTTTCATTCAAAAAATAAATGAAACGTAATTATGTTCGTTGAAATTAAATTATACTAAAATATATTAACAGTTTAATTAATAATGGTACGAATCAAAGTTTATCAAATATAGTAAAACAAGTATAAAAATAAATACTAACTTTGCAAACTGTTATATCTATGTGGATATGTCCTTCACTGTGGCTATACACTTATTGAATTCGTTAAAAAAATGAACCTACTATTTTCTGTGTAACCGACTCAATTGGAACACTTATACATGTTACGAAACGATATATTTTTTTTAAAGTGATTAGTACTATTACCAGGGTTGTGAATTTAATGCACTAAAAAAATAAAATAAAATATGAACTAACAATTCCAAAATATGTGAAATTATGCAAAATAAACTAAATAAAATAGATTCACAATTATATGTTTATGGTAGGTATATGAAAAGTATCAATAAATAATGTTTTGTGATGTTTTATTTGTTTTCATTAAATTCGCACTTATTATCCATATTCGTTTTAATAAAAATTCAAACGAAAAATCGACTTCATTGGATATTATCGTTTATTCTTTTATTTTAAAAACATATATCTATAAGTATAGGCATTGGATACGTCAACTTAAATATCTTATGCAAGTCAGTGTTAAAAAGTTACAAAAAAAAATACAAAAAATCAAGTTATATTATATTATATACATACATAATATATGCATTTAAGACTGACAAAAGGCTAATATTTTATTAAACCTTGTTGTTAAATAATTTAAAGATATATAGGCCCGTGAGAACGGACAGGTGTGTACTTTCGTGACTGGACATTTGGCGGTGATACAAATCCGCGGCAAACTTCTGTCGGACGAAGAGGAATTGTGGGGGACCAGATGATGAGTGTATACATAATATACGGTATACGTATTCAGGATTACTCCGCTACGAGCTAGTGGTAAGACGGTTGCGGTAGCGATGGCGGTCGACGAACCCGCATGATATATACGCACACATGCACATTATAATAATATTACACATGTGTGTACACGAGACGTACACGACTGTTCAAACCGAACTCTTGCGTACGATATAGTAATGTTTCCAAAAGGCCATTTTGACGAATGTGATGGAGGAACGTCTGTCGCAATAATAAGGGGTTAGAGTATTGTGATTTCGGCGTGTCTGAAAAAAAGAAAAGGGGGGAGACTTTTGAATGGAAAACTGCCGTAATGTGGCGATAATGACTGTGACAACATATTATAATTTAAAACCATACATGAATCATCCGATTTAATCTACGTATATGCTATATGTGACCAATATGCAATTGGTCACATATAAGTAATAAATTATATTCAACGATATCGTGACGAATTTTATATATCTCCCCGTTTTATAAATTGTTTTTTTTCATGTTGATAATACCTACGTTTTTGTTTGGTGGTCTTCAACCTTCAAGTTCCGTATAGTTTTATAGATTGAAATAATAAAACAGATTAAATTATTATTATAAGTTATAGGCATATAGACTTCATTAAAAATTTCAACTATTGTGGACCGATATAATTTTGATTGTACCTATTTGTTTTGATTACCTATATACTACACGATTTTTCGATTATAATATTATGTTCATAACATTTGCACTGAGTTACACATCGCTAATGCCTGTGTATATACCGTTTACCGTTAAAATAAGCGACCGACGCCGGACTCGTTTCCAGTACGGGAATAAGTTCTCGGACATTTATAGGATTTTTGAAAACCTTCATCAAGGCGTGTGTATGTAGTGAAAAGAAATATCTGCATGGTTTTCATATATATGTATTATATGACAAATGTATTTCATTCTTGTGCACCATATTATATACACGTGACAATATATTATATATCATTATACCTACAAACAGTCTTGGGGCGTGAATGAATGAAATTCGTGCATTTTTTCATTGTAAATAACCGACAGTTGTCGCGTTCCCGCAACTCCAAACTCCTTTATGACCGGCCGGTGGTGGTCGTCTGCAGCGTTTCGTGTCGTGCATAATATACGATATACCTGTATATATATAATATAACAATACAATTTGATATTATAACAGTCACCAGAGACGACGAGTGTAATTTTCGGCAATTTGCACCGACGGCGGGGCCTTACAGCATTGACGACGGCCATTGGCGCGCACACGAATCATGTACGTCTCAATACACCCCCGGTGCCGGATATTCGCGTGTAATTTTCCAGGTGTCCGGGTCGACAGCTAATCCTCGTATTTGGATTCCGCCGTCGTATATTGCCGTGAAATTCACCGACGTTCGTGTTATTATACACATTATATTTTATTGTATTATATTGTTATAAAATATATACGGTCATGTACACATATCCGACGTAGCACACACAAAAAGCATCGCGTTCGGTCTTTTATGTACAATAATATTATATTATATTATTTTATATTATGCACACACGCCTCTGGGGTAGGATAATGACGGGTATTTAGGCCGTTCTTATTACCGGCGACACCTCATCCCCTTATATATATAATATATAATATACGCGGTGATGTATGTATACGGCGGCGGGACCAACAGCTGTGCCCCGCGCATATAAATGTCCATTGTCGCCTTTAGTGTGTGTGTGTGTTGTGTGCCCTCCCCCTCACCCTCCTCCTACAATCGAACAGCAGCAACAACGCTCTGCCGCCCGCATTCCGAGGCTACGGCGCAGCGGCGGGACCAGCGAGAAAAACGTCGTACCATAAATTATCGTAAACTCTTCTTTACCCCTGATAAGAAGCTTTTCGGTTGTGATAAATTGCGGTTGGAACTAGGGGATTTTTTTCCCGAGGAGAGATAAAAATAAGAGTAAAAAAAGTTGAACAGAGAGAGATAGAGCGAAAAAAGGAAAATCCACCCCCGTTCCTGTACCGCCACCGGTGCACGTCATTTGAATAAAGAGCAATAAATTGACATCGCGTGTCCGGACTATGCACAAGTCTTCGGGACCGGCAATAAATCGTGTACCGTTCGGTATACTTCGGAAACATTGTGTGTGTGTGCATGTGAGCGCGCGAAATGATGACCCGGTCCGCGGGCGAATACGGCAGAGAAGAGAGAAACCTATATATATATATTCCTGCGATCGGTTTGCTGCAGCCTCACCGCTGAGTGCCAACCTATCACATTATATATATATATATACTCACTCCCAGGCCCTAAAATTCTGCCCCCACTCGTTTCACGGCTGACGAATTTTTCGAAAATTATCAAAGTGGAAAGTTTTCCATTAGGGAAATTAGAAAATACCGAAATACCGTTGTATGTTTCTTTTTTTACTTTTTATCTGTTGTTGGTTTGTTCATCCGCCCGCCTGCTGCTTTAGGCCAGTCGATGTCGATTCTGTTGGTAATACGAAAAAAGTTTATTAACCGGTGCAGATTGCCCATTACTCGTTTTAATATTATATATACATATATTTTCGTATGTAGGTATTATAATTAAACATTTATATTATGAAGAGTTAAAAAGTTACTGATATTTTGTTTAGTTACACATAGAAGCAAAGAAAAGAAAAGTTTCTTGGATTAAAACTATTTCAAAACCACAATACAGCATAATATATAAACGTTACTTAATACTTGGAAATACTGTATTACAATGACGACGCGTTTCTAAATGCACGCGTAAGATATTTGTTATCTATTGTTTTGGCCAGATGAGATTTGTGTGTATGACATTTTGGGACACTCATAAAGTAGTCGTGTTATTTGGATGACATATGTTGTGTTAAGGGCCGTGGTGTACAATAGACTTGAATTGTTTGAAACGTACGTACTATTTCAAACGTCTGATGGCTTTAATCCACCGGTTTAATTCACTTAATCTCATCACGTATCTCGTATTATTATTGTCAACTCTTTTGCAAAATAAAAATGTATAATTATTTAAGAATAGTTTGTGAGATCCGTTACACGTTGTTAATAAAAAAAAGTCATAAACACAAAACACCACAGTATTATACTTCCGGATAAAAGTATCGAATATGATTTCAACAGTAATCATAGTTAATACTAGCGTCTATAGTGTATTCCACTAGTAGTTATTCGAAAATATTAAATTGTTAAGTATAGTTATATGTATAACTAGTAACTACTTGTACTTAATGCAGTACACCGTAGAATGCATATTATAACTGTACGAATATACTTATATTATATGAGAAAAATAAATACCTAATTATTGTGCTGACAGATACCTCATTATTTTGGTTAAATGTAACCATTGAGTTATTGTTTAAGTTTCTCAAATTTGTACCTATAAACTTAATACCTATTTCATTGTATCACACGTGATGGAAACTAATTTTACCGATTTATTATTTTCATATATTATAGCATATATCCAGTATTCTCAAAATCCACACTACACATGCTTGTATACAATAGTCTAAGCTGTTTTAATGTTTAGTCGTCACGTGATTTAGGATATCACGAGACCTGTCAGTCGAGTGTCCCTACAAGGCTGTGTCATCAGTAGGGTTTGATGACAAAATAAAATGTTTTCGTCTGGTACTAAAAGATAAATGAACATGATTACAATAAAAAGATTAGAGTTATATTTAAGACGCATTCCTTTTACTTTCTAACAACTGTCACTGTTGCATGGCCTATACAATGCTTATAACTATAAGTGTATATTTTTACGATTACTTACAATTTATTTATACATTTTTTTTTCAGGTAAGTTGCGATCGTCATAAATGTCTTCACATTGCACGGGTTAATCAGGTATTGTCTAATATTACATTTTTATTATTTGAAAATATTTCTTTTCTGAAAATAATAATAATAACTTTTATTTAAGTACATTTTTGAATTATGATTCACTAAATAATCCGCGTTGGTTAGGTAAGTCCGCTGGTTCTCTTTTTTTTATAGAAATGAATGCGTATAAAATTTCGTTTTTGTATCGTTTGTGCATTATATTACTTTTTACAAGCACTTAATTGCTTAATTACTGTATATATAATATGCCTATCGCCTATACGTGCAATGGTTTACATCTGATTGTGGAGAACATGGTGTTTTTCCATGAAAACATTCCACTAGTGCACTGCCGTGTAACCAGCACATAATTCCCTACGCTCACGTTTAAACACATCCCAAACGTGTACCGCTTGATTTTTTTTATGTTAAATATATAAATGTTATTATATTGTATTTGATTTTCAAACAGAGTTGAATTTTTTGGTTTCATTCTAAAAAAAAAACTGCTATATATTGTAATTTTACCTGTGCAGCTGTGCCCGATACCCGTCGGCTATACCGAGAGGGCTTATATCAGACCAGTTTCGTAGTTGTAGCACGCACACAATTTCCTTAGTTTATATACCAATAGTATATATACCAATATTAAAAATAATATTTTTTTGTATTTTATATTTATTTATCTCATTCAAACTATAAAATATAAAGAGTACAAAATATGTATATTAAATTTTTCCCATTAAAAAATAACACAAAGTATGAAATTGTTATGATGTCAGTCGCATATATTTTGTTAATTAGTTGCTTTACTTAATTAATGTGAAAAGAATATTTATTGTTTATGGATGTAATTTTATATAAAACGTACATCAATTTCGTTTTACTAAAATCATTTTATATAAAATATTGATTTTTTTTTTATCAAAGAGTAGGTTTAGCATTAGTTGTATTTATAGAATTTAAAATAATCAGATAATTTTTTTTACCACCTTTATTATATGACTATTACATAATTATTTTATAATATTTTATTTTAAATCTTTTAGTAATTCAAGATAATCTCGGATAGTTCTATATAAAAATAGCTGTTACAATTACTATCGTTATTTTGAAATATTAAATTTATGCTATTTCGTAAATTATTTACGGACCCGGGTGAATTAATTAATGTGAAACTATTCATCTTATAAATCATATACCTAATATATTATTCATCCTGTAAATAAATAATTAAGTGCCTACAACAGCGAAATTGCTATAGAAAAGGAAAGGTTAGGTTAATTTACCAATAAACCGTACATCAAAAGCTTCTGCGTTTAGTTGGCCACTAACCTATAGGTAGGATTGAGACTAATGATGGAGAACTTCGTGATGTCGCTATTATTTTTACCTCTACATTTTACCTCCTCCCATTCATATATATATATACTCCCGGGGGTGAAATATTGCTGGTAATGCGGTTCATTTGTATTCACGAGATAACTCTGGGGATGATGATGAAAAAAAAAAGGGTGAACGGGGTGGCTAGAGATTGCGCTGTGGCGGAAGAGAACGAGCGGAGTGAAAAATGAGAAAAACGAAATTGGCCGCACCTTTCTCAACCTCCATCCTTTCCATCAAGGAAAGCGCCAAAAATTATTTAGAAAAATGAGTAGGCGTTAGGTATACGTATACCATTTTCTTTTCATTTGACAACGCGCGGCGATGGTATAAGATTATAATATTATATAGTATTAGATGGTTGTACCTACTTGTACACTGAGTGTTTCAAAAGTTATCTTGATTGTAAAATACTAATATACTTAAACTATAACTACTACTACTACTACTACTACTACTATTCTTTTCAAAAGAAATGTACCTATATCAATAGACATATTGGTTATTTTTAAAATTTTCAATTGTATTTAATTTTCCGTTCATTATCTATTACAGACTAAAGTATACAGTACCATAAATGACATAATATACCTTTGATATATTATGAAAACGTCTCGTGTTGGCTTTAATAACAACAGATAGCTAACAGGTATACTAACAGTACCTATACTTAGGTATCTTTGAAATAATTTATGAAGCTGTATATTATTTTGTTTCGTAGTTGACAGTTTCCTAATATTTTTTTGACTACTAAAAAAACTCAGTATCTCAGGATTCAAAATTATTATTATTACTTGTCTTCTGCATCCGTTGAGAACGTTAGTTACACAAACACAAGTTAAATATTAATATACTGTTATAGACCTTAATGTAATAATATTTATGGGTCTAACAATAGATAACATAAAATCTAATAAATCATCATTTCCATTTACAAGTTAAACCAAGGTTGCTCTTTTATCTCGTTTATTTTATTTATTAAAGTTGTATTGGCCATGTTTATTGTGAGGTAGTCAATTTGATGATTAAGATATTTTAATTCGTGTCTTGTATTTGAATGTATCTGTTATATTTCTGATGAATTTGATTTGTAATTTTGAACATTGGTGATATATTAATTCGTTGATAGTATAAAATGATGTTAGTTAATCGATTAGATAATGATAATAATATATAGTTAATCTTCGATATCATTAGATTTTAACGTACACATACGTATATATATTATACATTGGGCTTCACATCATGTTGCAGACAATTGAAATTATAGAACAATTTATTTGTGGCGTTAATTTTGTCAAAACTATGTAACTCTTATAAATTATGAGATGCAACTAAATGGAACTATCATTCTTAATTTTTTTATTTTACGAATGTTTCTTTATTCATTTATTTATTTTCATTTGAAAAAATGTTGCAACAAACAATGAATTATTTTTCCAAAGTATTATTATACACAGATCATCTATGTAGAAAAATATTCCAATTAAATATGCCCTAGTTTATCTTTCTAGTGAACAACCGCATTTTGTAAAATATACAATGCTTATAGAACATTTTAAATTTCTCTGTATAAATATTGCGTACATAAAAGATAATAATTATGTATAGTACAAAAATGATTGAATAATTTTGTTTTCATAAATAAGCGTAGGGTTTAATTTCCCATATGGTTGTTCCTTTCACTTGATATTTTTTTTTTTTTGTTATAGACCTGCGGATATTAACTTTCAATTT
The DNA here is from genome assembly GCA_008086715.1 of Sitobion miscanthi. Lineage (NCBI taxonomy): Eukaryota > Metazoa > Arthropoda > Insecta > Hemiptera > Aphididae > Sitobion > Sitobion miscanthi. The sequence continues at coordinate 22,287,521 of CM017798.1, read as the reverse complement.
GTATTACTGGGTCTAAAAATATATTACATACGAGAAGTAAATTACATAATTCATCGATATTTTGCTGTCGGTCAAATTTAGACCTTGATGTTGGTATTTAAACATTTGGGATCTGGGAGTATTCTATTTAGTTAATACTATTTATTATAACTACTATAGTCTATAACCCTTATATTTTACGACTACAATTGACTCAGAATTTTGTTTTAATAATTTATTTTATTTTAACTATACACAGAATTTATTTTCATCCCTGAATACCGCCCATATTGTCAAATTACTATCGGATTTCTTTAACCTTTAATTTTAGCATACATTTTCAAAGATCTAATATATTTTCTTTTTATGAAAGGAATTGTTATTATTTTTCTGTAGTGTGAACGAACCACATCATTAATCCGGAACTCTTCTCCGCGGGCAACCGGTCTGTGTGCGCAAAATCTATTATATATATAGATATTTTTTTATCATTGAATTCCTCCAAAGCACATTTATTCTTACGTCTGTATAATTTTTTCTTCCTCTATTAAAAGAAAAATATATTGAAAAAATAGTTTATATTTTATACACACACACACACATATGTATATTTATATTTTCTGTGTAAGTGAATGTCTATGTGTGTGTAAATGTGTATATATGATATAATATTAGTATGTACACACAGACACACTCGTATTCGTTTTTTTTTCTTCCGGAGCTTGTCATAACCGGCTCGCCGGTCATTATTCAGACGACGGTGCTTGTATAAATCACAATACCGGCTCTCCTGTGAAACAGGTTTCTCGCGGTTGTTGGCGTGAACACACGGCAATGGCGACGGAGTGCGGCGGCTGCGCGCGCGATGACCAACGAATCTGATACTATCGTGGACACACGAAAAAACAAACACGTCCCACAAAATATGGGGAAAAAATAACAGCCTAAAGAATTAATAAATATATATTATGGCATCCAGCTGGGTGTGGGATTCGATATTTTATCGGTTAATTATTATATATATATACGATATAGTTACACACACATATATATATATATATACATTGTTTTTTTTTTTTTGGCGTTTCAACGAAAATCGGATATCGCGTATGTACATCTCACAATTTTGGCCTTTTCTCCGTCTGTAGCCAGATGCGTGGGGGTATTCAACGACACTTAAACCCTACCGGTTGTTGCCCGATCGTAAATCTGTTTTGATATATATTTACGAAAATTTCGGAACAAAGGACGTATTACTTTGAATTATATGCCGTATTTCGGGCAATAAATTGATTCAACAGTTGTCTAAAGTTACACCCATTGTTGTAGGCTGTGGCAAAAAGAGGAAACGAAATGTATAATGTGAAAACCATAAACGAAAAAAAAAACAGCGCAAGGGCGGGCTTTTAAAACGGTCTTATATTGTTTATTCTTTTTATCTCTGATACGTACACTCTGTATATGTACGACGACGTATTTAAAACCAGTTGTAAAAACGTTTCCCAGAAATAGTTTATAGTTTTGACCATTCTTGGTATGCAAATTTTATATTTTATCTAACGCATTTTGTAGTGAATTTCCAGCTCAACCTGGGAAATTTGTCTTATTATTTACGATACTCCGCGACATTGATGTCTGGTTCTGGTGGTACTCATTTTCATTTGTATGTTGTAAAATATTATATGTATATAATATATGTATTTTGTATAGTATTTAAACGCCTACAGTTTACCAACGTTAATATAATATATATTATGAAAAATAATATCCATAATAAACGTCCTTATAATAAAAACCGTCTTTGTATTAAAAAAAAACGCAATGTTTGTAATGATTAAATAAGATATGTTTTATACGTCATTTAGATAAAGGAGTAATGAGTCATTATTTTTAAACTTGTTATTTTATTCACATGAGTAATATTTTCTATTATCTGCCCGGCAACATGATTAGAATATTTAGAAACCCAGTGTTTAATTGTCGTGTTACAATAAATGAAAATATCAGAAAACGTGGACTATCACCCCCGCTAATTAAAAAATACGCGCATTAACATATAACACTGCATGTTACGCGGAAAACATATAACATACGTGAAACATATATTTTTGGGTGACGGGGGAAAGCTATGTCGGAAATTCATCAGCCCGCGGTGAATGACGGGGGAAGGTACCTACGTACCATAGGTAAAGGACTAGAAAGAAAAGGGTCAACGGTGGAGATGATAGGTCCGAAAAGCACCAGACGGACTGTTGTTAAAGGGTGTATTTGATGAAGTGTTGCGAAAAACGGACTAGGCGGCGGCGCAACAGCGTGGCGTCGTCGGCGTCGCGGTCATCAATCAACCCCCCCCTCTCCCCCCCGGGAGCACATGTTGCGCTTCGTGCCCAGCCAATTTCGCGGTGACGGCGACGGCTCGAAGGGTTAATATTGCCCGCTTGGCAGACGAGTCGCGCAGTTCTCTGTATACTCGTGTTGCTGCAGAGCGGCGCGCGCGAGAGAGACTTCATTATTCAAAATAACAATTTCGCCCGCAGACGACGCCCCCGCGTTGATTAATGACCCCCACATTGACATAATATTATATATACGCACGCACGCTACACGTGCTTTTGAATGTATCGTGTGCACGTATAGGGAAATACGTCGGTACGAGAGACTTGGGTCGACGCGCTGGTTAATCGATAAGACAAGACCACCACCACAGTTCGGGAAAACATTACCGAAAAAAAAAAAAAACGATTATTATCCACTTTTTCAATTAGACATCACAACGCTTATTAACATATTTCGTGAACCATAAACACACACAACGTACCTGGTGTAACTTACGACCGAGCACGCGTGTTTGTATATACCTATACGACGGTTGTGTACGCCACTGCGCGTGTGTGCATCGACCGACCGACCGTGTGTGGCGTGCACACACACACACACACACTGCGGATAGAAACGGCATTCCGAGTGGTCGAGCGCGCGCGCACGCTCGCACGCAAGCAACTGTTTCTGGAGAGGAAAAAAATCTGTTTTAATTGTCCATCTCTCGGAGAGCATTAAAATAGTTGAAAAAATAAAATACCTTGCCTGCATGTGCGTATTATAATTTATAATTTATAAATATTATAAAAACATTCGCGTACGCACAAGACTCATATACTGCTGTATAATATACGCACGATGATGTGCGTCCGACGGTCCTCCAAATGCCTCGTTTACGGCTTACCAATTTTTTTACGACTGTCTACTCAGGATTTTCGCTAGCTGATATTATATAATATTATTACGATTGTTGTCTGCTAATGTATATGGATATGATGAATGATGATAATAATAATAATAATAATAATAATAATATTATTATTATACTAAGCGCCGTGCGTTTTCGAGTTCGTCCGCGCCACCCGGAGCGCTCCGTATAGCCGCATCCGCCCTTAGCGCTCCTGGTGCTCGCGCAGCGTGCTACCTCGTATTATTGTTTTTATTATTATTATTATTATTATTACTATAACCATTGTGCGATAATTTCATGTTATACTATTAATTATTTCATTTTTTTTTCAACACAGTTGGAAGTCTGCAATAATTGACATGTTGTCGACTATAGGAACCTTTTTTTTTATTATTATTCAACAATAATATAATATGTAATATAATTACGCGTTGGTAGGTAGGTAGGTATGTATAGTGATGTTTGCTCGCCGATTAAGTCAATCTCGCGGTAAATGTATTACGTTCGCTGAATAATTAAATGGCAATTTCATGACGTCGATTGTCGAATTATCTCTAATCCACGCCGTTCATTAAACGTGCGCGTAATAATAATATATTTCTAAATACGTTTTTTTCATACTTACAATTTTTTGTTGGTTGGTATTTATCTGGGTCGCATACCTATAGTAGGGCTTGGTAGGCGTTTGCATAGTTTCACAAATAAATTATATTTTTTAAACTAAACGAGAGCGGTATAATACTCGTGTGTCAGCGTTGATACCCTATATATGTATACCGATTTTCGTGTTTTGAACAATAATAATTTTCACCCTCCTCTATGACTATTATTATCACCACCACCACCCGATTGTCTATAATATCGATTGTATTCGGTCTTTTTTTTGTCGTGTGTGTGTGTGTGTGTGCTTGTGTTCTCCACAACGCGTTGCACGATGCGTTTTGAGTATACACTTTCTGCAGCAGGCTATGTGTTTGGCGACCAACCTGACCGGGGAACAATTGTAGGCGAAATAATCGTACCCGTTTCGGGCGGACGACGGACGGAAGCGACATCGGGAACGTGCTATAGGTTTGATTTATGCGCACCGGTCCGTTTCGCATATATAATAACGTACACTGCATTGGTGGGTGGGGCAGGGGTGATGGGCGATATTAAAACCTCTAAATCATTTGCATGTACAATGTCCCCGGGAAACAATTGGACGACGGTCGGTGCCGCATGCGGGGGTGTAAGCACAAATACTAATTCGACATTTTCGCACGACAACGAGGTTTTACCCTAAATTTTAGCGTGAAACACGCGTCTTGCTGTGTTTTGTAAAATAATAATATTAATAACCAGTAGAGTACCTATATGGCTATAAATAGGTAGTTTTAGTAACTATATATAGAAGTATTGGTATTAGGTATGGTAGTAACTAGTAGTATGTATAGACATATTATAATAGTACTATAATATTATAGAGGTTGTATATATATATAAACATATAGTAGGTAGTGGTAGTCGTGAACAAAGTGGTAGTAGTAGCTGTTGATTAAGTGGTAGTAGTGCTACATAGATCTACGTAATTATTGTTGGTTATACTTGCTATGGAGGTAGGATACAGTTAAGTATGATTAGGATAGGAAAAACGACGTACACATGGTTATTAAAAAGTTCATCCATTTTATTTACGTTTGTATTTCTTTGTAACGGTATGTTACTAATTTAGTAGACATATTACGTTTTGTTGTAAACTAAAATCGTGTTTTTATATGCATTTATGCTTTGGATTTTTTCTGTAACGTATAGTTAAATTACAAAAAGTTGCTTCACATAAAACAATAAAATTATGAAGTATACTATTAAATGATGTGTGTATGGACGTAACACATTTTTAAATTATTCTGAGAAATGTTGTAGTTATATTTTATTTATTTCATAAAAACGTAATGATTGTTTTGTGTACAAATACAATTCATATGACTACCTACAATTGAAAATATTTTTTATTGAATTTATAAATACTTCGTACTGTCATATGATTGGTTGGTACCTAATAAATCAAGAAATGAAAATATTTATTTTAAAAATGAAACATATTTTCCGTAAATTTAAAATCGAGATAGGTATTTAGTCATGAAACCGATACTACCCAAATTAAATATTTTTATAAAATCGTCCCTAATTTTATTATTTACATTAATTATTTACAGTTGCGTCCCTAATTTTCCCTACTGACCAATTTATTTTGGTATAAACGTGGTGAACTTAAAAATTTTCTATATAATATAAATATGAAGAACCTATTACCAAAACTCTGACATCGACAAGTATTATTAATTTGTTATATAAAACTATAAGATTATTCCAGTGTTTTAAAAACATTTTTGGTTTGTGAATAGAATTCGTCATAATATTTTACGGTTAATAATACGTTAAAAAAATATAGTTTTTAAAAAAATGCAAAATATTTTATTTTACTAAGATTGATTAATTACTATTAAAATGCCATTGAACAGCCAACTGTAAATACGTCGAGGGGAGCCGGTTTTCGTTGTATTATTTTTATCGCCTTCAGGCTTGCCGCTTGCGGTATTGAATATGTGACGATGTCTCAATCGATGATTCTAAAGGAAATGTCAATAGGAATAGCCGTAATTGATTTCATAATACTCTAAAATGTTTTAAACGATGTTAAGCACCTACTCTTCTTGAAGATTTTCAGGTGTCTACTGTCTATATTGCACATGACGTGTCTACTGCACATACTCACATGTGATTAATATTTTTTTTTATGTTTATCTTTATATAAAATGTATTAGAAATGATTCGATATAAACTTGTATGATGTCTATTTAGAATAATTATTTGTACGTTTGTATAATAGACTAGTGTAACCAAAAATTATTATTTTTCTAAATTAAAAATCTCAAGTAGAGACTGTAGAGATTAGAGCTCTGCACGGTCCGTTTTTTTCTAGACCGGACTGGACCGATACATCTTAACAAAGACCAGGACCGGACCGGACCGATAAAATAAAAAAAAATCCAGACCGGACTGGACCGATAAATTTTAACCAAGAAAAGGACAGGACCGGACCGGACCAATAAAATAAAATTAAAACTCGGGGTCTCCCCCTCCCCTTCAGGTTACGCCTCTGGCGTCATTACTAATTTTATAACACGTACGACGTACCTATCATTTAAGTATAATTTAAAAGCACTCGAGATAATTATCATACCGTATAGAATTTATTAGACGATTAAATAATTTGTACTGAATAGTATGTTATGTAGAGTCTGCTGTGTGGATAATCATCGTGCAGTAAGTAGTGAATAGTGTTAACGATCTACGTACTAGGTATCTACTAATTACTATACCTACTAATCTAATACCTAGTTGGGTACGAGTTGGGGTAAATAGGGGTAAATAACGTAGAAATAAAAATAAGCAAACTCAAACAAAATAATAAATGTTAAAATTAGTATTTATTAACTATTTAATGTTTAGTTAACTACTATGTAATATTAAAAAAAGTGAGAAAAGTATTTGAAAGAAAAATAACATTTATATCTTTATTATTAAGTGATTATACTTTATTATCACATAATTTAAAAATTAAAACATAATATAATAATCTTAAAATAAAAGTAATGATTTTCATTTTTGGGAGTTGAAATGGTTGTTCAAAAAGAGAATACCATCTACCGTATTGCCACCAAGACAACTTCTGCACTCTTCTATTACCCTTCCGGCAACGCTAAATGACCATTCACTGCTTGCACTGCTTGTCGGAATGGCCAGAATTTGCTTCGCCAAAATAGACAAAAGTGGAAAAATGTGTTTTTGATTCTTCCAAAATTCCAAAATGTTATCGTGTTGAACTTCAAAGTATTTGTTTTTATAATCTTCAACCTCTTTTTTGTACCTAGGATAATTTCTTGATTGGTCTGTATCATTCTCGTCATCTTCCCATTCAGAAAAAGGGGAGTTTCCTGAATTATTAGGATTTCTTGCTGTATATTGTTCACCTCTTGAAGATCAGTGTGTCTATTATCTTCTTCCAAATCAATTCGCAAAAGTTTCAACTCAATATTTCCAATAATACGAGCTTTATCAGTTTCAGAAAACATTTTTAAAGACTTGAATTTTGGGAATAAAAATACAGCTATTTCATGTTCTTGTGCTATTTTGAATTTTGTGTCCATAAATTCTAATCCTCATTTTCCTATCTTTTGTAAAATGGAATTAATAGTAAGTTCTTCAGCATTACTATATATGTTTTCTTGTAGATTGGAATATTTTTGTAAATGCTTTTTTAGTAGTAGTTGGTATAATACAACTTTCTGAATGGTAGGGCGCTTATCGCCCTCAAGTTCATCTGATGCCTTCTTAAATGGTTCTAAAAACTGAGTTATTTTAGTAAGTAATTCTGTATCTATATTTTGAATTCGATTGAAATTTTCTCCATGTATCTGTATTATTTGCGGAAGAGCATTTTGAACAGACTGCAACATTAAGAACCTAGTATTCCACCTTATCTCTACCTCTTGTACGAGACCTTTACACAGTTCGCCATTTTTACCGGTGCTTTTCATGAATCTTACCAATTGTTTACATTCTGTAAGTAGCGTTATAATAGGTTCAAGCGGCTTATTTCCGTCTTCTTCTTTTTCCAAATATTTCATGTTAAACAAATTTCGTAGTACTGTGTTGAATAAATGAGCGCTGCAATTAAGACGATTGGTATTTCTTAATGCGCTTAACATATTACTACCTTGATCAGTTACAAACGTTACACTGGACATTAGATCATTAGAATAGAGCTTATTTGCTGCATCAGAAATTTGAAAAAAAAAATTACACAAAAAACGTCTTACGTTTTCACCAGTTTTTGATTCGTTCATTGGAAATTGACCTGTATGAAGTAAACGATTATTCAATTCCCAATTATCATCGATATAATGAAGAGTTATGGACATATAACTATTCCTCCGAAAGTTATCAGTCCACAAATCACAAGTCGATGCACAATATTTTTTTTCGATGATAAAAAATAAATCTTTAAAAATATATTTCTTATTTCTTTTGTTGTTGTTTCAATGTGTCGTGAAATGGTTGTTGGGTGCGGCAAAATATCGGCAATGTCAATTTTACCATACTTGGCACCCACATCCAATAAAAACTGTCCAAACTGTTTAAATCCTTCACCCTCAATAGAATACATAGGTTTTATATCCATAGAACAATATTTGACACATTTTTTAATAGTTTCATCTTTAAGTTTTTTTGGTATATCTTTTTTTTTCTTATTCATGGTTTCAAAATATGCATCAATTTTCTCTTTTGATCCTATCCCTAAATTACATCTATGTCTGGAAAGTGTAGCAGTAGATGAGTTTTGTCCGTATAGATCTTTACAATTAATGCAGGCAATAAATCCTGTAGAAATCTGTTCTGAAGAATCAGGATCATCTATATTTTCTACGACATTCAGAACTTTCCTAAACTTTTTCCTTCTTGGGGTACTTAAGTGTATTCTCCAGTATCACTCATTAATTTTCGTTTGATCGAACTTTTAGACGCTATTTTTGTTGTGGATGTCGTAGAAACTGGATTAATTTGGGCTGGAGAAATTGAAGCCGAAGAAATACAATATTGGTGGATTCATTATTCAAGGTGGACGTTATACTTAATTGACTAGACGTTTCAACGGAACTTATGGAACTCATAAAACTCGAATCCAAAAGATCACGAATATTTTGCGAATCATCCATTATTCTAAAATAGTAAAATTAAAAATACTTATTTATTTAAAAATTGTCCTTATAATAGATAAATTTAAAAATGATACTATCAATACATTATGGGATGATATATACTGAATAGGTAGGTACTTATTAAATTAGTTTAATACAATTGAAAATAATTCAATATTAATAATTTTCGCTATAGTTTTAAACTATGCCTAACTATTAAGTAACTAAAACGTAAACATTCAATAAATTTATAGGTATTTATATAAGCAAATTATTGGGTGATCGAGTAGCCAAACATAAAATGCCCTACCAGAAAAAAATTTTCCCCAGTATCGCCGGTATTAAAAAATATAAAAATGTTTTTTTAAAAATTCGATACTTTCCGAAATAATGAGTGTTATACGTAAAACCAATTAATCTGAATTAGGTACTTATCGGCAATCGTCGAAATCGACTGTGTAATAATATTATATAGCCATATAATATATAGGTAATCGTTTATAAGTTCATATTTAAATTAATAATGATCAACGATCAACGTCTTATACTAGTCTCCAAAATAAAATAAGTCCCGTAAAATAATTGTAGGTAGTACTGGAAGTAGGTACTAACTACTAGGTAGTAGGTACTAGGATACTGGGTCAGTAGGTACTAGGTAGTAGTAGTAGGTAGAGGTCTAATACTTATCTAGCAATAATCCATTTACTCGTTTAGATATTAGATTGTGAACATTTAATTAAAAATAATTACTTACCAAAAGGTGATTATCAACGATTTACAAGAATGTTCTTTTTCTGACAACTGACACTCACGATGACTTGTCGTATAATAATCAAAGAATTATGTAAAATAATATTTTAATCACTAATCATAATGTATATATTTTGAAATAATATAGTACTGAACACAATGCGGGTAATTTCATTATTTCAGGTCCTCGCATTATATTTGTGGATCTACGAGTATAATGGGTAAATATTATGTCAACAACAAGACTAAATGATAAATACGTGACGAGCTATTTTTGTGTCCCAAAACACGTTATAATTAAAATAAAAATAATATGATATTATGAAGTTATTTATTTTACAACGTCATATAAATTTAGGAATTATATAAAATTAAGATCACGGGACCGGACCGAACCAGACCAATTTTTTTTTTAGACAAACGGACCGAGCCAGACCGAACCACATTAAATTACAATGCACAAAGACCGGAAAGACCGGACCACGGTCCGGTCCGGACCGGTCTAGACCGAACCGTGCAGAGCTCTAGTAGAGATTAATTTAAATACCTTCAAAAAAAAAATTATTGTTGATTGTATTTTTCTAGTTGCCTTTAATTGCATCAAATATTATATTCCAGACCAGTATATAATACATTGCCATGGCGATGATTTTAAAATTTAATAATTTTTAAGGTTCATTATTATATATATAATATCGTGTCGACTTTATACGATTTTGACCCATTGTAAAACTGCTAAATAATCGAATAAATAATAGGTAACAACAGCAAGACATTTATGAAGTCCATATTTCACTAAGTTATTTTAAAGTTATATTTTACGCTTTGTTCCGCATATTTCATCGACTATATGTATATTTCGTATCGTGGTACCATTTAGACTTATAATATACCTTAGTCCTTAGTTTAAATTGTTCATCGTGGAAAAGAGAGTTTGTCCTATAATTTTTTACTATGTTTCCATATTAATGTTTGTAGGTATTTGTATACTGTACATTATTTAAATAGAAGACACCTGACATGCAACATAATTGATAATACTGTCTTCTAAAGCTCACCCCTAGCTGCTTTAAGCCGACTGACACCGGTCGACTTAATTTCGCGCCACTGACGTTATCGGCGGACGACTGTATGAAATTGGTGGCCGTGGATTTTTAAGGGATGTGTTGTTGCGGGAGCGAACATATAAATTATCGAAGTGCATCCGGTATTTCCCAGGAGACCTGCAGCAGGAAGGAGGGAACGTCCGGCTTTATCGGTAGCTTTATGCAAATCGCAAGACGAGCCACCACCGCCACCGCTAAATTTAACACCACCGTTGAACCGCCACCGCGCCTATTATCTTATCCCCGCGGTTTTCGTACACAATCGGTCTTCGTCACGGCCGCCAGGCGTCACGCTACCTCAACGAGCACGAACAATCCGCCTCAGCTCGGTCCTAACGTATAAACCGTAATATATATATTGTATTATAATAATATATTAATACGGCATGACGTCACATAATTATGCGAGGCCGTATTGCACTGCTGCAGCCAGCACATAGTGTATTGTGTTAGCGATGAAACTCTGCAGCAGTTACTAACCGTAATGATTTCAATATACCTCTATATTATGATATTTATTATTAAATAGTAGGTATATTATATCATCATAAACATACGTTGTTGTACAATGAAGTGGCGGACAATATAAACCTAACAGGAATTGTGAAACGAGTGTTTTATAAGCACCCGCCGAAAATCGATGGAATCAGACTGCGGAATACTGTGAACCCGCTGCTGTCGGTGCAGATGTATGCTATAAGTGTTAGCCGTCATAATGTAATATACGCTACAGACGTCGTTCTGTGGTTAGTGCTATTGATATTCACTCGGTGTGACGCAAAAAACATTATCCTAAGTATTTCGTTCATTTTATTGCGCTGATATCGTGTAATTGCAGTGTACCTATATCGAATAAGTAAAGGATTAAGGAATAGATCAAATAAAAAAACAATAATTATGCCACGAAAATCTGAATGAAACAAACGTTGTTGTTCGACGGTGGCCGTCGATGGGTTTCGTAATAATAATAATAATAATAATATATGTAGGCCGCCTTCGCCAGCCGTCGTGAATCAATTTATCGGCGACTGCGGTCGTCGACAAAAGCGGCCCCGAGGCCGTTTAGAAAGTATTTGCATACATCTACGTACGCAGAGAAGACAATATTATATACGACGGGCCAGCGCATTTATCACTGCAGGCTGCTGCCGCTGATGATGCTGCGGAGGAGAAGGAGGAGGATCGAGGAATAATGGCTATACCGGTGGTTGGATCCGCCGTATAATCATTCGGAATGACACACGGGGACGTAATAAGTGGCAGCAGCAGCAATGCAACCGGTGTGGTGTATACACACACACACACACGACACATACAAACACATATGCACACACACACACATATGCATATAATATATTTATGTATGTGTGGACCGGGAGATTTATACCCTATAGTGTTTATGACACGAGGGCTATAATATATTAATTATTACTGTCGTCGTTGTCGTCTTCTGTGCTGTACATATTACTATGTATACTATTACAACTATACTACCTGCACCATTGCTATTATACGACTACTATATTATATTATAATATAGTGCTAATACAACTCAACTCAGCCATTACTCGTATGTTGCTAAAACGACAAGAGTACTTTATATTAGAGTGGAGAAGTGCTTCTACATCAACTTTTGAGGATTTCTTCAAATGAAAAACATCACGTTTCCGCGTAATGGACCAGGTGCCTCTAGCTGTTTTCTCTCTATAAATCGAGTATTCGCCGACTCGTCAGCTCGCCGCCCGGTTGCCAGATAACGTTTTTAAATTCTGGTTTCAAATGATTTTTCACGCTATTGTAAACCAATCAAAGTTCCGCTCCGCATGCAGACTGCATAAAATGTTACAAAATATATTTCTACATTGCAAACGGGTTTTTTTTAATTTTATGACATCATGAATGTAACCGCGTTATGATGATAGTAATTATCTCGGACAACAAAAGCGTATTAGACTATAAAGTACAAAAATGAGCCAGAAAAGGAAATTATAGCATTTATCCAACCTTTTATCAAATTCCACCTTATATAAAAACTAAAATAATATACCGTCAAAGTGTAACTAATGTAACTAACCTATGTATATTATTAAGCGTATTATTATCGAACCCATTATTTTCTCCTGTCATTGGAAATTAATAGGGTCAGGCTGTAAAACAATACTTAGGTAGTTGAGTATGAATTAAATTTTTTTGTTTAAGACTATATACAGTACACATTTAACATAACAATGTAGCTAGGTGGCTTGCAAACGTATGCGTATAAAAACCAATCAAGAAATTATTATAATAAAACTGTAGGTAAAATAATGTTACTTACAATATTTTAAACATCCAAATAAATAAATAAATATTATTTTAATCATTTATGTCGTTTTTGAGAAAACATTAAAAATATTTACGAATTGTTGGATTTGGATTTTAATTTTCAAGGCAATATTTCACCAATAACCTTGGTTTAAAAAAAAAATATAAATTTTTGATAATTCGATTTAGATGGTTTATAATGGTAATTGAAGCTGCTCCTTCGGATAACTTTTTTTTTTACCTCTCGTGTTTTTTCGACCGTTCTTAATTCAATTACTCTTCATTACCTATTTCTAGTGCCGGTGTACGTATGGAGACACTTTTTTTTAATCGTATGCGAGGTACAGAAAACTGAAAAGAGTGTAGTAATATGACCGCGGAGAGGTTAATGAGTGCAGACGGGCGCACAAAACATATTTAAACTGGACGAGAGCATAATGCGACATTGGTCAATGTACGTTTGGCTAACAAACCGGAAATAACCATGCGACAGCCGTGTGACCATTCACATTAAAATGACAACGTAATCGCCACGTAAAAATGCATTCGGTGCAGAAAAATGTTTTTTACTTATATTATTAATAACTACTAGAACGATGCAGACTCCTCAAAAGCTGGATAGGAATTAATAATACGCATAAACCAAGAATTTTATACTTTTTAAATTTTTCATGTTCTGCATTTACCGTGTACAGAAAACATTAAAGAAAGCAGTCTAGTATAAATAAACTGAAAACTGTTGGTAATAATTAAAATGTAGGACAAGTGCCAGCGTATTAAATGTATCTTTACTTCCTCAATTTATACTTTTAGTGATAATTATAGAGCATGATAATAAAAAATATTAATAATAATATTCACTGCACTTGTAAAATTTCGGACCAATTTGTCAGTAGTTTTGACTTTATATAATTAAATATTATATTTTCATAAAGAGAACATTTTTATTTGGACGCGTACAAATGTATGGTTTCTCTATTATATTGGGTCTTGATTTCGTCGTATTGTATTTAGCACGAACCGACCTCCCGTCCTCCTCCCATTTGCAAAACTCGAAACAAAAACAAAACGAAACCTTAAAAATATAAACACTGCAGTTGTTGAAAAGCTTTTCAATATCGAAATAAAAAAAAATGTGGAACACTGCAAATTTGTTGCCCAAAGCTCGTTGTGAAAATTGTTACGTCACGAAACGAACCTCGGGCGGCAGCCGAACACGTCTCGGGCTTGAAAAAATACGACCGGTCTGCGAAAACAGTGAAAAGCTTATAAACAACAATAACGATATACAAGTTTTTTTTGCGACTCGCAGACGGCGTAATTTGTTAGCGTATAATAACAGTGATAAAAATGAAAGGAAAAAAATGGGAAAATGAAAAGCCGACGTCCTATGAATTATTGTACCTAGTTTGTTGTCGGGGTTTGAGAAGTGGTTGCGAATTTTTACAACCTGATACGAATTTCCGAATATTTGGATGTTATATATGCATATATTATACTGTTGAACGCACATAAATCCAGAAAGAAAATAAACACATATACACGTCGAATTTCAAAAAAGCCGCAGAAGTTTTTATTTCTTTTTTTCCTCGCGCCGTGTATACACGCGTTTTTATATATCATACAACATATAAGCATTATTATATTTATATACATGCTCGCGTATTCGTTCGTGTAACGGTACGCGGTCGGTGTTGTTTTTTCTCGGCACACGTTATTCGCACATACATATATTATAATAGGTATATTTCTTTTTCCGAAAGAATGCGAGCGGTGCGGCGGCGGTGGCGGCCCCCGATGAATGGGAGAGAATAATATTTGCATACAAAGATGCCATAAACCATTGCGGCGAAACCAAAATAATAATAAAGTAACTGACACAATTGCGTGCGCTCGTATCACGGGGTGGTGCTTGTTGCGATATGTTGTGTCGGTGGCTTGTATAATTTAATATATATACATATTATATTCGTGAATATAACACTCGCAGTGCGTGTATTTTATGGTGGTTTTCGCGCGCCGAATTCCACGTGAAAACGCGCGGGGGCTCGCTTTTGTCGCAAGCCGACTGGCCAATGGAATATCGTGTATTGTTGTCGTCGAGAAACCAGTCGGAAATCCTATGACGACTCAATCGTAGCGGGCTGTAAGACAATCCAATTTGCATTTCGCGAAATATCATCCCAGATTATAAACACCAAAACACAATGTACCTTTACGGTAATAATATTATACGCGTCGTTGTTCGAATACCTATCGCATTTTCGGCGATATGTACGCTTTTTGGATTTTAGCAGATTTCACGATTTATATGTATGGGGTTGTATATTTTATATGTGCGTATCAACTGCAGTCGCCGCTTTCGCGGGTGGACGCTTATAGGCGTTCGAGTTAGAGGTATTTCTACCCGCGTACCGACACAACGCACGCAGGCGCGTATATATTATACGCTCGTAGTTACCGATTAATTTATACTTAACCACAAGAAAATTGTTCGGTATGTATATCCAGTTTTAGTTTGGGGTGTGCAGTATGCTTGCGTGTGGCGTTGAGACGATACGGTCTCGTTAGTTACGCACGTGAAACTTTAGTTACTTTTGATGTAATTATGGACACGCGGTCATGTCGCGAACACGTTTCAAACAACATCTCTCTCTATCCCCACTAAACTCCTCTGCAACCGAACGTCAAACATTCGTGGATGGATTTATTCCGTAATTAACGTATTAAATTAAAAAGTTGACGGCGACGACCATAGTGGTTAAACGTGCGGTGCGGAAAAGTTTATACATGTACCGTGTGAATCGATCACTGGTACGATTATTATTATTATTATTATTATATCGACCAACCCTCGTACCACGACATGTGCGTAACAAAGGCCCTCTAGAAGTTCGAAAACTTTCCGCTCTCGTTTTGTTGTTTCCCATGTAGAATACGAATCCAGTTGTTATTTTTTTTTTTACCCACCTAAACACCGATCGAAAGCCAACTCAGTAAAATCGAATTCCGACCATAACGTATTACAAGTTATCACACCTCTTGTACGCGCGTGCTTTTGTATACGACGCGATAACGCGATTTCAATGGCACGGTTTTCTGCCTGCAAAAACGTCGTCGTGTCATGGGCGGTATAATAGGAAACAATCGCAAGTTGTAATAACAGCTTCGGTACGGTTGAAGGGAAAACTAAATATAAACGACAACTATAA
This sequence comes from Sitobion miscanthi, assembly GCA_008086715.1. Taxonomy (NCBI): domain Eukaryota; kingdom Metazoa; phylum Arthropoda; class Insecta; order Hemiptera; family Aphididae; genus Sitobion; species Sitobion miscanthi. The sequence continues at coordinate 22,271,197 of CM017798.1, read as the reverse complement.
CATGCTACGTGCGAACCAATTAACCGAGATAAAATGTGAAAAATAACTATATGTAGGTATATACTAAATTGAATCGTTGATAGCGTGCACGGGTATTCGTTGTAACGTTGTATTCGCATATTTTCTGTTAGTAGGTGTCCTGTACAACACAGACGTATTATTATATACGTGTGTACTGTGCAAAGGTTATGCCTATTGTTATTCAAACACACATGTTTAATTAATGAACAATTTCGAAACTAATCCACATTTATACAAACGGTGGCCAGTTCATACCCCCAATCATCGCATCAATTAAGGCCGAAACATTTAATTGTGTCACTTTCGTCGAAAGCCATATCAAAGTGTGAATATTTCAGTAAAATGTCATATTTGTTCAATTGTTCGTAGTATTCTCTACTTAATCACAAACGTTTTTTCCTCTGTATAATAGTTGATATCGGAATTTTGATGGCAAATATAAAACGTTTAAATTCAAAAAAGAAACGAATAATCATAATTTATCAAATGCTTAGGGTCGTCTTCATTAAACAAAACACAATAATAAATGATACAACACTTAATACAATGATAGTGCACAATTTCACGTTACCTTATGAACGTATAAACATTTTTGTATGTACCGAAAATAAATATTTTATTTATATCGATTTGAATGAATTGGTATTTGATACATATTAGACATTTAGACGGTATACGAACGATCCATCGTATAAATTATTTAGCTATGACTGCAGTCTGTTTGCACCATTGGATATTGATTGATACGATTGTATTTACCAAACCTCTCAAGTTCATTATTTATTAAACGTGTTTTAAAGTAGATGTACGTTTCAATGATATTTAAACAATAGGTATTACAAATTAATAAATTATTGGCTATAAAAGATATGTTAGTGCGATATTATATAAGATGTAGTGCCTCTGTTAGTATCTGTTAGTATTCTCTTACACATACGATGGTTAGCTCTAACATGGTTTTGTACAATAAAAAGTAAACATAGGTATAGGTACTTAATTGTGTGCATGTGCATTTAATAATAATTTTGAAAAAATAATATTATAATTATTCGACTTTGTATTCAATGAAAAGATTACGGTGCTAGAACGAGTTTACCTAAAATAATATTAAGAATCAATATCATGCATTTTTTCATAACTGGTCAAGTGGTCACCCGCAATGACTATCATAAGCTAGATTTATTTTCCATCTAAAATTGTTGTATCGTGTATAAGTTTGTTCGTTTTTTAAAAAAAAAAAAATTATTTAAACTTAAGATTTGTGTGTTGGTAGTATCCGCTGAATCTCTTTATTCAATTTTGATGTAATTTTATAATGTTACATTAACGTTAAATTAGTTACTTTGGTAATTATTTTAACGTTTGATTCATATATGTCGTTGGAAATTTGTTTTTAATTTCTCTACTTCAAAAAGAATCACCGTCGTGAAATGTGTTTTTTATTTTTATTTTTTGTGTGTGTACACGATTAGTAGTTGAAATAATGCTTCGATTTTAAACTTCAGTATGATCAGAATCGTTTTTCGTATACAATGATATTATATCATTAAATTCAAATTTAATACCATCCATTATACAGTGACCAACTTGTAACCTACTATACAGCAGAGCGACATCCACTTACCCACCTTTGTTTTAATTACAATCATACTGCAAGGTATCAGGGTATGACAAACATTCTAATTCTATCACGTTTTATTTTATTCGTGATATGCATGACTATACCATGTTTGCGGTTACGTTGTGGTTATTTATAAAGACATCTTAATGTGTTGTATATCAAAGTGTGATTACCCGTCTCTCGGTGTCGTCGCCTTTACTGAAATTTAAATTACAAACAAACGTAGGTACACATTTTGACAGTAAGTAAGTACCTACCTAACATTATTCTCTGACTCTTTGATACCGGGGACTGGAAATTTCGATGTATCGCACATAATATAGAGTTGATATTTAGTTAGGTATATACCTCCGTTGGTCTAAAGGTGTGTATATAAACAAATATAACGTCTGTTTTAACAGGCTCTAACTACTTATCATTTTACCAACCAATGTTGAGTATATGTATAAATATAACGTGTCTTACGTATTATTCTTACTAAATGTATCTAATCAAATGCATAACATTTTTTCCAAAAATTTCTCTTTTACGATTGAATTATATACGTTCAATGAAAAACGTGCAGATAGATATCAGAGTGGATATTGATTGGTGATGTATACCATGTCCGGTGTATGTGAACGATATTATACATATATGAGTATAGTAGGAAGAAGATATTATATAATATATGTTTAAGGGTAAAAATGCACATAACGGAACAGCTGACGGTTTTGCTCTTACAAAAGGACAAGTCGTATATACAATATACACATGACGTTATTACACTGTAGCGTTGCGAGAGGAGGGACGAACGGTGCCCAAAAACGGTTAAGTCCGGCAGAACCGTTCGAATCGTTTTGCATAAACACCACACGGACGCCGTATTCGGAAACAATAACGACGAACGTTGTTGCAGTTATACATGCGGATGCCACCGTAGTAAGTCGTATCTGCACGTGCTATACGGATTTGTATTTAAATAAAATCATAATACTGTTTTGCCCGGAGGTCAATTTATACATGCATCTATTATTATTATGCTCTGGAACTTAACAAAACTTTTTCTCGAAGTTGTAGTTATTTTATTTTATTTTTCGTTTAGTGTCAAAGTACCTACCTACCTAGAAAACTAATGTATAACAGCCTTTAATGGAGTTATTTTTACTCTCGATAAACTTTTAAATAAAATAATAATCCGTCCACAGTAAGTTAAAAAAACGACCTGACTGTACAATAACAACGATCATAATACTACCAAAAATACTGTAATTACACCATAGACTTACCTATAGGCTATAATATAATATAGACCTCGCATACGCTCGTTTTGCGTGTAACACCTTAGAGCCATCATATGTGCGAGAAAAAAGACTCTAGCGTAACTTTTTCAAGGAGCTCATAAACAATTTATACAATACTGTGTGTGATTATAAATATGTATTAACAAAATTGATAGGTAATATGATGATAATACGTTTTTGGTAATTAATTCTTAACTTAATTATTAACCCGGTGCCAGTTTTTCCACAATTCTATAAAATTTGAAAATTAAATTTTATAATTTAGTTTCTACCCAATTATAAGACTTTTCCACTAATCTACTACCCGATACCTATTTAGGGGGGGGGGTGTTAGGGTGTATTATATCGAAAAAAATTACTTTACGGGAACAACTCTCAAGCTTTGTAGAATTTTCGGATTTTGATGACTATTTTTTTATCTGAAAGAAGATGACTTCCTACAACCCGCATCGATCTCTGATTTTGTATTTTATTTCAAATAATTGTATTGAAAGATCTGTAAAAAAATGCTTTTTATCTTGTATTTTTTCTCAGAATATTTCTTAGATTATTTTTTATCAATGAGAAAGTATATTATATTTTTTGCGCTTGTTTTATTTAATTTTCTTTAATTCTGTTGGATATCAACATGAACATCGATCGTTATACTATATTTGATGACGTAATTCAGGGTTCGGAGTTTCATAATTTTATTCGGTTGTGTGAAGAAAATAAAAATAATATTCAGATGAATTGTCGAAAAATTATTCATATTTAATGTGTTATTGTCCAAATATATGTTATGAAAACTCGCTATCGCCATGAAATAGTAAAGTGTAATAAATCGTATGCGGAGAGGCGACAATTTTCATTTTTTATTAAATTATCCGGCTTGCTGAGAGCATACCATGGGTGTATATAGAAAGTAATTTTTGACCCCGGGAGGCATCAGGAAATAACGTGGTCGTCATATATAATAACTATATATAGGTAGGATTTAAGGAAAACATCTTCAGACTGTACTTTCACACCAATAAAATACTATCACGGAATGCTGGTATGCCGAGCACACTATAGTCATTTATCACCTTATGATGCAACATAATATGAGCAAGGGTTGAAAAACATTTGTTTTGTGGTTTCTGATTGTCCCGGTTTAATGGCGCCCACAAAACGATGATTACCATGCATATTTTTGATTTTCATTTCATAACGGGTTGTGCCATTGTGGGCACTAAAAAATGTTTAATAATGATGCTCAAATGCTCAATCAAAGCATAGTCACTTCCAAAATACTAAATAGTACTTACTATGGTATGGTGATGGTAATATATTTTTATTAACATCCCTTAAACGGTTATATATTACTGTTGAGCATGGCTTTTATCATCTATTTATATATTATAATGTTTATTATTTACGATAATTTTTATAAGATCAAAACAACTCTCTGATTTCTATTTAAATTTGACGTAAAAATATTAAGGGCAAAATAGATAATGAGAGGTTTTTGCGAACGTGGTCAAGTTAATACTCGACACCTGTCAAACAAGACCTCACCCGCTTGTATTTTATGATCGATGAGACCCGTGATTGATTGATCCCTTTTAATGCGCCACCCTCTTGCGACTTTTTCTCCCGGACGTTGCCACGACCAATTATGACGTATCGACGACGAGCCGCCAAGTGCTGCTGTTCGTGCGCTGCCTGTTAACTGACATAGGGCGAGGGAAACTGACATTCACAAACGACCTTTTTGTCTTTTGCACTGACCGTATTGCAATATCTTTGTTTCCAAAAAAATAATCGATTCATTCGTTTTCATTGTATGCAATATTTTATTCCAACTCGGTTAAAAGTATTAATATCGTATTTCTATCGCAGTAGTTTCTGTTAGTTAAAATCAGTTCAATATTATTAAAAATATCTCACGAACGTCTATATATTATAAATTTAATTGTCTATGTATCATAATATGCGTATTGCGTATTATATCTACTTACTGTTTAAACAAATCGTTGAACTAAAAGTGTTTTATACATATAACTTAATCTATAATTATATGTATATATTATATTATATATATTTTTCGTTTAAAATTAGTTTATGTATATGTAGTAATTCCTATTAAGGAATATTAATTGCCAAGTTCTATAAAGTATGTAGGTATATACTCGTATTATATTGATCAAACCTTTCAGCTGAAGAATATGTGCATCGTAGCGTGCTTAATCATGTCACATTCTGTAATAATTTCGTGCAATGTAATATCCGTATAAATAATAGATATTAATGTCAAATTAACAGTGGAATAAAAAAAAATTATAAAATATCTATATGTTATTATTGCACAAAGAATATTGTGCGTGCGTCTTTATATTATTATTATAATTTTAATGTTTTATTTTTTTTAATGTTTGTCGCATGATAATCTGATAGGAAATTGCGATTAATATACTATACTTTTGATGCTCGTCCGGTGTGACGAGTGTCGCATGGATCGTTGTTTTTATATTCACCAGACAATTATATTCGTAGTAATTTCATACAAAGGTAACGGTTGAGAAAATAATCAAATATTTTGCAAAAAAAAAAAACGTTAAGGAGGACGAAGCTAAAACTGCACAATGACCATTTGTGGTTATTTCCCATAGGATATGCATATATGTATAAATATTATCTCTTTTGTATTTAACGATATTGCATAAAAAAAAAATGGAAGACGTTTTTTTATTTCGACACGTTACGTGTACCTACACATTAAAACGAGGTAGGGGGGGGGCTGAATCTTGTTCGGGACTGTTTTACAGTCAGCGCGATCGCGTATTCGAGTGGAAACAGTCGAGTATACCTACTCGCTCCGACATACAGATGATAAGGTATGTCGTATGTGTAATGTGTATATTGTGTGGACTATAATGTAGAGGGTGAGCAGCGTAATAGGCGCAATGCAGTATAATGGCTAGGACGACCAAAACGCATTGTACTCCTAAACTCACGAGTTTCAGGGGAAACGCCAAGGGGCGAATAAAAATCGGGCAAACGAAAATAATGCACGTAAATAAATTGACGACGGAGAGGGAAAACCAACGGCTCGAGGCCAAAAAAAGAAAAAAGGGAACGGAAAACTTTGAAAAATACACACACACAAGTTCTATTGTTCAATCTTTTGTGTTTTGCCCGAGGCCTTGGCGGCGGCGGCGGTGGCGTAGTGTGTTAGGATTGTCGGGGGCGGGGGGGTTGCATTCGATTTATCAGCCGGAAGAACCGTTGTCAAACGAAAGAAAAATTTGTTTTGCAAATAAAATATACTCGATTTTTTTCTTTCTTTTAAATCTCCCAAAGAACAACAAACAAAATATAACATATGACTTTTTAGTTTTTATACGTCGGGGGCAGTATCAAATCGATCGATGCGTGTTCGTTTCGACGAACAAACAACAACAACGGCGAGTTTAATTTGTTTACGTATACGTTTTTATGACCGGTAGTGTGAAAACGTTTAGAACGTATTTACGATTTGACATTTTAAGCGATAATTAAAAACGGAACACACGCGGTAGCGTTCGTTGCTCATTAGGACAAAAACTCGTTAAGCACACATAATGTAATACAACATTATATTATATAGGTTTATATAGGTTCCATCCAATAAATACGAGCAAGAGGACAAATGTGTTATAGAAAACATGTGTTGTGTGCGCGATAAAATCTAAAAGACTTTATTACCGCCGAATATTGTTATGCATTTTATAAACGTACAGCTATGATAGTGTTGTATATTATTGTCTATACAGTATTCTTATATAGGGCTCGAGTAGGTAAATTTAGATATGAATCGTATTGCATTTACCTAATACGGATATATCAATATTTTATATATTATACTATCACACATAGGTAGAAATTGGGTTGAGGGACTTGGAAGGGCCAAGCCCCCCGAATGTTGCTCATGTTATATGTAATATTTACTTAAAATTATTGAGTATTAATAGTTAAGAGTTAAGACATCGATGTATCAAGACATGACTGAGAACTTGAGAATGGTTTCAAATTTGTTTCAACTTTTTATCTTTCTTCAATATTAAAAACAGTTAATACTTTGTAAGTATTGTTACTGAAAATATTATTGTACAATATTTTGAAAAGAATAGGACAATATTTTTTTTTTTGTGATATTTATAATACTAGACAAAAAAACATATTCAATTATATTTAAAATATAATGCATGTCAAAAGGTAGATCTTTATTCAATTATATACATTTTTAACAATTTAATAAAATACTATTAATATATCATATTTACGATATGAAAAAAAATTAATAAATCACAAATTATATTAGCTTATAAAGAAGATTTAGCCATTTATGAGGTGTTGTGCACAGCCACGTCTTATGTGAATGTTAAAAATATTAACCTTCCCACTGAAATTGTAATAGATGTCCAGTTTCCACCTATTTGTCAGAAATTATTAAAATTATCCAATTTAGGTTCACTGCTAACTCATCTCTTCATAAAAACTTCATAATTATCATATAGTTACCGCCATCGACATGGTGCTGTGTGACATGCGTGCAGTCTCTCCGGTTGGTGTAAAATCGATCGGTCCTAGTTTCTTCCGTCGTATAAATTACAATAATATTTTCTGGAGAAATTTTAAACCGCTCGCCGTGGCCGCCATTTCATCGGAACAAGCGTATTACAATACTGAATACACCTACCTATTAAAGACAATATCTATTAATATTATATATATTATTCTAATGGGAAAATCACTTCGTTAACGATCTCTATGCCCGAACAAAAAGCCATTTGTTTGTGAGTAAGTGCGTATTCAGTAGGCAAGGCATAATAATAATATCATCATCGTAAGAGCGTAGTAGCAAGCCTCGTCGTCGGAGCGATGAAGGTAACGGCTGCTGCAGGTCAGTCGATTGTCGACTGTGTCGCGCGTGCATGTATACCTACGCATATTTATACATATGAACGGTAATTTATCGTTTTTCACGTAGCGGCCGTGTACACACAAATCGGCCGTGTTTATTATTATTTTTGTTTTAACTAGAAGTACACTAAGCACCGTTAAATCGCTAATGGCTACCACCGACTGTCAGGTAATGGAATACGAAAATTAAAACGCGGGAGCCCCATCAGTGTGTTAGTGTACGATGGTACGATAGGTGACTGATGGCCGCCACCGTGTTCGACACCGGACAATTAATAACTCCGTGGCTTCTATTGTATATTGGTTTTTTTTTTACATAAATCACGTTCCGTTCAAAAAACGAAAATAATAAAACAAAACGGTAGACGTGTCCGTTTAATTATTATGTGTTCGAATGTACAACAAAAAGTAAAAATCGTTATTATTTCCTCGGGGAGTACAAAAATCATATAACCTGTCGATTATAGGTAGCTAGGTATTATGTTCAAATATTTTAAATATTTCGTAGATAATTCGTGTAACGGCAAAACGCGCGGGTAAATTCACCAGCAAACATCCAGCTACTAAGTTCTTAATTTTATGTCTAAGATTTACGTACCTACCTATAAGTGTAGCGCGTTAATAATAATAATAATTCGTGTGGAGTAATAGTGAGAACGGCTTCCGCCTTCCAGTTTTTAAACAACGTATCATTAACCAATAGAGGTATCCGTCTTATAATATCATGTTGTCTTGATATATATTATTTTAATTATTTTGTTTCATGAAACAATAAATAACCGTAGCGCAAGTAATTAAATTCTGTCAAAAAAAAAAAAAAAAAAAAAAACAATAACATGTATAAAACGAGGCAGCCCATGTATATTGTACACTTATTGTTGGCCTCGGTTGTGTAAATATACTCACTTTGTTTAAAAAAATGTCGACGTGTGTTCAAGATATCGAAAACAATTGAACTAGATCGTAGTGAGATACGGGAAGATAACTCGTCGCCTATAGTGCCTACACCATATCGGAATCATTATAATCGAGGGGCAGCGAAGCGAATACGAACCGAAAAGGAGTCGGACATGTCCAATTGTATTCAACGATGCATGTGGAATTCTCAAAATGCCAGGGTTGGGATCAAAGTAAATATTGAAATTTACTAATGATATCGACTGAGGAAAAAATGTAAAAACGCTTCAAATAATATGCGTGGCACGGATATAAATATATATTTCGAAGGGGATTATAAATAAAAGGAAAACTGATGGCGTGTACCAGATTAATAAGAGGAAGTTTAAAAGAGGGACCTAGATAGATACGGAAAAAATCGACATAAAAATAAATTGAAACGATTTATAAAGAGGCATTATTGTACATTGGCTATGGGATGTACATTTTAGACGTACTTGTAATAAACGAGAAAGTCGTCTGACGGAAATGAGTTGAAAAAAGAGGTTAAATGGAATTTGTGGATCGGACATGTATGTATGTGTGTTATGGCGGCGTATAACTCATTTGTAAAGCGTCTGTCGAAAACAAAACGATTTAAGAGAGGAAAGAAAATAATAAAAGTATTTTGGAATTGTGCATTTGTGATGGCTATCTCGAAGACAATTTTTCTTGGCGTAAAAAGTTTAATCGTGGCACTGCGGAAACACAGAGTCTTAAAGTTTGAGTTTGACGATATTTTGTCGGTTTGAAATTACTTTGCCGCTTTAAGGTGTCAACGCAGAGGAGCTTTACGCGTATAATATGTTTTATAGTCAATAGTCAGACATCCGAGTGACTGTATAAACACCGCGCATTGGTGAGGAGGGTGAAAATTCTATAGGGAGAAAGATACACGATAACAAGCACACGGTGTTTTCGCCCGCATCTCGTAAGGCATCGCTAACTGCTGTCGTTGATTGATCGGCAACGGTGGCAGCCGATTAAACTTGAGTAGAAATTTGTCTCGTAAACTCGACTTTCTATTAATTGACACCCTGGGCCTGCAGTGGGAAGCATATTTCATACGGTTAATCTCGGAGGTTTGGAAAATTAATTTCATCCCACCGAATTGTTGTAAGCACATGATATACAGCAAGCTATTTTATTACATAATCAACTACAAGTTCTAGACGCGGAAGGTGGTTGCAATCAATTATATCGTGAGTCCGTGAATGCCAAAAGTTATTCCTATTATATTATTATCATTATAATAAACTCTGGACGAAGAATATTATACCTAGTCGAATGATTTCCTGCGTTTTAACAATAAAAATAAATACTACCCACGACTGTTACTTCCGAAAAATATCTAAAAAGTATGTAATAACAGTTTTGTGAAATATTTAAACGAAAAACGTATGTGTGGGTAACCTGCGCAGTGTAAATTGACACCACACCGGATTCCGTAGCGATCATTACACGAATGTAGTATAAAATCCTAGAAATTAATCATTGTAAAAAGTGGAGGGAGGTTGATGGATGCTGTGGCGACGGTCGGGTTCTCTGGCGGGAAGGAGATGTTTACAGCCAATTTCGTGATTCACGACCTCCAACCACCGCCACCGAACGGCAGCAACCGCCGCCGCCGACGACGACGACGACGACGATTTCACGGCGACGACATCTTAATCGCGTAATTGCCTATTAACCTCTCGACGGCGGTCTCGTCGCGTTCGGTCCGCGGCGTCAAAAACGCACGCGGAGTCAAAGCACACATTTTCCACCAGTAATTCCGTTTTCGTATGCGTTCAAAGCGTTTACACGACATCTAATAATTATAATTATTAGAATAATAATACACAAACGCGGTATTCTTAATGGATCATGGGAGCTCGCGTATGACATAACGATAATTGATCACACACACACTCATATTATTATATACGATGCAGTTCGTTCCAGAAATTGATTAACCGGTCTCTCCGGTCTCCGTCACTCTTTCTCTCTCTCACACACGCACTCTGTCTATCTTTTTTTCTCCATCGTTTTCCCGTGTGTCTCGCATTATATTTATTCTTCTCGGGGGCTTTGTCCGGTGGCCCGCGCTCGCCCGTCTGTTTGTTCTCCTGCTCGTGCAGTGGTGTGCTTCTGCTGCCGTGGCGGCGATCCAGACAAACCGGTTTTCGGCGCGCACTCTTTATATTATTATTATTATTATTACTATACCAGCCGACGCCGCCGCCGCCTCAGATTCCTCGGATTCACCGTCGTCTCGGTATATCGGTGTCTCTCGGCCCCGGACGGTCGTCGTCGTTCGCGAGCGCGCGCGCGCGCGCGAGCTCTCCGACCAATTTACGCATTGTTTTTCATTATTATTATTTTTCTCTCCGGTCCGAAAAGATAGCGCGAATCGCGTCGCGCGATCGTCTGTTGCCGTCGCGAGTCGGGTCGTCCGCCGTGAATAAAAATAATATATACTTTTTATTTTACAATTTTAATTACCACCATTGGGAATATTATAATATATATAATATGTGTTGCGGCGGTGGCGGGTCACATATTATTATACACATACACACCAATCGTCCATCTGCCTCGGTGCAGTGTGCAGCGTGTGTGCCGCTGCCGTCTACGGGTCGACTTATCATCTATCTATCGTTTTATATGGGTGTGTGGTGGGGTGGTACGCATTAAATATTGGCGTTCGAGTCGTAGGTGTTTGTGTATAATATAGTGTGAGCGAGAGCTAGCGAGCGAGTGGTATATAGTTTTCTTCTCCGAGACTATTACTACTTAGCGGTGCGATGTATACCAGATTGTGCGTGTGTGCCCATATACATATACGGGACGGATTTCTTCAAGCTATTATTATTGTTATTTTTTTCCAATTCTAATTTGGAGGACGACGAGAAACGCTGAACGGCGCTCGTGTGTGTCCGTACGAGACTGAGATAAAAACCACCACCGGTCGGTCACTTAAAATCCAATTCCATACACAATAATACGCATTATTATACGTATATGTTCACGTTTCACACGTTTAATCGTAGATACAGATCGTTGTCATTTAACCGTGACTCTTGGGTTCTTTTTTATACAAATTCGGTTTTAAACGATAAAATAACAACATATTATATTATTTTATGATTTTAAATGAAAAAGTTAGTAGGTACTTAAGTACACGCTTACCTAGTATTATATTACTTCATGTTAGAAACGCGTGTCAAAACTAATAATCATTAGATACCTTGAAAGTTATTTGTGGTTTACTCGTGTTGTAAAACTTTTTACATACGTTTCACGTCAAATTGCACACCAATATTTTCGGCATGTAGGTGCAAAAAATAATAATAATGGATTTTTAAAATTTTAAACCATTATAATTTTGTTCTCTCGTTTCAAAACCATAAAGTCATTTTTAAATTTTTTACACGGATGTAATGTGAAGAAATTAATTGTGTTTGGTATTTACAATAGATCCCACACAAATAATATCCCATCAAGGCCGTGTCGGAAGACTTCAAAAACATTTCACTTATATTATAATATTATTATACCTTTATGATATACATTATACATATTTTATACGGCGTCTATTCGTGTTTATAAAATGTCGTATAACTACTGCAATTTAAATCGAAATAAACGTATAGAATTTACGATCAATATAATGATATATCTATATATCAGAGTATAATATTTTAGAAAATAAAAACGTCAAATGACTAATTGACGTGGGAATGAATTAAAACCTGATTAATTTTATTCAATATTCATGGGCCAACCTAGTAAAATAATATCTTATGTCATATATTTATTAGTTGTTCATATTATAATATTATGTTTATTATAATATAGGTATCGTATTAATTTGATATGATATTAAATTATACCAATTCCGTCAGTATTTTACATGTAAAAAAAAATAAAAATATTTTATCTGTCACAGTTTTGGAGCTCTCACAAGTGCAATATTAATCGCGTTCGGTCTTTTTAAAAGTTTTGATTCATCGAAATACGAAACGGTATTGAAGATAATTATAACAATATGGACGAGAAAGGTTTTGAATTTTGTTTCATGTAAGGCCGAACAATGAAAATTGAAAAATGTCAACGTGATTTTTTTTTTTTTTGCAACGTCATTAATATGATGGCTATATATGAAATAGTATATATTACTATAAATGATATATTGCACAATTTCGGGTAGGTTATACCTACCGCACATTTATTAGCTATATTAATGCTGTAAAAACTAACCATTGTGTGTGATGTGTTGTACGTTTAACTCAGTACAGTAAGGGGAGATATTATTTCCTTATATAATATACTTTTTTCAAATCCATCTATAACGCACGCACCCTTTAAAACGCCACGTCCGAATCGATATCGACGCGCATCACTTGCTACTGCCACAGCAGGAGTAACAGCAACAGCAGCCGCCGCGCCGTCAATCGCGACTGCAGCGGGACACAAAAGAAAGAAGAGTCGCGTCTGTGTATTATTATTATATACATTATTATAGGTACACCTAACCCTCCCCCACTGCTGTACGGCACTAACCTGAACCACGGGATGGGATGTAGTCCTCATAATAATAATACAAAAAAAAATCCGTGAAACCACCACCGTAAAAAAAAACCAAAAAGAACCAAATCGCCAGAACGACGAAATCCCATCAAACCCGCGTAATGGTATTTTCAAACGGAGCGTTATTAACGCGGAGGATATTGTATTATTATTATTATTATACAATCGATGGAAACATATTTTTCGCCTGGCCGAACGCGTTCATTTTATATCATATATCTGATCGACGTGCGCGCGCCTGCACCATATAGGTACTCGCGTTCTGATCGGCATATGGGCACATAATACGTCTTATTATTATTATTATTATTTTTTTTACGCACTAGAAAATAATTGTTAATTATATATACGTATAATATTATGTATAGGAGAAGCAGCGACAACATTTATGTGTGTGAGTACGAGCGCGCGTAAAGAAGATTGTCGTCTACCGATAAAAAAAAATAATAAAAAAAACCGAAGCATTTGTCAAGTACTCCGGTGAACTCGGTTGACCCCACTTCACCGCCGCCATGCCACATGGAGACCTATAAATCACGGACGCCATACCGCCCGCGCGATCGTTCCAGTTTAATGAGTTTGTTATTATTTTAGTTGCATTGTATATTATATCGTCGCGCGTGTGCCTTATAAGCGGATAAGTCGTCGAACACTACCGGTCAGGAGTCAACGTGTGTTTACGAGAAATACCAGAAAGAGAGAGAAATATTAATCCTATTTCTCTTCATCCTGGTTAGGTTTTCCGGGATCAGGGAGAAGGGAGGGGGCAAGAACAAAAAGTCTGCCGTTTCTTTTATTTTTTTTTTTGCTATTCTTTCTCATAATATATTAAAACTCGACGATGAGTGCAATTTAAAATATCTATTCGCTGCACAAATATATGTGTGTATAGATCTCCAAATTTGAACAAACCATCATTCTTTTTGTACATTATCTTAACGCTGTATTATAATATGATAAACTCTGACGGTGGTATAGATATTCAATCTGCTGCAACACTGTTGACAAACCACATCGCTGCGGGTAATTCAGTCTCCGGTGGTCTGTGTACGCGTCTTCTTTAACATTCTGCACTACCAAGATTTGGAAAACAATCTTATAGGTACACTCAAAACAATACAAGACCTTTAATAATATTACTATTCGTTAGTATATTATGGTTTACTAGCTCTGACGATAATAACAATTGTGTCATCACGTAAGGACGGGCTGTTATAAGAGTACAAGATTCAAAAAAAGGGTAGGTGTGTATCTACTATGGATGGTTAGCTAAATATTTCGTAATTTTATAGATAATACGCATGAAAAAATTTCCGTATGATGTAGAATTAAAAGAAAAATTAGTGGGCCTTGTATTTTTAGTATAGGGGTGAGTTTTGTGTTTATGAAGCTTGCTCCGTGAGTTTCAAAAACTCAGGCAACCACTAACCGTTACGTCTAATATAATAAGATCCGTGTTATAAAATCTTTCGTCAGCAATAACCGCCGTCCTCAGCCGACTTTAACGCGGCTCAACGGACGTGCTTCTGATAAAAAAAACTCGTGAATTAATTCTGACCACTGTGGAATGAGATTCGACGCAAAGATATACGCGTGCATGGCACTTAAGTACCTATATATTATGGGACATTTACATTTATTATAAATTATAATATACAACTACGACTTACCTACCTAATATACCTAATAATAATATATGATGATAATGATGGTCGGGCGCGGGTGACGACGACAACGACGATCGGTCTTACAGTGTGCCGCGCATAAACGACGGCTTTTATTGGACAATCGTTTTTATGCGCGGAAAACAAAAAGTACAAAAATGTCAACATCGGCAGCTCGGAAGGACACTAATTGGAAACCAGATGGACAGTTTTGCGCGAGTGGCGACGGCGGCGGCGGCAGATGCCGAAGATAACGTCAGCGGAACAATGGGGGGGACGGAGCAAAAAAAAAATGTATAATATAATAACAATAATAAACGGGACCTTTCGATGGCGACTTTAGAAGTCATTATCAAACGCACCACACTGCATATATATATATAATCTACTGCAGATAATATTATTATTATTGCACGTTATATACGACTACAGACCTGAGCAATAATAATAATAATGATAACGCTCAGCCCCGCCGCCGCCGCCGCTGCCGTTGCACTTGTCAGTTGTGTGCATGTGCAGTATAATATTATTCTATATATTATTATAATATTATAATGATATTGTTGTGCAAATGTGCAGCGATCTCTACATACAATAATTGTATATATATATAATTGTCGCGTGGTACAATGGTGTTATTTTTTACACGGTACCAATATATGCGACTTGTATAGAAGTGCCCAAGTGTGTTATATATGTTATATTATGTGTGTATTATATTCGTTTGTGTTTGTGTGTCCGCAGGAAAGAAAAACGTTCAGCGATGAGGAGGAGGTAGCCGTCGCCACTAACCGTCGCAGCCGCCGTCATGCACAAGTATCACCAACAACACCACCACGGCGACAGCAACCATCAACCACCATTACCTCAACCGTCACCACCGATGCTGTCTCACCGCGGTGTTTCTGCTGCTGGCCGTCGCGATCGTCAGCCCCGGACGAGCCGAACACGGTAAGCTTTGCTTATAATACATACATATCATAATAACCGTTACTGTTGTTTCGGATCGCAAATGGCTGACATATGCCATAGTGTGCTGGCACACTCGAAAAACCTATTCGACTATAACTCGTAATACGTACAATATTATACCTAAGGCAATAGTATCGTGTTTCGATTACACACACCCGCCCACCGGTGCAGTGTTCCTCTCTGCCTCGTTTATCCCCTAGTTGAGTCGTCTCTGCATCAGCAGTGCCATGACCATAGTATAGGTAATACCTACCTATTATAAATACATCCGATTAATATGTTACATTTTTAGAGTAATGAATTACCGTGTTTTTGGTTTTCGTCGCAAAACACTATGCGTGACAGGTATAGGTGAAGATATAATCGTTGTTTCCAAATATTCGTATTTTTTTTTATTTTTTTTTTACCAGACTGATTTCTCGCTATCCCCATCACTTCTGCTCCCGTGTACGGTGTTCGTTTATTTTGTTAGCGATTTACAAATATTAGTTTAATACTTGTCGACTTGGGAAAGTATGCATGAAAATATACTCACCGGTTCCCATAAAAAAATACGTATCCGGTCGTTAAAATGTCACGTGTCTCACGTAAAAACACGTCTCCGACAGTATACTCATAAATTACCGCATCATGGTGTTTGTGTGTGTGTGTATAATGTATATATGTATAATACTATGTACTTTATGTGCTATTTTTTTTTTTTGTTAAATCTTAAAATCAAAATCGATTGCAGTCACGATTTAATGTTTTACACGTATTCTCTTTTAGATTTACTGCACAATATAATAATTAATAGAATGGTTGTCATGTACCTAAATGTTATTTATCGACATTTATTATATACCTCCCTAATTTAACATTATTAATGTTACGTCATGAGTTTAATTTTCGAATAAAATCTTTTATTTTCAAACCAATTTATATTGTTCAAATTAATTCGTACTAACATTAGTTCAATAACTCTATCTTTGTTTTCGTTCATGTTTGATTATCAAAATAACTGCCGTGTGCCATTTTAATAATATATATAGGTATAATAGTTGGGACGTAGCCGAGAAGTGTCGAGTTTATATATTTTTATGTTGGTAACTTCTCTATAGTGTGTATTTAGTTTGTGCTTTATACATACGGTATTACGGTATAACAATAACAATATTGTTATAAACTATTTCACTAAATTTTTTTGTTTTGGAATCTGAACAATGCAAACATTAGTCACCCTTACCCAGCGAATTTACATTTGTATTTTATAGTATATAATATTATACATTTCCAACTCTCATTTTCTCTGCAGTCTCCACTAACTATTATAGCTCCCAACTCGCAAGTCGACCCACTAGCTATTATTGTATCGCTCGGCGCGTAACTGCACTGTCTATGAATATAATCCTGATAACCGATCAGTAACGAAGAATGGTGGGGAGGCAACGTCAAAGTCATGTGTATATACGCCACTGGAACATAATATATTAATACGTGTCTAAATGTTTTCATCGTCCATATATTTCTGCATTGCGATTATTGTAGTATTGTGTTATAATATCGTTTATATTAAAGCGTTATGTTGCATTCGCAACGGGTCGTGTTCAATTTTAATATTTTCATACTCCCGAATAACAGTTAAAACGTATTTACTTTCACGAGACTTAACATTTTAATAATTTTGAATAATAATACTGACACGCAAGATTTGATTACGTCCATGTTGAACATTTTTTTTTTTTTATAAGTGTATTCCAGACATATTTCGGTTTACGACTTTCACTATAATGCTATTTCAAGAGTGGCTCATCACACACGTCATCGGTTTGTCTGACGTGAACGATATATTTTTTTAGTCGGTCGCTGCAAATAATAAAGTCTTTCTCTAAAACGTTGAACTTTTATTTTTTTCACACACACATTACAATTTGTATGATTAAACGACGACACGCTACGTTCGCGCCCGAAATTGAAAATTATTTTTGTAATATTACGCGACGACAACGCACTAAGAAAAAGTGATCAAAAAGTGAACATAATAGATTATCCCGTCTAGACTACCTATTTCAAGTCACAATTTCATACTTCAGCATAGATATTACTATAACACTAGATATCCATCGTGATGACCGTTACTACATTTTTACCATATAATAAGCGTCCACACATAGAAGGCACTTATGTGGCTACTATACGACCAGACTATACAACAACTGTACCGCTATTACTTATACGTACTTGTGTTATTATTGTATTTTTAAAACACACACACACAAACAAACGCGCGCATTAATCTTTCATTTTCTATGCACACAACAACGACGGCGCACGGGCGACGGCCAATCATCGCAGTAGGAACGAATTTCGTGCGCGCATTCTTAAATCAACATGCCCGAGACTCCCCGGGGCCTTTTCCCGCACGACCGCCCTCCACCCCGCCGCCACCTTCCGGTTTTCGTGTACCGCCACCGCCGGAGCGGTCTGTAAACGCGCGTGACGTTCTCGATATTATTATATTATTCTGTCTCGGAGTCTCGCGGTCCGTATCATTTTATGGGGCCGTTTAAAAACAAAACAAAACTATATAAATAACGTATAAGGTGCACACGAGGTAATTTAACATATTTCTCCTCTACCTATATAATACACTCGTGTATATTACATATATAATATACACTTATATATATTACGTATAATATACTGCAATCTATATACACACACGCACACACGCACGCTCAACCTGACACACGAGTGAAACCAACACCATTATCGTCTATAGGTATGCACCGGACTCTTCTCTATATGTACCGTATAACCTTCATATGGTCGAAACCGTCAAACTCGCACTAATATATTACATCAAATATATATATACATTTATGTATGCGGAAATTCCGGTGCGGGCACCCTCCTGCTAAGACTTAACCCCAGCGACTATGTATGTATATATATATAATATGTATGTATTGCATATATGATTATATGAATTTATGTAATAAATGTACATGGTGTGACGGGGTCGTCCGTATAATATATATATATATATATATATATAAAATATTTATATGTATTATATATATAGGTATAATACTATAATGTAAATACAATGTGTGTACTGTGTAGCTGGCGAGCAATAACATTTACGACGTCCATTACGCTTTGATGGGCGAAACCACGAAACGCTTCTAATGTGTCCATCATTCTTGTTGCCGCTGTGCCAGTAGAGGCTTTCCGGGGAACCGAAAAAAGTCGCCAACATTGCTGCACATGGGCAAATGGGTCGTAAATGAGATATATTGAACGTAATCGGTGTCTTGAAAAACAACGCGAACTATCAGCTTTATATATATACATATATATTGCGATTTCGCCTCGAAGCTATAATGTATATAAGTATGCGTAAAGGGGGTGGGAGAGGAGGTGATTTCAAAAACGTCGCGGGGAAAATATGTCCCTCCGATCTGTGCAGAATCGTGGTAACAGCTTTTTAAACCGTTACGGCTACCATCCATAACGCCAAATGCGTTCAATAACCGTTTTTTTACTTTCGTTTCTCTCACCGCTTTATATATATATATTTGTTTTGTTTTTCGGTTTTTTGTGAGCACTCACGAATACGGATTTTTAAAAATCGCTTAGAAATGAAACGAATACATATTTTTTTTGTTCTAATGTTATTTTTTCGTCGAATAAATCATTTCAAGCGTCCATTATCGCGGGACTTTTAGAACTTATAAAACCCGGCTTAACTCGTACGTACACACTTACATAACTGTCAGCAGAATATTATATACACTAGCGTCCAGCAAATATATAGTTTTGTTTTGTTTTGGAATCCATCATACGAGTGATGTGTACACAAACGGTAGTGTAGTCTTCTTGAAAAACCATAATAAATTGCAAAATGATCAAACTGCATACGTAAAAATTACAAACGAAATGTTTGTCCAGAACAAATAATAATTAAACACTAAATTGAATTATAGACGTATTATTAAACATGTATTAAATAATGTTCACCACGCGCGTTACGGGGAAAACTTGACGTTGACGCGTTTTTCAATTATTATTATAAGTTAAGCAGCTAAAGAAAAACACACACACAGAAATCGTATAGGTGTATTATAGAATATACATATTATACTTTATTAATAAACACGTAACCGGGCCGCCCGTGGGAGTAGAAATAACGTTTATTACGCCTGCATATCGCGTAGAAGAGATGTAGTGTATCCTCATTGTTTATTCATACGTTCCTCTCGACTCTCTCGACAATCCGTTTATTGTTTTATTATTTTAATTCTGGACGACGGCGGCGACGGCGACGAGCACGTATATATATAGAAACAAATAACGAAACGGATTGAACTCCCACGAGACTCCAATTATAAAAATTAAAAACTAAATACAAAACGATTCGAAAACAGACGTGAGAAAAAGATTTTTTAAAGAAATAGCCTTTCGGTTGACTATACATAACATGCTCTCCCACCGACCACCACAACCACTAAACGGAGATTGGAAACGGGGATTTCGAGTCGTGCTATTAAAAGATTTGAGTGAAGAAAACTCGTAAAGCGGTCCGAAAATGCTTTGTTTTTACCTCTAACGCCGTGTGTCTCCTTATACGATTATGGTTTGCAGAGAGAAACAGAATGAAAGTAAAAAAGAGAATCAGACAGGTCCACATTTATATGCGTGTATACTTTCTGGCCGCGATTCGTATACCTTAGCCCGTAAAGCATTATTGTATTTTCATATACATCATCACACGAGACAAACTCTAGACGTCACCGCCTACCCGTTTTCGGCTTTGTTCGGTTACGGCGACGGGAGGGATGTAGGTTCCAATAATATATATATAATTCAGGGTCTTCAATTGAAATGGCGCAGGTTCGAAAATCGTGTTTGGAAGGTTTGTCTGTGTATAAGTAAAGTATACACGCACATTGTTTACTTTTCCATAAACGTCGTCTCTGGTTTGGCGGAATATCGCAAGAAAAAAGTGTTTACAAACTTTGTTGCGAGGTCATAACACCAGGTAATACTTTCAGACTAAATTTTCTTATTTTAGAAACCTCCCCGCGTGACCGACCCACTGCGACCGTCGGACGTTCTCTCCGGAAAGAAAAATAAGAACGTCGCCGGCCTTACAATAACGTAATATTTCCCTTTCGCGCACCGTTCCGTGCACGCCGCACAACCGTGTGTCATACGTGTTGGTTTTGGCTGCGGGCCCGCACGCCGGGGAAACATAATCTCATTACCGCCGCCGCCGCCGCCGCCGCTTCCTCCGCATCGTCGTCTTGCTTCGCTCCGACACGGCAACAGAGTCGTCCGAAGAGGGTTGGACGGCGGTGGTGCGTGTGTGTTTCTCGTGCGATTGCCGCCGCCGATCGATATATGCCGTCGACGGCGGTCGGGTGGGAGGGAGGAAGGCAGTCGGCGATGACGGCGCGGCGAAGGTGAGCTGTGCGTGAACGGTGGGTGGGTGAAGAGTATCACGTTTTCCGCGTTGGGTTACCTCGCCCGCCGCGCCGCGCCATCACCGACGATATTTACGAGCTCATCCGTCTACGGCGGTGGTGTGTGCGCCGCGCGCGTTATGACTGTGATTCACGTGATGTTGCCGCGTAAATCATTCGTCATGTACGCGAGGCGGCGGCAATATTATTATTATTATTATTAATATCATCATCGTCGTCATCGTCATCGTTATTATTATTATTATAACTACTACTTCGGACTCACTGGAGTCTGTAGAGCACACACCAGATAGGTATATTATAGCACCTGGAACTGGCATGTATAACGTACCATGGTCAGTATAGGATGCGTAAATATATTTAAAATAGAGAATAATATTATAAAGTGCTTGCAGTGCGTGCGTCGTTTAAAACCGTGGCAAAGCCGCCACCGTCATCGCCATCATCACGATGAAGTTTTTTTTTCCCCGGTTCTTTTATCCGTCCGGACACGGTACACGATTTCTTTTTCCTTATACCCGCGCTGTAATTATGTTACATGCGGTATATTATCTGTTCACGAGTACTTTAAAGTATATATATATAATGTTATTATTTTATCATTATATATTCTAGATCACAGCGGACGAGTCCTTGGATATAGTATGAAAACAGCGCTAAAAGGGACTAGAAAGAGGGGGAGGCTCAGACGAAACGAATTTTAAACGGACCGCATTCGATTTCTGCAGTATTCGAAATACTGCCAAAAGGCATATACTATTTGCCTCTCGGGATTCAGTCGCTTCTAACGCACCCGTCCGCAATCGATATCATCCGTTGATTTTGTTCGCTCCGATCAATGACAATTGTAAACTTCTGACGGGTCGGCTTAGGACGCACTAGGATTTTCCACCGGTTCATCGTAAATTATACGGTATACACATTGTACATTTTTGCGCTCGCTATATTTGGGTAGATTTGATTTTTAGTTCCTGAGTTGTATAGACATCCATATTACCATCATTTTGAACATATTGAGGGATGATAATGTCTTGCAAAAAATCAATAGCCGCGTTTCACGAAGCCTCTTTTGTATCTAGTGTTGTATTGATAGCCGAGTAACTATCGTTTTGGATATCTCTCCTGATGAGTATTTTAGTCTTAAAATCAATTGTTTGATTAGCGTTTTTCGCTACTTCTTTGTTGTATTTTCCAGTATGGAATTATATTTCCTCCTTTGTTATCCCGGTGAGTCTTACTTTAAATCAAAATTGTGTACTCAGTCGTTTTAGAGTTGACACGACAAAAATGAACTGCGGTTAAATAGTACATTTAAGTCCATCTGTTAATTAAAAAAATAGCTAAAGACGAATGCGCCTCCAACTAACACAAACTTTTTTGTCAAATAACAATCAATGCGTAAAAACTGATAACGGTGTTTAAAAATATAATGTTTAACGTTTGACGCACAATTCGTGCAAAACACAAATGATCTATTGAAAATCCAAATATGTCGGACTAACGTTGCAATATTTATCATTGCGTTTGGTACGCCATGACATTAAAACGATTTTGTTTTGTACATTGGTATTATGGGTAATATTTATTGGTATTCGATTATATGCGTGTATTCTTATTCGTATTGAACACCAGGCATACCATATTGTAAGCTGTTATATTCTTTCGATCGTCGACCAACTTTTTATATTCATCGTCGTCGTAACACTGCATAATATGCGTTTTATAGTCATCATCGTCTATCTTCCATAGACTACCATTATTATAGGTTTCTGAGACCACCACGCATTTATGTTCTAAATGTTTGACCTGTATTATGTGCAAGTAATCGTTAAACAGGTATGGGTACACAAAGTCATAGATATGGCGATCTCGATGATCAAAAACATTACGTTTTTAGACGTCAACTGCTGTGTTATGTATATCGACAAAATATAATTTATCCGATGACTTATCTACCACCAAGCAATCGTGTTTTCCCCACTAGCAGGGCCTCCTGACAATATTTATTGTTTTTAATGTTTTTGAGTGTTTTCTTTTTTTATCTTGAAATATTTACTATACATACAAATTGTACATCATGCGTGATCGAAATGTTACACCCCCGTGTAAATGAATAAAATATTTTCATCATTATGATAATAATAAATTATTGTTATTGTATATTCGACCTAATTAAACCAGTGACGTTAGTATATAGTTTTCAATCGATATCAAACCCTTTATCGTGTGATTAATGATAATTAATAATCGTATTATATTCTATAATATCATAGATGGGTCACGGTTGCGTGGTGGTGGTCCCCGGGTATAATGGAACATCTATTTTCTGATCACTTATACTACTTCAACAGTGTAGCAGCAGACCAGAGGTCCAAGTCTTAATGGTATATATCAAATTAAACGCCTATATATATATATATAATATACTATAGTATAATGACTTTGGGACAGATAATCTGCAGCAATAAATATCGCTCGGCTTTCGTCCGCGGCGCCCGCCCGAGAACGATCGCTAATGAGAGTACAGTTTAAAACACCCACAACCTATATTATAGTGTATTGTATTGTATTGTACAACATCACTATGACATTTTTACGAAAAATATAAATTTGATCGAAAAGAGGTTATCATTGCAGTAGGCTGTGGCGGCGGTGGTCAATATCGCGGTGAACGATCTTAATGGCTTTTATTTGTGTGTAGTTATTGTTTACGACGCATTTTTAATCGCATCGGAACCGCTTGTGTTACCGTGTCGAAAGATCGGGGTACATTAAACACGTGTAAGAAATAATTGTTAGCTATACTTTCGCCTTCTACCGGACTACTTCTACTTTTACAGTAGAATATATTATTATTATTATATTATTGCCCAATTTTACTAACAATTTTAATATTTTATAATAATATATTATATTTGTACGCATTATTACAATATTAAGCATATTATGTGATACAAACACTGACTTGGCATGGAATGTTCTAATCGTTCACTCTAAATGTGCTAACCGTGTTTCGTGTCAGGTACCCCAAATATACATACGATCTAAATGACAAATTATCATCTGTAGATTATTTACTCGGAACAGTCCTCCACAGAGTACTGTATACACTCTGTGCGCTCTTACGATGCAGTGTATACATGTACATGTGACGTGTTTATAATATGCATATATTATACTATTGTATATTATAATATGTATGCATCAATGTTTAATCTGCCTTTGTGGTTCGGTATATATGGTCAGTGGTTTTGACTCTTCTGCTAATATAACGACCGCACCACGGATACCCAAAACGTCCTAAATGCTGGACGACATAAATGATGCAAAGGAATTTACTGTGCGCCATAAGTTGAACGTAAAGTTATTCGTCGAAATTACAGTATATATATTATAATACAATAACAGTGGCTGTCGTCAGTGCTTGTTTAATGTTCTAGAAACAGTTATTTATATTTATAATTAAAATTTTTTTTTTTATTTTTATTCACTAAATTATTATTAGTCAATGTGTAAATCCTTTTTTTAAAAGAAACTCTTTAGCTATATTATAATATTTCTCCTTAATTATATAAATTGAACAGATGTACGTAATAAATATGGTGCATGCGATGATAAGGATGTAGAGCCGGTGTAGGTATTTTTTATACATGTGAAAATAATACATATTTGCGCATTATGACTATACATATATGTTTACTGTAATTTATTGTTCACCCTATATTTTACTCGTCACAATACTTTTTAAATTCCATTTAATATAGAGAACATGAAACTATAAAAAATAACTAACAACGAAAATGTTTTTGGTTTTATAATCTGAGTAATTAAATTAATTGCGATAAAAATGATTACACTAATGACAGTACAAGCAATGAATTACTTATTTTCCTCATTGAAATATATCTCAAATCATTCTACTATTTACATTTTACTGTACTCACATTTTTATAATATATTATACACGTATATACGTTTATATTATATTATATACGTGTATACAGGTTGTATCGGCGTATTTGCTCCCATCAATACTCGCCTCTTGCTTGAACTTCAAAACCTTAAAACTTACAGTACAGTTTGAATACTAAGTAATATTAATTAATAATTCAAATTTTAAAATATTTACATCAATAGTAACTCAATCGATCTATAATGCTTGCCTCAGATTTTTTTAGAAAAACAAAAAAGCTACACCATAAATATTAAAAAATATTGTGAGTCCCGTCGTATTACAATTCATTAGAAGAAAATTATTTAAGACAAACTACAGTATTTGCAAACTAAATAAACGCTATAATATGGTTGTACAATACTATACTCGTTTAGATTTTATCGAAGCCATCTTTTATTATTTTTTTTAAAAGACAAATGCGAGTATGTGACAGCGTGAATGTGCCACCTTGATGACTGACTGCAATAATTATTCGATACACGAAAAAAAACACACATTTTTATGAGATTTGTCAGATGGTGATGGCAGAGCATCGCACACGTGGTAGAAATTCGTCGTTCTCTCCTCCTCTATTTATCTCGCGTCCCTGGAAATAACTCTTCACACGCCGTAAACACAAATTAGCCGTCCGCGCCCTGTTTATCCATGCACGCTGCACCGACCGACAACCGAGGCCTCATTAAGCCAGTCACTCTGGTCCCTTTTAGTAAGAATAATATTAACGAGTTAACGCGACTCGCGAGCGTATATATCCTTTTGGTGTATCTATATATATTATATTGTATGTGTGGTGTGTATGTTAGCCACCTTTATATGGTGTGTACTAAAATAAAATTCCATAGCTTCCACCGACTAGAGAACAATGACTTTGTTTCCTCTCTACGACCATTTGTAAACGCCACCTCGGAACAAATGTCCCGGAATCGCGATGACAGCGAATAAAATATATTATTACGGTGTGTTTTTTCATTCGACACACGTTGCGTACAACATATATATATATATATATATGTAACGTGTACGTGTACGTGTGAAGGAAGGAGACGTTCACTCTGATAAATTGGCGCACACAGGCCCCGCCGCGGGTTAATAATTAGTAACGAGATCTCTTTTTTATTATTATTCTCTCTCTGTCAATTGGGGCCCCGTCCGAATAATAATGATAATAATATTTACCTAATTACGTTTCCGTTTTTTGTTTTCATATATTATAATATTGTGTACACATTTCACCTACACACACAATCAAAATACCCGTGAGCAATTAAAACGCGTACCGTACTCTGCGTGTGTGTATAATAATATTTAAATAATATATATACGATATATTTTGCCCCGAGGCCGAGCCGTGACCACCACCGCCGCCGCCGCCGTTGCTGCTGCTGTCCGTTGGACATCGTATTATAATATTATATATTATGGAAACCACAGGATGACCATTATTAATAGTATATATTTTCAGACATCGTATTATATGATATTAAAATAAATTATTGTTATCCTCTTCATCACCCGTAAAGGGGTGAATCTCGTGAGAATGAAATATTACACTATGCATTCAACGAAATCATGCGGTACGACCGTGTTGATTTCCGTATACATCTATACAAATTAAAACGTAAACATTCCAAAAGCCCTGACTGTATATTTTGTGATCGCACCAATTGTACCTAATATATAATATTTTTATGCGTAATCAAAAATGAATATGGCTCAACGTAGTCAGTGCTTATGAATCGTTCGGGTGGGTCTTCCACGACACATTTCCGCCGGACATTCAGATCGAACGCTCATCGCAATTCGCACGGCGGCAGGTGAAATAGGTATACAACGATATCGGCGGCGATGGCGCCTTTTCACTTTGCGAAATCGAATCCAAACCACAAAAGAAACACAATGGGCGTGTATATATTATGTATAAAACGTCGTTATGGACATCGCGTAACTGGATATCGGTGCATCCGCATTGGCGTTATTCTGAAATATTATTTCGCAGCGACCATGATAATATAATATCCTGTAAGTACACCCATGTACGTATATCGTTGTGACTGAACACGCCCATCATACCCCCAACGGGGTAGGGGGAGCGCAAGAAAATTTGAAGTTTCCGTCGTCGGGTTTAAAAATACCGCAATGCACGCATAATATAATAGATGTACCACAAGATCGACAATTCGTTTTCGGACATCGTCATTCGTCCGGTGGAATATACGTATAGGGAACCCCATAATACATGTCCATACACCCACACACACACACCCATGTCTAAAAAATATTATATGCATACGCGCACCACCCGCACACCACCTCACATGAGCGTTTGCACAATCCGCACATTAAAATTATATTCCGCGGCGGCGGAAACGAATCCAGGACAACGGGCCCGCGTATGAGTGTGTGTGTGTGTGTGTGTAAAACGACGTGGAACCGGTTGGGGAATTTAAAAAAATAATAATCATTAAACATTCAAAGATTACTATATTATTAAACTATACTCGGGAGGATTGGCTAACAAGCGAAATGCCATTCGTATCCATAATAATATAATAATATTGTTATGGGTGTATATTATGTATAACGTATACACACTAACATCGGACACTGTACACTGCACTCGCCGTGCACGTCATATACGCGAGTTTGCACTAAGCACAAACACGACTACCACACATACGACTTACTATACTTAGATAATAATATTATACCGTAGTAGGTATATAGCAATAATAACCGTGGTCGGGTGGGCGGGTCGGTCTGGTGAGATAGATAGCAATAATATTACAGGCAGGCGCGCACAACGCCTTTTCGGCGGCGACGGGAAACGCACCGAGAATCTATATTATAATAATATCTCCTCTTCGGCGGTTGCGGGCGGTCGCGAACTGAATAATGTCCGCGTGTGTGTAGTAATCATACGTCTATACTGTATAACTGCGGCGCGTATACCGTCCGTACACGGTTTTTTATTATTAAACGATCGTGGAATTCGCAGACCTAAAATTACACCTGTAGGCTGTGTATTTCTTGTGTGTGTGTGTGTGTGTTATATCGATATTACACGATGATGAATGTCGGCATCGGTGGGGAGAGATATTATGTTTTATCGGGCGGGGAGGAGGAATATAATAAAACGATTGTGTTGCTAGAGCGTATACAACAACTGTGTACCTCTATGTCTGTGTGGTTGGTGGTAACAATGACGTGCGTATATACCTGTTCACCGCGCCGTCCCACAACGATTGCCAGAACTCTATAACTAAACACGTATTTTTTATCAGATTTTTTTTCGTATTACCTCCCCCACGTTGGTCCCTTTGATCGACGACCGTGCATGTAGATACACTTCACAACTATTCGAATATTTTTTTTTCAAGACCTTTCTACATATTATATTATATGGACATAAATATAGCAGACTAGTAATTAAATTACGCACGACAAAAAGCCCGCCATTTCAGCCCATGCAAGCTCCGGAGTTCACATCAAAGAATCCTGATTTTTTCCCTCTGACGTTATATTCTCAATACCCAGCCGCTTATATATTATTGTAGTTGCAGGTGAATGTACTAGTACCACTATATAGTTTCTTTTTAACTTTGATTTTTTTACTGCTGTAACTGTTTTTAATTGTTGATTATTATGACACAATGGCCCCGTTTACATTTATATAATCCATTATTCCAATTGTATACACTGCAGCAATATCGAGTGCATATATGTAGCATTTATGAATTTTTACACGCGTATCTCATTATTGTTGACATTAAACACAGCTCTTAAAATTTAGCGCACTCGGGTAGAATATATTTACTCACAATTCGCGTATTGTATTTTATTTTCACGATCAATGGTTAAAAAACTCATACAATTTTTTTAAAAACATTTTTAAAAACGAGATCATTTTGTAAATTGCAATGTAAGTAATACAAAAAAGATAATATATATACAACGTTTTTCGAGGATTTAAAATAACATGTACAAAACCTCTTCATTATTTGATTCCAAATGACAAAAAAAATAAAAAAATAAAATATCAAATCCATTGTTTAGCATTTTGAGCTTTAAATCACGGTTTAATCATTTCTAAAGAAATTGTGTCTGCCACGAGTTATTACTTACATTTCTTTTTTTTCTTTTGTCGTTCTCCATAAACGTGAAAACCATGCGGCTTACGCTTGTAAAATATAATATATTATATAGGTAGGCACCCACATATTATTATATGAAGGCTGCGAAAGAGTCGCGCACAGGAGGTCTTTTTCTCAACACTTGGCGGTTGCAACACCCTTTTACAACAACAATAATTGGTCGTGGAATTCTTCTCCCCCTACTCCCCTCGTCAATTACACCTCTTTCGTTTCGGAATAATAATAATAATTGTTTATCCGGTGTAATTCGTCTCGGCGCTGCAGCAGAACGTTTTCCGACGGACGTCTTCATCGCCGCCGCGCGAGCGAGCAAAGGACGAGCGAGAAGAGTTTTTTTTTGTTCGATTCCATTTACATTTTTTCGTTCCGTAAATTGTACACCACCGCGACTCGCGAACGCAGTAGCAGTAGCTGGGTAGCGTGTCAATCCAATGTTTCACGGTGTCCTCGGATGCGTACATTATTATAATATTATAAAATTGTATAAATCGTGGTGTATACTGCCGTGTTGCGGCCTACGCACCGAAACGACTGGCGCGTGTAAGTATATTATAATATTATAGTATATATGTGTAATTATGTGCGTTGTGTGAGTCGTCTCGTAAATAAAGTTATTATGTCGCGCGCGAGGAATACCCGGTCGTCGTTTTATTCATATTTATTATAATATTATTCCTAATATTATGTAGATCGAGTAGACCCGTTATATTGGTTTTTTTGCCCCCCGTTATTATAATATTAATATAATATTATAATCACACGAAAACCTAGTGCAGTTCCAACTTTTAGATACACTTACGACGTTTCGTTGCATTATGTCGTGCGTTAAACGGCTGTTATATTATTATACCGATCGATTGAAATATATAGAAACTATACGTATCGCCGAGTCGGTATGATATTCTATATCATAACATTTACCCCGGTTCGTTTATTTTTCTCGAGGATTTACTAATCAAAATACAAAATATGACTCGCAGAGGTCAAGTCTCGCGCACGTATCTATAAGTAACTGGTTTCGAGCGCAACGCAAATACGCCACGGCCAAGGAAAACATCGGTGATGATAATATTTTGTCGGACCGTCATGGCACACGGCTAGCTAGATGGCTATATGACGGTGCATTATTATTTCTAATGTACATTTTTTTTTCTCTCTTCCCATTACGGACAAAGCGGCCGAGGCGGTCATGTTAGTGGGTTTCGACAAACATTTTTCGACTCCCGAGTTGCTGCCGCGCTACGTTGCTCGCCGTGTGCACTTATATTAATATTTAACTTATTAGGCATATATTGTTTTTAGTAATGTTAACGATATAATATGTGTATGTATATGCGTGTGCATGTGTATACTGCACCGTAATTACGGTTTTCAAACTGTCGTTTTTTCTCTATTCTACTATTCGGTGGCTTTGTTGTACAGCGACCTGTCGACAGAAGTAAAAAATAATATTGTATTGGCAAAACATATTTGAAATACCCAAGGGGAAAAATCATGTTTTGAAGTTGTCTTATGTGTTTAATAATAAGACAGGAAAATGCATAGAGTAGCTCATCATGCTAAATGTTAGAACATTTTATTTCGATATTGAATATACCACAATTGTTTTCGAGTTAATTTTTATTTTTTTAATTCATTATACCTTCAATTATATTTTATATTTTGTTCGATGTTTCCACGAAACTTGGCTCAATATTTCGCAACAAAGGAACAATTGAGCACCGTATGATTTATTTACAGGTATTATAATAGTACCTTAAACCTTTATATTAATATTCTATACTCGAAATTGAACTTCTTTACATTATCATGCGCGCACAATAAACGAAATGTATTTACAATAATTGTTTGCAGCTGCTATGGACAACTATATTCAAGTACTTAATTAAATGCTTTTTACGAGTTAGTTATAATAGGATACCTACCTGTTTCTTTAAAATATACCGTTCGTTTCAATGCAGTATATATACTATATATTTTAATACATTTATTATAGTTTATGTTTTCCATATCCAGTAAAATATATGTATATGTATATATATATATACAGGTATATTCGTATTGAATCAATATTTTAATATAAAAAGAAACCCGAAAGAAAATCAACTGTTGTACCTATATAGTGTAAGAAGGGAGTCACGTAGGTATATAGTATATATATATATTATATATACTGTTGTATACACTACGTTCCTGGTATATATTATGAAACATATATAAACATTGTTATATTATTATAATTTTCCAATTTTCGTTCGACCGTGCGTTTTTCTTATTCGAGAAAGAACAGATGTAATGTTTTCAAAATTTAAACAGATTCCATTATTATTTCCTATGAATATAAATAGCTTAATTAATATTTGTTGTTTTCGCCACGACTCGCCCTTTTCGGGGATTCGGCGGCAATTATTTCCCACGGGAATCGCCGCTACCAACTGTTTGCGTTTTATACCCTCTCTCTGAAGATCTACACCCCAATATGGCAATATATTATGAACAACTGATACGCTCTCAGTACGCGCGTTGGTCGCTTATTGCTATTTCGCATATTATATAGGTCGTGTCTTGTAGCAGTTGCCGTGACGATGCTTATTCAGTGTTCCACGGCTACTGACCGTCGACCGATCCACACATAATATTATTATTATAAATTATAATATATAAATATACACAAACACTCCGGGGCATAATATACAACGTGCGCTCAAGTGTGTGTGCGTGTGTAACGTGACGACGCGGCGGGTTCTCCTATTCTACAAAATTAATAATAAAAAACGAATGTTATAATATTCGACCCGGCACCGAGTAATTAATCGAAAACGGATAAAAATGTGTATGTGTAGGTACAACAACAACGGCCGTCGTCGTATATAATTACCGGAAAGACAGATAGGGTTAACGGTCCTTGCCCCCCTCCCCCCTGAACCTGTTGTCGTGTACTTGAACGACGCCGCTGCCACTATCGTAAGCGTGGGTGGTGGTTGATCGATTTACCAAACATATTTGTTAACAGTAAAATGTAAAAATATGCAATTTCATAGACGTGCAATTATTATTTATTTTTTTTTTATAAAACCCGATCAAAATATTATTTTTAAATTACATACTCCCGTTCAGAAATCGCTTGGTGGATGCATATAATCACAGACATTACATTGCTTTCATTAAACTGACTATTCGGGGTCGGCGTCTGGGACATGCGCACCCCAAAACCCTAAGGGATTATGTGTGCTGTGAGGTTCTGACCGCGACTTCGTGAAGAGTGGGTCGATATCTTTGGGGATGTCTCAGGGAGGCGTAGTCAGGCTACCGAGCCTCTAACTCGGGGGTCGCGGCCCCCGCGTCCGCAGCGAACGCTGCCCGTTGAGTGCCCACCGTGATCAATCTTGGGAGGATCACAGCCGAGGCGTAACGCCGACGACGCTCTGCCCGAGCATCCCACCATTGATGTGCTTGCCTAAACAGGAGCGAGAATGAAACTTCGGGATGTGGGGACGCGGCGTTGAGAGATTGACGTCGTGCCTCACACATCAGTCGCGCACCGCGCTCGCCCAGCCTATCGGTGGGGTTATATGCACCAAAGGTTGCCCGTAACCAAAAATGGAAAGCAGTGTGGGTAACCTGCAACCCGACCAGGGTGGCGAAGGGCACGTGTAAGCCTTAGCCGACGGTACGGGTGCACTCTATCCCGACTTCGATGGGAATGGGTTTGCGGCCGACGAAAGCCGGGTTAAACTGTCGTACGCATACCGTAAACCTCTGCCGCCCTCGAATAGTGCACAGCGCTAAAGTGAGGTCCGTGGTTTTCGCCACAGTAAAAAAAAAAAAAAATTTAAAAAGCCACAAGAGGCACCAAACTCGGGAGTTCTCGTGCTTGAAGTAAACAGGACCCGGAAACTTTGACTTTTTTATGCACTGTATCTATACAATATAACATAATCACTGATTTAGGGGAAGACTGGTGCTCATGATCCTTAAGCGACGTGTGGCCTTCGAAAGGTGGGTAAAATTGACGTCCTCCAACCTTAGACCTCCGTGGCTTTCAAATAGCGAACAGTGCTAATTTTTTTTGTGCACCGCATCTATATAACATAATCACTGTGTAAATGGAGTGTTTTCCTTTCAGTTTCTATTCTACGTATATAATGTATAACATTATATTGCGTATTTGCATATAATTATATAAGTACTGCTTGTGTAGCTAAATTATTGTTTTTAAAATCGCACACACTTAAAACAATACAAATTGGAATCCCGCAACTATATCTTAATGTTGTTGTTTTGATATCAACTCCCGAGTTCCGTTCTCTCGTCTTGTGGTTTTTCTGTCTTATTAACTACAAAATACATTTTTATCGTTTTAATAATAACCGTTTTTTTTCTACTCGTCGTATCGTCCGGAGCAGTTTTCCAAACTATAAAGTTTTTATTATTGTTATTCGTTTCTACGTTTTCTATTCAGAAAATAAAACTTTTGTAACAATATTATATTAACGTCGCTCAACATCGTTTTATTGTGTATTTTTCGGGACATTGATTTTGTCCGACGAATAAAAATCGTCGTCCGTCCGCGAATAAAAAGAATTGACGACACAAAAATCGGTATTAAAGTAAAACGATTGACCTATGGAAAAAAAAGCAAAACCTTAAACGTACCTACACAAACGATAACGTCGGCATTTGTCTTTGCTGCATCGGCGACTGTACCTACACACACATAATATTCGCGTTTCTCTATCCAAATCTTAATAATATGTCTCTATATTTCTTACTGTGTCTCCATACATTTTTTATCTCGTCTCTCTTTTTTTACTCTTACATGACGTGATATATCGATGAGCAGTGCCCGTCGCTCGTTAAACGACGACATAAATTGATCGGTCAACCGTGTTGCGCGTTTGCCTACGCATAATTATATTGCCATATATACATACACTATATAGGTACACCACGTAAATTATAATATACGCACAAACGGAATACCTAATGAGCGACCGTCGTCGGTGGTGGCCGCGGCGGCGGCGGCGTCGACGATACGCGTCTCTTTCGGAACGGGCGCGCGCCGAGCGACGGAGCTCGCCATCACACTCCCTCTCCACCGCGGCCCGAGTAAACATATACGCGCCGCCTACAATATTTTATACTAATTTTTTTCACACGACGACGGAACCAGACACCTCTGTCGTATATTACGCGCGCGTGATTTACCCGAAAAGAAAAACCACTCTCGTGACGAGTGGGCGACGATGACGACGAAACACGCGCGTACACATATATAGTACACAGCGCACACATAATATTATAATATTATACGACGTGTGCTCTCGCGGCTCGCATTTGTGTGTTGTGTGCGTTCGATTGCGATCGTGCGAGTGCGCCTATCGTCGATCTCTCCTCCTTTATAATAATAATAATATATACGTTATTGTGTACGCGTATAATATTATGGTATATATATAGACGCTGCAGCCTCGCGGGCCGTATAGGTGTCGACGACACGTGTCGGGCTTATTAAAACCGCAGAAATTCGTTTTCGGACCGGCAGTGGCGGCGGCGGCGCTCGAACCGTGTCGGCGGCTGTGGTGGTGTTAGGCCCCGCGTCCGGTTGCCAGGTATAAACAATACGTAATATATTATTATTATTATTATTATTATTATTATTATACGTGCTGCAGTGAGCATCAGCAGCAAACTTTGATATCGCTAGGCCATTATAGCGTACTGTATAATATATATATATATTATACACGAGTGCACCGTGGCGGTGGTGGTGGTCGGACGACGGAAAAGGAGCACATCAACAAACGAGCAATAACGATAATGACGGGGTTTCACTTCACCTGCGTCACACACGTGCTCCCGCAGAGACGCACATGCATAACTGTATAATATACATAATACGATGTGGTTATTATAGATGATGTAGTCGGCGGCGGTCATTCTGCGGTGAGCATTGTTGTATGCGTGTGCGTATGTGTGTGTGCGAGTGATCGCGCGAGCTTGGAGTACGAATCGCGTTCAAGGTCGAGGGGGGAAATCCAATTTTAATAAAAAAATTCACTTCTCCGCCGCGGTCTGCCATCGGTGTGCGTACTTATACACCACTGTGTACAATACGCCATACGTATATTGTACACGCAATGAGCATTACGCTCGTCCGTCGCCCCCACAACCCGCACGAGGTTACTCGGCAACCGTCGTATCACCGTCGCGGTCGACAGCTGCAGCAGCTACTATTATAGCGCCGGGGATAACGTATAGTATTTTCTTCTCGCGTTGTCTTCCCCTTCCCCCCCCCACCGTACACCACGGTTAGGCCCTCGACTTACACCCTCGTCTCTTACCACCGCCGTGTACACGATGGATATATTATAATTGTATTACCTAGTACTCAATAAAGACATTCGCGAGTTTTGCAATAAATTTGAATATTGCAATAGATCTATTGTATACTTATTACTACATAGATGTATTTACCAAAAACGTGAAACTCAACATATAATTATATCAAGCATTCAGAGTTACGGTGAAAAGTTTTATACTTTTTAGTATTCTGTTGAACAAAAATTAAAAATTCAATATTTTTACCTACAATATATGCCGCTTTTATCATTATTAGAATAAAACGACTTTAGCGGGTAATAGTTGTATAGATAATAACCGGAATCGTTGAATATTTTACGTTTTCAATAAAATAAATTCTATATATTATGGACAAAATGACCGTTTTTTTTTTATATCGGAATTGGATGTTTACGTCAATCGTTTTGAGTATTTCACGCGTTCCTTATTTTGGTCCTGTCCGGAGATGTATCCGGAACATCTAATGTCCCGTATACTAAAGCTCTGGATAATTACTCTGTCGAACCCCCTTTTCTCAGTAACAATATAAATCTATGACAAATATGTTATAGCAACATGGCTGAACACATGTGATAATATGTCTAAAATATCTTGGTAATTAAATTTATATGCGTTTCCTGTAGTGTTGTGAATATTTATGTTTTATACTCAACTTTCTGCTTTGAATATTTAATTGACTTTCATCGAATGTTTTCTATATCAAATTAAAATTATAGATATATAGCCGTATATATCTTTTTTCCCGAGCAACAATCATGCTGTAATATTAAAACAAAAACAAAATGCATTAAGAAAAAACCATACGAATTAAACTCACGAAACCATAACGTTTTCGTGGTTAACTGACTTTCAAAAAGAAAACGTTGTTTAGAACTTTACTTAAAAAACTATTGTTTTGTGTATTTCTCGAGTAATGTTTAAGAAAGAATATGTCTAATAAAAAGTTTTAGTTTATTTTGAAATTTTCGTAGTGGTATAAACAAATATATTTACTAGCCGTATATAAATGATATTGTAACATCACAAGGGTTGAAAATCTATTTATTATAAACTTGAAACTAAAAATGTATTTTTTGTAAACTTAATCATTGACCAGTAACCACTAATAAACAACGATCGAAATATTAGAAATTATATTTTATGGAATTTATATATGGTCGCCGTTCATATTATAGTGTGTATAATTTGTATATTTTATGAAAAACAACTTTTGATGGTTTTTTTTAAGTATTTTGAGATGTGCTTTATTAAAGGTTATAAATATTATGTACCTAAGTTTTACTGCATTGATATGGTAGACGGCGTAATAACAAAAATTTAAAAATAAAGTTGTATATTAACTATTAAGTATAAAATATAAACTGTGTTATTCAAATTTTCTCGATTTTAAATTTATAATAGCAGTGTATATAAATTAATTTCATTATATTTAGAACATTTAGAACCAAAGCTTGAGTATAGTTACAAATTATACTTAAAATTATTTTCTGCTTTCGACTCTAACCAATTACATTTAGATAATTGTATTTAGTTAATTGTTATATTATGGTAGTTACCTATAATAACACAGTTTGTAAAATTATATAAATTATAAAATAATGATTAATGAATATATGTGGTAGAAAGTTTACTAGACAGATGATAGCAATGATATTTGTATATATTTTATTATTTCCATATTCTTTTCCTTAATTGTTATTTAACCTTCTTTTCTTTAATAGATAAAAATCATCCTAAATTTTTCTAAATATTAATTTTGTATAATATTATATTATTATGTTGCTTACGTGATGCGTTTTAGAAGCTTCTAAAGAATTTAAAAAAATAGTAAAAAAAAACCTATCTAGCGAATCTACATTTAAATACCACGTTTTATTTCTCGTCGTGTCCTTTTTCAAGTATATAGTCGTTTTAAAATAATTGTAGAAATAAAAGCGCCGACGAAATTGTTCAAAACCCATTCCATCGTTCTAAATTTAAACGTGTTCCAAAGCAATTATGTTTTTATTGCTTTACGGCATCGTCCGTATTTTCAACAAACAATTCTCACCGAAGTTCTATTTTAAACATTATTTCTTTTCCGTGCATCATCATCTCACATTGCAGTTTTATTCAAATCGTGTACATTTTGACCCGACGCGCGGCCACACCGCCGCAGCAGATCTCTCTGTACTGCAAGTACATATTATACTATGCCTATATAACACTGTTACGTAGGTTTGTATGACGGCTTTCACCGTCTCCTGTTCCAGTATACAACAATATTTAATGTTCGTAACTTTTGTTGTTGTTTCAATACCATCATCATATTCTATTGCCCTCAATAAACGTGAACGGAAACGCTTTAGTTTTCGGGGCCGCGTATGTAGTGCAGCGACTGGAATTGGCTCCGCGGCAAGAAGAGGTGACGGGCATCGCCGAAAGTGTATACGAATAATGAATATCTTCCGCGGGCAGTGGTAGGGTGAGTTTCCACGGGTGGAGGAAATATGTACAATCCAGCGGTGGTAGAGGTGTCGAGGGGGGCGCGTGCAGTCGGTTCGGTATTTTCCCCGTTGCCTGTGAGCGTGGTGTTCCGTGGAGACCACCTCCGCCACCCCTTGAGGGAGGGGGATGGGTGTTCCCGAGAGAGACACGTTATATTCGTATACATACGCACCCGCGCGGCACGGGTGGGGTTGAAGAGCCGGCCGATCGATCCGCCGCCGCCGTGGTCGGTGCGGCTGGCGCGCGCTCTTGTTGAACGGCCGATGAATCTGCGGAAAAGAATTATTTGTACTCACGAAAAAAGACCATGTACCCATGTACATATTTTCTTGTGTTTGGTACATCCGCGTGACCATATTTCATGCCCGCTCACTGTTTACCAACATCCGTTTTGTTTCATCATCGTCATCGACCTTTTTTGCGGCCGTCGTGTCTCAATGGCCTAAACGCTCGAATATCTGCAGTAAATATCTGTATATACGACATATACTATGGTAAAATTAAGCAAAATTCTCATGTTCTTCCACCTCAGTCGTTTTATTTATGAATAAAGGTTCCGCAGACTGTGTTTACTACAGTAAAACACACACTGGACTTGCACACTCGCCACTAGACTACACGAGTAAACGACACGCGTGTAATACTATAATATATGCGCCTTTACTGCATCTGACTACAACAATAAATTCTCTTTTGCCTCTCTCTCTCTCACTCCCACTATTTTTTTTTTGTTTTTAATTACCTACGCACACGTCTATCGTGTATCGTTATTTTTTTATTACTATTATTGTCTGTTGTTTGTCCGTGTTGCGCGTAGGTAGCGTATGATACGTTATAGGTATGATGTGTATGTATTTTTTTTCTTTCATTACCGTGCCGCGGTTGATGAAAGTTTTTTTTGCCATCTAATAAAAATACCCTTTGTATTACAGTTTTTTATACAACAAAATCGTAGGTATAAAAACGTGCGATTGTATATAAGAAGTTAATAAAAAAAAAAATGTTCTCTCATTTTATAAGCCTGTAATAATAAAATTTGCGCGGCTATACATCGACGGCGAACCTATATAATATACGTCTACACTATTTTTAAAGACCACACCGTTATTCCTGGCATCTATGGACTCCGCTAAATTGTTTCCATTGGTGTTCGCTCCACTGTTTATAATGCATCTATGTAGATAATAATAATAATAAAAACAACACAATATAATATATATTATATATGTGCACGATAATATAGTGTATATTTTTATTTCTCGGACATGTTTTACGATTTAACTTTTCTCTCCTACACACACAACGCTGCGACGCCACGGCCGTTGGCGAAAAAATAAATTATAAATTGTGGGTTTATTTTATTGGATCTCCTAATAAAATCGTGGACTTCATTTACTGTGTAATAAAAAAAATAATACCGCCAGACAAATCTTCATTGATGATGATATCGCGCGCGTCGTCCGTTTAATTATAATTTTACAACTAGTCGTCGTCTGCTGACTACTATGGTGGAGGGTAACACGGTTTTCGTTTTACGACTATAGAAATAATACACCTAATACCGTAATTATTAAATAAATACCTGAAATTAATATCATATAATATTATAATATTGTCTTCAAAACGTACACACAGTGCCAGTGGGTGGATGCGGAATGATGGTTGCGCTCTGCAGAGAAAAAGGTTAGATACAGTTATACGACCCTCCGCAACAAGCGACCTGTAAAATTCGTAAACTTACAGCCTCGACGACTTTTACGACTTTTCCCTTTGCTCTTCTACCTCTCATTTCTTCCTCTTCTCTCAATTCCTCTTGTCTTTCGTCTCGCGTCATTCTCTATCATCTATCTCCCTCTTCTAACTGAATTAACTTGTGGTATAGGTATATACACTGTTGTGTACACGCGAGATTTATTTTTTTAGCCTCATATCATCGAAGGGTTTTCAAGGGGATTAAATTCTAATAATTGGTCCCTGCAGGGCATACGTCGTAAAATGCCATCACTGCATACTGAAAATATAATATACTTTTGGGTGGTGCCGCGAAGTGCATCGTTCTATATATATTTATTAGTGTATAATATCAACATCGAACACATCTCGAGGGGCCTTTTTTATGTCTTTGTGGTATGAAGTTAATTGTTATTGTATACAGCATAAGACGAAAAGCTTAATACCAAGGAGTTTATTATATATTAAAATGTAGGTACCGGTATACGTATATATGCAAAACCCCATCGTTGAGTACTTGATTGGCCGTACATTAATCTCGTTGGACCAGTCAGTAATTCATCATGTTCTTCGTTTTTTTAACGCTCTTATTATTGTAATTTTTAATACACATTATTGTTACTTTAAATAGTTTTAACGCGTTTGCCATAGCTTTATTATATATATTGTGTTATTTTCAACCATAGAAAATAATTATAATAAAGGACGTTATACGTTACAAGACTATATAATATATTAAAATATATATACCTATACCGTAAAAAAAAGAATACAAATCGCCTACGGCCGTATATCACGTCGTTTATCCATAATAATAATGATTAATCCTGTTTATAATGGCGTGTGTGCAATACAAATTACGGCCGTTGTCGATGGTATAAAAATTAAAATGCAAAATTAAAATATTCACTAAAACTTAATATAATTTTGGGTTACATGAATTTCATTAAGTCGCTGATGTGTATTCATACTTTTTACACATATACATTATGTGAATATATACTATACATATAATCCAGTTATTTAAGAATTTGATGATTAAAAATCAAACTATACATATACATCAGAATTGCTTCTATAAATAAAAAATCAGATGTAAAAGTTATGTATTTTTTTTTTTTTGCATTGGTTATCTGTACTATTATCGCTATTACCTGTAAGTAGAAGTATATTATAATATATTTCAAATTTTTATAGAAAAACTTCAACAAAAGATAGGTACTAACTATACGCATTACTTGCGTTACGTTCAAGCGTAGGTATAGGTTACGCGTAGAAAAAGCGTTGTATTTGAAAATCGTGAAAGAAAAATATTTCTATTTATTTTTGCACACGAGAAAACAAAGGGGAAAAAATTGAAATAGAAAAGTTCGTTCCTATTTGTCTTTTACGTCGAATAGAGGGAGGGTTACCATACATAAGCACTCGGCGAAATTAGCGTGTGCATAATACGAAAACGATGTCGTGTGTGCGCGTTTTTTGTATTTAGCAACCAATCAAGAGTGCGCGAACAAAAATGGCCGGAAACAATATAATCACATGGCAGTGCGTGTAGAGCGCCCCCCTTTCTATCATGCAGTATATATATACCTATGCTTATGTACATAGAGGTATATACCTACTTGAAAATCCCTCGCGCCGCTATTTATATATTTATATATAACTATATAAGGGCACCGTAAGTCTTCCCTATACTAGCGCGTACACCTAAAAAATCCGATCGCCACAACGATAATATCATTATAGAGTCGTTTCACATGTCTCGAAGTAGTTTTTCCAACCCTCCTCGTGAGAGCACATGATATATATGTATATGTATATTATAATAAATCGTTATTTATTTTATTTTCTCGGTACCTACCTAATATTTTTAATGTCCATTTCGCGTGTGAGACGCCTGTTAAGTAGCCGGATTTGTGTTTGGGTGGTAGGAGGAGGGGTATAAGCGCCGGCTAATTACAGTGTGCCACCACCACTGCCGCCGCCACCGGAGTGTACAACTTCATTAAGCGCGTGTAGGCGGGCAACCCCTCGACACCACCCGATCGCAATTCCTCGACCCCTGCCGCGCCTCACCCGAATGATAAGGGTATTAAAAGTCGATTTTCCCTAGAAAAAGAATATAATATGTACACTACTGTAGCGTGGTCGCAGTATAGATATATATTGGTTTTGGCCCGTGGGAATTTAATTAATATAAATGGAACCGGGCGAGAGGGAGTAAACAGATTACGTGTCCCTTTTTCGTATATCCAATATATACAATATACATGTATAGGTATGGTATACGTATACGACGGACACTCTGCTTCAGTGTAGCCGGGCGCTGCAGTGTGACGGGTTGATTGGTAAAGGGAGAGTTTACGGGGGGGAGAGGGGTAGTGGACGGGTTTTCCGTGGCGCGAGAGGGGGGATGTGGGTATTAACACGCAAAAGGGCGGACGGAGGCCAATTGAACAAATGAGAAACTCTCGTACAGTCGTTTATATACCACGCCGGCGAAATTTATGTTCGCAGTCCCTTAGTTATATTATATACATACCTACGCACCATCAACCTCTCCCCTGCGGGCCCTTTCGTTCATGTTACTTCGTCGTGTACGGTTTTCACGGGACAAATTCACTGTGTTCCTTAGTGTATATATATTATAAATATATACAATATAGGTGTAGGATGTATATAATTCAGTTACCCGACCAACCCATATAAAGTATTACGTGAATTTACGATGAATGGGTACATAAATGTATACATAAGACAAAGCGGTGCACCTACCTA
Organism: Sitobion miscanthi; assembly: GCA_008086715.1. Taxonomy (NCBI): domain Eukaryota; kingdom Metazoa; phylum Arthropoda; class Insecta; order Hemiptera; family Aphididae; genus Sitobion; species Sitobion miscanthi. The sequence continues at coordinate 22,228,269 of CM017798.1, read as the reverse complement.
TATCTAACCTGGAGGACAGAGTTTTATGGAAAAATCGCGATTTAATTAGTTTATTAAATCGTATTGGCTGTAGTGCGATAAAATTGTATGAAATAATTAAACAAACCCAAAACTTATTCAACTGCTGCAGCGCTGAACAACTACTGTAAATAATATATAATTAATAATTAGGTATATAGTATATTAGAAAACGTCAATACTATATATATTATTATTTTTAGGTATTGTTGTTATTATTATTATTATTATTATTATGTACAATACCGGGACCCGGAGGTAATATAATATACATAAATAAACCCGCCACTATAAATTATAGTAGTGTACTTAGGTATATATTATAGTTATACCTATATAGCGTTGGGAGTTTTTGGTTTCATTTCTAATAACCGTTAGTAATTAATGTTTTTTCATTGTATAAATAAATTGTACATATAGTACCCATGACAAATTGGATAGGTATCACCACAGTTTTACTAGTTTTGCGTAGTATGCGCATCTCCTTCACCTCCGGCCCACGTCGTAGTTCTCCACTTCTTATTGGTTAATTTTGTTCTATGTATTATATATGTATGTATATGATTGATAGCCAATTAGAAGTGGAGAACTACGATAAAGGCGAAGTAAAGAGGGATGTGTATCAAAATACCTGTGATGATAACTATCTAATTTGTCATGATTGTACCTGTATTATGAGTTTGGCAAGCCATAGTCAAGCATCCATATTGTATGTATTATAATAAGTGTTGTTTGTTTGTTTCAGTCGTACTTTTGGATACTACAACCGAGCCAAGTCTACGGTGGACTACGTACCCTTACGGACCGGACGCCAACGCAGCAGGGGTGAGTCAATAATCTTATACGATATTATGTAAACAATATTTTCTGTATTTCTTTGGTGAGTGAGGGAGATGGGGCGTTGAGGGAAATAGTTTTACATGTTGGTATAAATTTTACTGGCGTATTTTTCCACTAGATAAAATCTATAATATCATAAAAATCTACGACCAAATTATATGGTGTTTTGATGTTAAATGGACCGGATTGGTGCAGCAGCATCATTTCTGGCCCCGAAGAGATGACAGATTTTAAATTATATACTTATATTATAGTTATATATTATACGCAATCAGTGCGCGTGCCCGTAGAATTTTCTTATTTGTTTTTATGGATGCCGATAAAAATGCCACTGAAATAGTCTGACAACATGTGGAACGGATTAAAACGACAGTCTTGTATAGTGACCTCGGTGATACTGTGATAGTCGTCTTCGACAGCGGGGCTGGCGATGCTAATGGATTTTTTGATTCTATACCCTATCGAAACTCACATATATGACCGGGTGTGCCCTGATATGGTACGTTATTGGTAATCTTCTTTTACGATCTTGCACCCCTCTGCGTGGGAAAAACCGTATGCTCGTCCCGAAAATAATGCGCTTTATTCGTTATCGGTCCAGCACCTTTAGATTTCCCTAGGAAAACCTCCCTAGACAAAGAACCTCGTTTCCGAGAGAGAAAACCATTGGCTTTCCTTATCTCTGCCCGTCTCGTTGGATAACGCTTGATCGACTTTCTTTAATCGTTTATTATATACCGCATCACAACTCTATTGTAGCATGTTAATTTATATATATACCTACAGTTGGTATATAAAATCAAAACAGATTTGTAGCATTATTTCCACATAAAATACCTTTTCTATTATTATAATAGAAATTATGTATTTTTATTTAATATTCGGTTGTTTGAAAACTTGACCAAACCGCAATAAGCAAACATGATTACGAGTTGAAACTTTTATCCGCATTCGTAAAAAAGAATATTTTAATTTTGAACGTCGCCGGAGGTACGCGTGGCCGTCAACGAAAGAGGTCAACTAGCCGTCAAAAGTGACACATTCCCCGAAAAAAAATTAATTAACGTCCATCGCCGACTCGCGGAGCAGCTGTATTGGTGTTCACGCGACCGCCTGCACTGCCGCGCCACCATATACCGCCGCCGATAAATCCTGTCAATTATATTATGTATATAAGTTTTGAAATACTATTTTGGCCCTCCTTATTTTCGGACGCAGTGCTTAAGTAATAAGTATACATTCGAAACGCTGCAGATCCGTCGTGTTTCCTCTTATATATTATATATCACAGCAAATACTCGGTATATAAAGGGTTTTAGAAACTTTGTAGGAAACAAGTTTTACGGTTCAGCGCGTCGTGAGTAAGTAAGTAAATAAGTAAGTAAGTAGACGTAATACTGCGGGCGCGCGTGTACGATAAATAAAACGCCGTCTTGGGCGACAAACTCCGAGTGGACCATTTGACCGGTATATTATAACATTATGTACATTTATACGTGTTGCTGCGGCCAGCGTCTGCAGCGTCTATATCCTATATTATATTATATGTTTCCCGTATGCGTTAAAGTGACTACGGAAATACCATGAGAAACACCACGATGGCACGATACGCGACATATATATATATATTATTAGAATACAATAATATTATTTTATATAATTCCGATTCGCAAATGCCCCTTTCTTCTATACATCCGCCTCCCGCCACGTGTATCCTGCGGAAACGACTATTGGACGTTTATCTGTCCGTCGCGGGTCCGGGGCTGTAAAAATATTATATACATTTTACTCACACACGTATATATATAATATAATATATTATATTACCGACGCCTTGTATTAAAATCATGTTATAATCGACACGTGGTGTCGGCCCTCCCTGGATCGCACGCAACATCGGATTGAGTTATTATTGTGTATAGTCCCGTTTATACCTCATAGACACCGCCGCACGACTATATATAATATATTTACAACTTAATGCGTACAGGGGTGGTCCACAACGATTTCCGATTTCCCTGCGTTGGTTATACACGAGCAAATAGAAAAAAAAACGGTTGGCCTCCCCTGTATAATTTATGCACAAGCTCGGACACGTGAATTTTGTTTTTATTATATTCCCTTCGCACGCGCGTTTCTCCCCTGGCGACTCACACCTATATAATAATTTACTTACACGCGTTTTTATCGTAAAGTTATTATCATGTACATTATTTATATTATGTGTATCGTTCAGCTAACACCACCTTGTATATCGAATATTGTATAGGTAGGTCGTGCATACTAATTGTAAGTATCAAGTTTGTTCCTATGGTACCTATTATATAAGATGTTCCTAATATAATATATTATTATATCATGCGTGGCGATCATCTGGCAAATGAAAAAAAATCGGATTTTCAAAACTCTAGATTGAAAAATTATTGGATTTTATTTTTCACGCCGATATATTATTGATGTGATATCCTGCTAACTTTGAGAAATCTAGTACATAATATATAAAAATAGATATAATAATGAGCTGTTATTTAAATTAAATCCATTCAATCAAATTATTTGTTGTCATTGTTAAACAACGTTTGTTCTTCAAGTAACTATTTTATACTCGAAAATCTTGAATCACTTATAATCAAGTTGAACCTACAACTGAACCTTTGCTATTTTTAAATATGCGCATACTTCCAAAATTCTAAGGAAATCTTAAGTACAAAATGATTTTTTATGTTATTATTTCCAGTTCCATAATCGTTTTATCCAAATCAAACTGTAAATTCCCTCAAATTTCGATAACGGTACATAACGATTATTTTTTATATTATCAACCTAATTTATTCCTCTATAAAGATCGACTAGTCGATCGTGATAGACTGCTGCGGGTTGGCGTCCCCTGTTCTAGGTGGTAATACTACCTATATTGTTATGTATCCGAGTCCGACCGCGACACCTCCGTATAGTAAACCTATATATTGGATATTATAATAATATTATATTATCCATACACGCGCGCGCACTCGTCGCCGCCATAAGTCTCAAGTCCGTTCGACTGTTCATATAATATAATATATATTATATATCCCATAATATATTACACATATTATTATTTCCGCATGCGCGGCGATCGGTCGGCCCGGGAGTGAAAACGAATACCGGATTTTCTAGGGGGGTATAATAATATTGTCGTATCCGCGGCGACGAGTGCGGAGGGATATAAGGCACACCACCTATATAATATATTATATAATAATATGTATATAGTGTCGAGAGGGAGAGTAATCCGATCGGTAAAATGGTGGCGCGGTCGCCCGCCTATACCTATACATAATAATATAATATTATATCGCGCGTGGCGTCCGACGGACGAGAAGCCGTATACGGATTTTGTTTCGGACACATATTAGGTACTATTATGTACCTATACAACGGGCGTAGCGCGTGCGTGCGTTCTTGTGCGGCGGTGTCCGTCCGTCCGTCACCGTTCGTTCGCGCGCGAGCAAGCGGTATACCGCCGCCGCCGGAGGCAGCGTACGAAGTAGGCGTGTCCAGCGAGTCCAATTAAAAGCGTCGTCTCTTGCTCCGGGTATATAATATAATATAAGTAAACGTGCTTGGAATTCTCCGCGTGCGATGTGTACAAAGTATCCGCAGTCGTCGGTCCCGCACATCTCCTAATATCACATGATATAATATATTATGATACAAAATATATATATTATATATAGATATGATATTAAGACATATACAATATATTAGGTATATACCGTATTGTCGTTCGGATGGATGGTGGGGGGAGGGGGTCCAAGTGTGAAATCGCCGCACGCCATTGTATATTATTGCACATCGCCTTGAACCTCGCCGCACCGAAAAACAGAAGAATAATACCAACTATATTGCAATGATACTGTACTATTATGGTAATAAGACGTAGCTAATAACTATAATAAATAACAATTATTATGATGCGCTTTTGTGGAAGCATAAATACGCACACCCCGCAAAAAATTATATTATTATCTAATATCTATATAATATAATGGACAGGTATAGGTAATTTTCTATTTTAACGCCGAAGGGACATTATGTAGAAAAAAATCAAGACCTCTAAGATCCTTTTCTTTTAACAAATAAATCATATTGTTCTCCAAAAGTAATATTTTTACAATAATCATATTAAATACGTCGATAATATGTACATAATATTATGACCGTGGAAATTATATAATGTGGGTTTGCATAACTAACTCGACGCCACAAAAAATCTCGGAATTTTGGCGCCCCCGGCAAATAATATAGACATTTTCCGGGCCCAATCATTTCGGCCAGACTAAATATTATTTCAATATTTAGATTTACATAAATATATTATTATAATATAACCAATTATAATAATAAACGTTCGTCAAAAATATTATATTTGTGGTTTTTCGTCGCAAGTTAAAATATATTATAATAATAATATCTTTTAATATAATTCAATTATTTTTAAAATCATAGTCAAAATACATTGTGATCTACATTAAGAACAACCTTGTTGTTGCCATATTTTTTTTATTCGGTGACTATAGTTTATTCACGAAATTAAAAGTTGGTGACGGTCAATACAATATTTTTTTTTGGAAATTCCAACATTCCAAAAATAGTAGAAAAATTAAGTGAAAATTTACCACTAGATAAATAATAATTAATAGGTTTCACTTAGATGTATGACTTGGATTATATTTATATGCATAAAGATTAGAAATAATTATTTGTCATTTAGTGGTCGGGAGTAGCGTGTTAATTGAAGTATTTTAGTATCACTACACTACTACAGTACATAATAGTAATATATAGTAGCGACATACTAAAGCACAATAAAAAATTTACGCTTAGTGTAATAAAAATTATCACTATCTACTATTGATGATAGTTAAAAATATTCTATGTTCAAATTAGCTTCTAAATTTCAAAATGATAAATTATGTTACTATAGCTGATAGCGTATACTGTTTTCATAATGCAAAATAATGCAATATAATATGATAAGTGATAAATATTAAATGATAAAATGATAATGATGAATGTATATAATTTTTGGTTTATTTTGAATCTTGTAAAAAGTAGCAGTGACGAGATACTTTTTTTTTAGATTTACTCAACTTTAACATTAGCACGCTACTAAACAAACAGTATATAGCGCCCCAACCATTGGTATTTTGGTAACTATAAAAATATTAGCCACCGATGGACGATAGGTGAAAACAAATTTGTGTAATTTCAATTTGTTTGGTGCATCAAGCCTATAATCTGACTGCTGTGGTAATGCTCCTTTGGCGTTAATAAAAATAATTATTTTAGAATGATAATTTTTTTCTAATTTTCCACTCGCCCGTACAGATTGCGTGTCTCTGCAAAAGTTACATCGTCGTCGTATTACATTAATATGTGTACGATTTGTTCGGTGCGTTTATCGTTATTGTATATATAGGTACCTATATTATGTAATATAATATGCAGTACAAATAACGAATTATTACTTCGATTAACAATATAATGCGGGCACGTGCAAATGTACTGAAACGAGCGTAGTAAATTTCATACTATATAGTAGGTACACATCCGCGAAGCGCATATTAACATAACCGTCAATTACGGCCGTCAACGCCGATGTGCATTTTATTCTAATGTCAATTATTACAATGCGTTCGGCCGTGTCCCTAACACTCGTGCAGCATACGTCGTATAATATGTATATATTATTATTAGATGCACCGCAGAGTCCGTGCGCAGTCACCACTTCGGATGTACAGTGACAGTTATTACGATATTTTAAATTACAAGACGACAAAACGATAATACAGTAATAACCGCTGCCGCCGTCATCAGTACCTAGGTATAATAATATACGATATACTATAATACATTATATTTGTATAATATATGATAGGCATGCGCTCCACGCATGGTCACTAATATTCACATGATATTAATATATACCGACCGTTCATAGGTAGGGTACTCGTATAATATACCTTAACGAACTCGATGAAAACCGTGGCCTCACGTGGTGGTCGACCACTATAAGCTGTATAGATACGTGCAGTGGATTTCGACCGAAAACGTTAATTCATACGATATTATAATAATATGTCGCCGGACCGATCACATATAGCTGGCCGAGTATGTAATATTCAGTGTGAGTTTAATAAAAAAATACAATAATAAAGGTACAAATCGTGTTGCCGAGGTTTGTCCCGATCCTGCAAGAAGTAAGAGCCCGGCGTTCATAAAATACGGTGGCTGATCGACGTCAGATCGTGTTGATTAAGAAAACGTGTGGTTTTCACACGGTTAATAAAAATTCGCTTCGTGTAAGACCCTATTATTATATTATACAACTATAAAATCATTCGTGTCGTTTATACTTGTTTCGGTGACGACTTTACACGTATACATTACATAAACCTATTGATAAATCTTATTTTAGTTTTGGTCCATGCCAATATTTGTTCGGAGTTCGGCTATACAATATTTAAACTATATAATTTAATAATTTATTAATATAACTACCTACGCGTAAATATCACCTACACGGGTTAGTACGTATTTCCTTGGTGTTTTTGACGTTTTCGTACTTTTTTATGATTTTTATGTTTGCTAAAAATTATTAGCAGCTCCATCTTAATAGTATATTTTCTGTTTGCGGGTTGGTCAATTTTTTTACGAGAAGACAAAAAAATTTTAAAATATAGATAGGTATGTCTACCTATACAGCTAGGTAGGTACCTACATTGTTTTTTTTGTTAATTTTATTTAACACGGTTTTTAACTGTAGTCGACTTTATGGGGTCTATCCGACATTTATTAAACGGTCGTATTTTAGCAATAAAACCGTTTAACGTTCGCGATTGTCCATTAATTTCGGACAAGTAATCGTTAAATTTATTGTTTTCTCATTGAAAACTATTAAAGTCACCCACGTCCCCGCCTCCCGTGGCTTTATTGCGAAGGTATCGTGTTATCAAAATATAACTTCCCGTATATATTATATTTACTGATTACCAGGATAAGACTAAAGTTATGTAACTATAAAGTTTATTTAATATAATTTACAGACAATATTTATATTGCCACAATGGTGTACTCGAATAAACAATTCTATGTTGTTTATGTACCTATATAATATTTAAGAATATTTGTAATTAAAAATAAACCATTACGTAATATATACCTGATTTATTATAATAATACATTATAGTTAACTTAACTATAATATATTATGTATTAAAAAAGTCTATTATACTTTGTATAGTAAGTGGAAAGGTAACAATTAATACGTTTTTAATCAAATAACAGGCTGGTACAACTTTCTATATAAAAGTTGATACCCACTACAGTATAATAGTAAATAATATATATCTTGTATATTAATTCGTATATAGGTACTTCAAAATAATATTTATTTAATGTTTTTTTTTAATTTTGCATGCTAAATGCTAAAATATAAAATGTATTTGTTCTGACAAATAGTACAAAATATAACCTATTTTTGTACTCAAATAAAATACCTACATTTTTTTATATAAACTTTTGGATATAGCCATATAGGTAATATATAGTTATAATTTTTTAAATAATCATTATTATTATTATCTAACAAAGTAATAATGTATTTTAATATCACGTATTATAACCACGTATTTTTGTTAATACCTATAATATAATATGATATACCTAAATGTACGTGTATAAAGGTCAATATAAATAATTATCAATCATAAAACTATATTATGTTGGATTAAGTCATATTTAATAAAGATATATTCACAAGAAAAAAAAATTCCATTATTTTTTTTTATTTTGGTTGAAAACGTCGCACGGCAACGTTTATTTCTAACATTTAAAAAATTTATACTTTGCATAATCAATAGTCTTATTCTGGTTAATATACGAAAATGACCGGTTATATAGGTGCAATCTAAAGATAATAACTTCTTTGGTACCTGTGATTTATTACTATTTTTTCGTTATATATATAATTTTATTTGCTACACATATTTTGTATATTATTATATCCAAACGTGTATTAACAGTACGCTATTATACGTAGGTATATCTTGTTATTAAACTTAAATATTTAAAACAAAGTCCTGCAATATGACATGTAAACATACTTTTTTTAAATTTTCAAATTGTCCAATTAAATCTAATAGCTAGGCATTGGCGCAACTAGGTCTAAAATATTGGAGGGGGGCTGAAGCCCTACAATAAATTTAGTCAACGTGGGCCATGGGGGGCTTCATTGCCGCAGCCACCGAACAATAATTAATTGAAATAAAAACAATCATAAAATATTATTAAAAATCATGTATCTACTTCTATGTAGTATTTTACATAAAATATGACATAATCGATAATCTCATAGATTATAATTTTTATCCTTTTATTTTTATTATTAACTATAAAATGATCTAAGACAGTATCACTGTCTATGTTATTAGTTAAGTCTCTTTCAATGCTTAATAAAGCTAAATTTGAAAAACGGTCTTGTAACATTATTGAACGTAGCCAATTTTTTACCCGTCGCCTAGCAGAGAATGCTCTTTCACAAGTAGCACTACCAATAGGAATTGCATAAGCTATGTTCAACAATTTATACAAGTTTGGAAAAGTGCTAGGTGATACAATTTCAGCCATTTCTTGACTTAAGGTATGGACGTATGGTGACCAGATATAAATTATAATTCAAATATATATTTATATACATATATCTACATAGGGCTACATGGCTACATGACAATATTAAAATAATTAAATTTACTTACTTTCATGTTTTCTGAAAAACTTGGAGGATCGTCTGGATTATTTTCATTTTTAATAGTATCAACTGTACTATAGTACTGGATACTTTTTTTGGTTTATTAAAAATACTAAATACATTTTTTTTGTCTATTTTTACTCACCAAAGTATAACACCAAAATAAAACACTTCCGAGGTCTAAATATTAAATAACACTGCAGTCTGTAGTAGTGCAATATACAAACACAACAGAAGTACAGTACAGTATCGTCACTATCGGTTTGCACACACGTAATTCATTAGCACGGGCCGCGGAGAATCCCAAAACACCGATCGACTATTCGACTGATTATTTATTTATAGTCGGAAATACTGGAAGTTCGATTATTAGACGTTTTCGCAGTGAACCACCGCAATATTCCACCGTCCTCCGTCACATTTATTAGATAACAATATTATTATTAATTATGTAGAATTGTAGGAATTACAAAATAGACTATAATAATAATATTTTATATTTATACAATTTTCTTTTGAATAATTCTCTGCGTCATATACTCATATTATTTAGTACGTATCTCACTATCCCATGCTTAAATTATCATTAAATTTTAAATAATCAAAGAAATTTGGGGGGGCTATAATACATTTTGAGGGGTGGGGGTCTAAGTCCCCCCCCTAGTTGCGCCAATGTAGCTAGGACAAAAAACTATTTCAAACTGTACAGAACGTATACATTTCGCACGTATACCCACAATTTACAGCAGATATGAATACAACCAATTGCTGCACTGTAGTGTCCTAAATAATTCAATTCAACGTTGCAAGGAAGCATTTTCAATTGTATACTCGATTTGTTAATAATTTTCACGCGTTTCGCTACGATTTAATTTTGTTTTCAATTTAAACTTTCATGTTAAGAAAACAATTGCTTTTCATAGTTGGGTGTAGTAAATTATATATTTTTAACGTTCGGATGAATGTCATGAAACTGAAATTCTGTCAAAAACAACGTCATCTACGTGTTTTTACGGTCATCTGTGCTGATTATAGTTTTTAAGCCGTTGTCGTTGCGGGAATGATTAGTCAGCACTTTTAAGACGAGATTATACTGCAAATATTGTTGAGAGGATTTATTTGGACCGTGAGAAACCGTCACACCGGCGACGGTGGGGCCAGATAAAACATTACTCCATAGTCCATACACACAACACCTACACACACTGCTGCGCACACACTCTTGAACGTGTTTGATAAAAAAAAAAAATAAGTATAATATGTGTATATAATAATCGGAGATGAGAGAGAGAAATGGGAAGGATATTATAAGCTGCAGGATAACCTACGTGGCATTTTGAAAATTGATTGGGTCGTCGCCGCCGAACCGCTCACTCCGTTAAAGGTCAATTAAATCGGGCCTGACATTCCGGCCGACGGCAAAACGGAAATACGTTCGTGGCCTGGGGAATTAGCATACACGACTACGGTGTTTTCCCCTCATATATGCATACACGCGCGTTATATTATTATAGGTACACACGACCATTATCCGACGGTGTTTGTGCGCGCCTTTTGTGCCCCGCGCGTTCGATATTGTCGCCGCCGCCGCCGCCACGTACCTATATGTGTACATCGGGCGCGAGTTTCTGTTACAGGCTACAACAATGTGTACGTGTGAGAGGTAAAAGAATAACATTTATACATATACTTAAATAATACACACTGCAACGGCGTCGGCGGGTGTGTGCAGGTGAAGGGGTTGCTGATGACGGGGCATATTATACTGCAGGATCAGGCTGAAACCGAAGAGAGTGGGAGTGGAGGACAAGGGGTAAACATATCGTGTGTGTGTGTGTGTTGTTTCGAATTTACATGTACATAACATTATCCGGTGAATTATTACCATTACAAGTTCAGGTCACACCCAGGACGCAAATCGCGCGCGTTCGGACGTCTTTATTCTTATACATTTTTATGTTATATTCTTTTTTCATCGTCGTTCTTTCTATTTATTCCTGCATCCATACTCCATACACATATACCGTATACGTTTATATCCTGTTCAGTCACAGCTTTTTCGATTATGTATAATGGCTATACGCCTATACCTAACTCGAGAAAACACTTACATTTCCAGAACAAACAACAAATATACGTCCAGGACGTATTTGCAGGTATATTAGCTATTAATATTTTTTTTACATCAGAGTAAAAACAATTTGTTTGTACGCAGGCGGCAACTCTGTTGAAACAATATTTAAATGTTTTATATAAACAATTAATCATAAACGATGTAATATATATCATATTAATATAATACAATCTGCAGAAGATGTAGTGCAGTAGCCAGTTTATTCGTAATATTATGCGTGAGTAGATACATTGTTCACTATTGTTGTATATATTTTGCGAGTTAACGATCATAATAATCATCATCATTATCATAATGTTGATTGACGGTAGACTCGACGTTGTCAATATATATATATATATATATATATAAATAGAAAGACAAATATGATAATTCGTTCATTTATATGTTAAATTTCGTCGTGATTATTATATACGGAGGGGAAAAGGATCATAATAATCGTTTTATCCCCTTCTGAGTCGCGCTGTCTACACAACTGCAGTTGATTTTTTTCATCGTAAAAGTTTTTAAATTATAAATATTTTCATGACGAAATCGTTGCTAACGATAGTCGGCGGAGGCGGTGATGGGCATACCAGCGAAATGCGTCGTTATATTATACATTTGCACATTATTAGAAGGTACATATATGCTACATCTAGGTAGATTTATATGTATATATCGTAGTAATCATAATAATGTTAAGTGCAGCTACAGGGCGCTGGTACCGGGGGCGACGGATCGGGTAAATGAGAAAACTCGGACATCGCCTCCGCGACCGTTTCCGGTTATTAGCGCCAAGGCGGTTATATTATTTGATCGAAATGGATTTTAAATCGAGCCATGGGTTTTTTTTTTTTGAACGGCCGATGGCGACGAATAATATAATAATCCAAGAAAGTGTATAGAAAAACCGTAGCCGCAGCCGCAAGCCGCCTCTGCAACAGCACAGACAAAGGATAGGTTGTGGTTTTCTGGATCATTTCACGGTACGGTGGACGTCGTAGCCGCCGTCATCATCTTCGTCGTGTTGCCCAGGCCTCCCTTAGGACGAAACGCATTTAGAATTACTATATATATTATCGCATTACAGTGTATATACAGCGTGCGCGCGTGCGTGCAGGAAAACCGTGAAAACAGGACCCGCGAACAATTATCATTATGCGTATTAAAATAGACATTGCTGTGGCCCCTTTCATGTATTCGAGTTCAAAGTATCGTACAATCTCGTCGATAGTCGGCAGTGGCCGTTTAATTTCATTAACAATTTCTTTTTGTCGGGCCGAGTGGTGTGACTTTTCAATTGGAAACGTATTTCGACGAGTTCACGAGCCACACCTCAACATCGTCATCGTCATCGTCGTCGTCAGTACAGTCGCTTGTTATTATTATTATTTTTATCTAGGGGGCCATATTAGGTACCGTATACGGTGTAGTGTAGTGTACTAGATGTAGTATACCATTATAATAATGTTATAAAGTATATGTGCGCAATGCGCTGCGCTCGTACTTTATAACATTGTTATATTGTGTGCGTCGCATAGAAGACGAGTGGAAAAAAAAAATAGACGATAGACAACGACGACGATTACACGACATAACAATGACGGCGATGTAATAATACTCGCCGGGTTCGGAAGAGTGAAAAAAATGACCACCGCGGCCGCCCAGATTATTATAATGACTCCTGCGGTCTCTCATCACCCACGAAAATAACGCGACGGAAATTTCTTTTATAACAATTGGCGAACACAATGGCCGTCGTAAGATTCGGTCGCGTACGGATACGCATATATATAATAACACTATGTACACACTTACACTGGCGCGCGTGCGTTATTATATTGTTATTATTATTATTATCATCATAGTCGGCAAACACCGACGGCGCGACGGCAGGTCGTCGGGCGTCGTTGAAATCGTTTCCTTCCTTAGATATTATAAAAAATGTAATGAGCGTTTTTGCCCGTTTTGTAGTTGTTGTCATTATTTGTTTTTTAACATTCTCGTGAATGCTATATTATATTAATATATACCTATCTATATTATACATATATAATTGTATTTATGCGCGCACGGCAAATGAAAATAATAATAAATGACCGCGACAACGTTTTTTTTCTCCTCCGAGACGACGCCGGTAAATTATATTTGTAACACCTACTTTATACAATATACACAACTACACGTTCATTGTTCAACACAGACAGTCGTGGTGCCCCGTTATTTTATCGTCCGATATACATACATCTGCACGGCGTGTCGGCGTATAATATTTACTATTTAGTTTCCCGGTTTGAATTTTAAGCTCCATAATATGATATAATACATATATAATATTTGTGTTTTATAATACACAACAGTGATGACTGTATAATGGGATTTTCTGCAGTTCAATAAAAGTATGGTTAAAAAAAAAAAAATCCATTTGCGATTTTGTTCACAACATAATTTTTGTCCGCAAGATCTCGACGTGTTTCGATAATCCTACAAGATATTAATACCCAAAAAATTATAATACGGTGCCGTATTACAGGCGAACCGACTACATAATTTATTATACCTAAACCATGTAGGCAAATGGTCGCGATACGTCATATTACATATTTATATATTATTATGTTTTCGGTGTCGTGCAGCTATTCTTATACGTTTATACATATGACGTGTGCGCGCGCGCGTGTCTATATGCAAATATTATTATAATAACATATATATAATATGTATACAATATATTGGAACAAAATCGTCGGCTCGTTAATTCCTCAGATTTATTAACGCAATATGCTTCAGCCGTGTATAATATACGCACGATAACTATACAGTACAGTGTAACCAAATATACATATATATTATACAGGGATGACGAAATTAGTACAAATCGAGTGTGCGCACGCAAATCCGAAATTAACGAGCCTGTTCGTGTCAGCAGTCATCGTGATTGTTGACAAGGGTGCAGGCGATGGTACTTTTCTGCGCAGGCATCATAAACAGGGCGTATACCTGTGGTGTGTATATATGAAATGTACGTGCAATAATACGAATAATAACAAGCAGAGACGAAATTTTCGTCGCCGCTGCCACTTGTCAATTTTCGTGCAAAACGATAAACCGTCACGCAACGACCGGATCCGCCGGATTTCACATTGTACGCCGTGCCTATATATGTATATATTATTTATATAATATTACATCGTAAAATAATAATAATACCACACGACCAACTATAGGCGGTAGTGTATCTACTACAGCCGGGACATCCCCAAAGGATTACACGTCGATATTTTTTTCCCCATACCAGAGAAAATCAAGTATATAATATACGCGCCTGTGTGTATAGTGTATACTATGTACGTGTTTTCGTCGTCGTCGTCGTTGTTTTCCTTTGATCGTCGCTCTGCTGCAGCATCGTGTATGTGTGTATACATATGCATGCCTACGTATGTATGCGTGTGCGTACCCCCGAGGGAGTTCATTAATAATAACGCGTTGGATATATGTATAAGGGAAATTAAACCTCTGCTCGTACGTACATATAATATCGAATTCGCCCAAGTTTTTATGACCGGCCACGATATTTATGACGTACGCCACCGCCGCCGCGTCGGTCAACTTTTACGACCGACCGCCGATATAACGATGCGCCTCCTCCATGATACATGATAATATAAACCACAGAGTATATTGTACACGCACGTATATATCGTACATATTATACCCCGCCGACTAGCCTAACCCACACGCTATTTGCTTAACACGAAGAGAAAACTTACAGACGAAAAAGGTAAAAAAAAAAATAATATATTTCTTTATTATATAGTACGAATGTTCAATGCCGTCCGCATAAAATAATATATTGTTATGGTGTAAAACGCGTTATAAAATCGTATATGGATATACTGTGGTATAATTTAGGGTCTTATTTATCCCTGTATCTACCTGCGTTGCAGTACTTCGTCGGCGAACGGCGTGCATGCAAATAAATATCGTCAAATTCGTATTATAGCTAGTGATGGTACCGAACGCGGTCGCGACTCGCGGGACAAACGACGCTTCGAAAAAAATTCACGAACGAGGAAGTTGTAAACCCGGTGACGGTTGATAAAGGTACACTGCTGCACACGCGTGTTATGCACTGATGAATACATGAATATATTTACACATGCCTATAAAATATATACATGTACATAATATTATATTACCATGCGAATTTCACGTCTCGAGGTGGTGGGTTCCAACGGTGGGTCGTGGTTGTGTGTGTGTGTGAAACGACGACAATATGTGTAATATGTGCACATTCGACAAGGCATACATAATATGTAAAGTGCAATCTGCAACCGTCTGGTGTATCCGTTTTTGATCGCACAATAATTCCGGTCCCTGCTATGCGTACATAATATCATGTAGAGGTCTAGATATAGCTCGTATCAACGTCATTTCAATGTTTGAAATTCATTTTCGCGACCGCCGGAGTGGTTTTACATGCGAAAGTATATTGTATATAATATTATTATAACGCTGCAGTGCATTGTCGGCAGGTATATGACGATATTTTCAAAATAAACTATTATATTATTTCGTTGAAAATTCCCAAACACGCGCTACATAATATAATTATTATATAGGCACCCGTATATTGATATATGATAGGTATTAGACGTGTGTTGTAGCCGTGTAGGTAATATTATTTGCGAGTTGGTAAACTTAACCGGAGACGTTATAAAACTCGCAGTTACCCATTTTAGGACGACGATAAAAGTTAATTTTTAGTATAATAATTTATATGGATATAATGTAACGTTTCGACTCCGGCATACGGTATGGTTGTATAGATAAATATAATATTATAACATACTACATAGGCATATATAATAATATTATATAGTCGGTTATCGGATAACGAAACTAAATAATATTAATTAAACGAGCAAAAGTTCGTCTTCTGCTCTCTCGCACTTGGACTTTTATCTAGACATATGTGTTGTACAATAACTTTTGCCGTTGATTATAACTAAACTTATGATGTACAACACGACGCACCGGGGCGTACGGTGTTCTAGCGCATATTACTGCGTACAAAATATATCACAAATATATTATAATATATATCAAAGACGTTTTTAACGCAGAACCGGTGGTATTCGACAAAACGTCGGTTCTCTCTATATATTAATATATGTATTGGATATCATAGGTTAAAAGGAAGTTGATAAATGTGCTAATATACATATTTATATAAATATAAATAATATAAACTAGCTTTGAACTTGACGGCGAAAATATTTCAGCCATCCGTTATATTGCGCAGCTGAATTTCAACGAGCATGACTATTAAACGCAGCTACCGCGGCGACGTCTCACGTCTCGCGTGACATTTCGAGTAAAAACGCTTTTGTGCGAAAAATCGTCGTCCGTCTCGCCGGGTTTACGTGATTTTTGTGGACAAAAAGGAAAACTGATAAAACGGAAAAGATTGAAGGGGTTAGGAATGGATGAAAAAAAAACCAGAGGTCATAAATATAAGGATCGGGTGAAAGCTCGCTGACCCATGCTTGGCCCACGAGTTTCGGATTACTATATAGCTGCGACGGTGAAGCCGCGTGTATATATATTATAGTTGCCGCGCTGCAGAGAGGAGAGAACATTATTGCACGTTTATATATATATATATTATATATAACCAGAAGCGGTGGCAGAGCCAAAACTTTTGAGCAATAATTAATCGGGTTGGCCGCAGCAACAAACTTATACTGGCGTTCGTATATACCGCGCGGGGGAAACTTCTCTGCAGCGGTCGGCGGTAGTGAGCGGTAGATCTCCTCCCTCCCACCGTCGTTTACTCGTCAAGAACATTCTTTTAAATATCAGTTCAGAGGTCTTTTTTTTCATAATTTTATATTTGGTTTTTTTGTCTTTTGTCATTGTCGGGCCGCGTTGGTGGCGGCATATCTGGTTTCTCGCGGCTAATGAGCGAAACACCCCTAGCACGGACCCCGCGGATTTCCACGACCATCGGCAAAGAGTTATTTACTCGTATTATTTCGGATATATCGCTGGCCATCAGTCAACTGATCCCGTGGGGGGTGCTGCTGCAGTGCAAAGCGCGATCGTTGCTTTTTTTCTCCCCCTTGTTTAATGATCCGGAATGTGCTGCTGCCGTGCCACGAAATCGCATTATTCGTGAAACGTTATATAGAATTTCGCGAAAAACTCTCATTCTACCCGACCATGATCCACCGCCACAACGAGTCTTAAAGATTTGTTCATTGTTATACCCTCCCTTAAATCCTTTGACCCGGTTGTGGTAAATAAATAGAATTATTTCGTCGTACTATATAATAATTATTTTATAGCGTGTTGGACATTGGTAGTAGTATACGAACTGTGCAGTGTGTGTGTTCAGTGATCTTCACGCGCATTCATGCATTTATTGCCAACCCCATCGCCTAAATAATAATATTTCCAAGAGAATATTTTATAATTTTATATACATATATAATATATATAGGGTCGTTGTAATCGTTGTCGTTTTCCCGTGAATAAAACATGCGGCGAATTTGAATTTAAATCGAAAACGGGGTCGGTTTTAATTAATTTTCTTTTTTCTTCACTACGCTGCGAACAAATCAATAAATGGAAATTTCACGAGCACACCGCACTTGTATATATATTATTATATTATATTATATTGTATTGTTATATGCCATGTATATTGCGATATTGTAAGGGCCGTCATCGTGTCTATATTATATATTCTTTGAACTGGAAAACGCGCACCCCTCCCCCCACCCAATTGGCCTGATGGCATCGAAATGCTCTTTTCCGCGCAACCCGACAAAATATTTCCGTTCTACTATTAAAGAGGACACGGTTGTTCTATTCTATTATATACTATTTTTTTTATGTACCTATCAAATAACGTATGACGCCGTTGACGGGCTTCGTCTGCTGACCCGAACTATATATGCCTTTTATGTAACTATCGCTGATGTCAATGTATATACCACAACACGAATAATCCGAATTATTATCGTCCAATACATAATATATAGGTATACGTATATAATAGTGCGCTGCAATAATATTAACTTCTAGAATTTTTTGATTCTATTTTTCCACATTAATCGTTACTGCTGTATAAAATGTACAGCAGAGAGTACCTATACTCCCTTCGCTTATAAATTATAATACCTATACTTACAGTTTACTGGATACATATATTATATTGTTTGTAACATATTATACCTATATGCAGGTATACAACGTGAATGCATATTACATAAGAACCGTTCATTAAATGCTGCGGTGTATGTATATGATTTTTATCGGTCATCTAGATCTCGATTGTAGTGCATATAACTATACACGTACAAACGTTTTTATTTTTCGTTTAGTTTTAGACATAATCTGCAAAGACCTTAGAACACGACGTTTCTACGACGACGGTGACGGGTCGCACGTACCTATGATATAACTATACACAATACATATTATAATATAATGTAAGGCCGTCTGCGTGCAGTGTTTTTTTTTTTTTTATTATTTCTATAATATACGTATATTTTATTCGTGATAGTTTTGAACTTTGAATTTCCCATGTTCCACTAAGGTTGATTTGACGGTCGTGTGCGCGCCGTATATATATATATATACGTATATAAATACACGAGACTGGACAGAGCTGGGTTGACAAAATAAAAAATAAAATATCGCATAGAAATACGAATAACGGGATTGAATGGCAAAACGACAGCGCGCACTTTCGTCGAAGTACGTGTACATACGTATGCGCTAGTGCAGTCGTGTGCGTATGTATATTTAAATCCAATGACATATATCTACACGTTGGGTCCAAAAGAATAAATTACATTTTACCGCGTCACCTTTTGAAAACCATACATTGGCGGCACCGGCAGCGGCGTGGACCGCAATCTTTTGACGTGGACATTTGCATAATGCGACAAGTAGCCGCTGCTTTTCTGCTTCCGCCGTTACCTCTTCGTACGTTTTCTTTGTGGACGCGCGCGCTCACACACATACACACACACACACACCACATTACAACCGGCGGCATGCGAACGACCACCAATAATGTATAATAATAATAAATATATGTAGGCAGCTAGTTATTATATATTATGTAAACCCTTACCGCGTCGTCTCCGACTACATACCGTCATCATATATGTTATATATACTTTTATTATGCATATTATATATAAATATATAATATAATATGTATATCTAACTCTTATTAGAATTGAATCTACCGGTTGTTAATGTAATTATCCCGGATGACGTTTACAAATCGACGACGCTGGATTATATTATATTCTCCGGATTCCTTTTCCACGGTAAAAAAAAAAATTATATTATATTATATTATATGATAATAATAATAATAATAATAATAATACAAGTATGCAATACGCCGCGTGTACCTCTATAAAAAAAAAGGAGGTAGCCGCACTGCAGCAACGTGTTGTCTCGGTTCGCCCCATTAATGGCACTTTAATAATGCGCGCGGCAGCGGCGGGCAATTAAATACACATTATAGTTATGCGTGTGTGTGTGTGTGTGCGTGTGTTGTGTGTGAGCGCGCGCGCTGGGCTTTTTATACGAATGCTATCGTGAGTCTTAGAAAAAAATTACTATTTCTTCGCGGCCGGTCATCTGTTGCGGCGGGTTGTGTGTACGGTATTATATTATATATATATATATATTATATTACTACCCGCGCGTTTCCTCCCTAATGATGAATACCACAGAGTCGCCGCCGCCGTCGTCTCCACCGTCTTCTTTTTTACGTTTTTTCCCCTACACGCATATATATATATATATTATTATTATTATAATTCACATATATAGTAATTTTTTTTTCTCTTATACGAACCGCGCTCCGTAATGACGTACCGAATTATGTGGAAGATTTCTGGGCTCATTAAGCACTCCGTTCGAAAAATGGTTTTCGGCGTGTTAATGACGCCGGAAAACGCGCTTTCTCCTCTCCCAAGGGTATAATCGTGTGCGCATTGCTAGTACGCCGCCGAGTTACACTGTCTGCGTCCGTGTGTATAATAATAACAATGTTATATAATACACAGAGACATGCATCACCCGAACCCATTGTTGTACCGAATGCGTATAATATAATAATGTTATGTGTTATATTACACTATTACAGTCTCGTGGCTCGGGGTAAAATCCATCATTTCATATCTAAATCGTGTGCAGTCCTCTCAAACGGATGCGCGCATTAATCGTTTCTCCCGGACGTCGCAGTTGACCTTTGAGATTTTATTTTCCCCGCTGAATTTTCCCGCTTTACTCGCGCGCATATTGTTGTCGTCCCTTGCAATTGTGCCCATTGTGCCCTCAAGTGTGAAATCCGGTAGATTTTTGTACCCGCCCCTCATTGATATTTTCCAAAAACATTTTGCGGTTTAAAAAATTATTCAAATTTATTTACGATTATAAATATATAAAACAGTTTTACGTCGAGACCGTTTTAAAAACTTTCCCGTTTCGTATTCGTTGTCAGGGTTCGTTCTTATTATCTCCCGTAGTATATAATAATGTATTCCAAAGAAAATTAAGTCGGTAATTAACATAAAAAAATATTTACTTGACGCGTTTGCATTAATCGACGGCGAAGAACGACATTGGAAAATCTGTAAGACTTACAGTTTCCTTTTTTATTCTTGTTTATATTTTTTGCATGTCGATGTTTCCCGGCCGCCTAGCATCGCTTTGGAGTTAAGCCAAAACATAGTTACAATGTTTATTTTGACCGTTTTCTCCGCCACCGCCTCCAAAGTACTATACTACTACTATACACTATATATCCCACGTTTTCGTGTAATTTATTCTCTGACGGTGACTCGCTCACTCTCTTTCATTCTCTCTCTGTCTCTTCTCTACGGGCATTATGTAAATTTAGCGCTCGCAACAATTTCGGTGGGTCGGGCTTGACGAAATCCGATCAAGACGAATCGCCATAGACACGTACACCGAGTGTGCCGCAGCGGGATCGGTTTGTGGGGGGTGGTTGAGGGGAATAAGGGTCGGAGGAAAGAGCGCGGCGGGCGAGTTGATGAGATTTCGCGCGCGCTACGACCCTAACGTTTTGGATGATTCACAGTGTGTACGTGTGTACGTGTATGTGTATATATATATATATATTGTTTGTGTGTGCAAAAGCAAATGAATACGTTGCGTTTGCCCCGTATATATACTATTTGCACAAGCCTTTGAAGGTGGGTCCCCGTGACTCATCCGGATAGGCCGTCGGAGAAGAGAAGAGGACTTCGTGCTCGGAATGTTTTCGCACAAGTCTCCACCACCTCCTCGTCACAGAGGGTCGTTGGATCATTAACCCAATGGGGGTTTTTATTTACTATCGCAATTGGCGATGACGGTGGTGACAAATTTCCAGGACAATAGAACCTTGTTATATACGTGCACACAGACACACACCCACACATATTATACATATATTATCCTACCCCCAGGGAAATCGTCAAAACTATACTACATAACGTGGATGTACCTATGTCCTATATATATGTACTCTATTTATTCCTGTGTAATATGAATATATTATTGTGCTTTTTTTATATAAATTATATTTTATTTAATTACATTTTTTGTAAATTTTCAGTGGGTAGAAGAGAGCTACATAAATTTTGAAAAGGGCATCAACTGGCGGTCGTACGTCGTGTGCGATGTCACCAAGCAAAATGTCAACAATTGGGTGTGGACGCCTTTCATCGAGCGCGGTCTTGCCAATCTCATTTACATCGAAGTCAAGTTTACCATTCGAGACTGTTCGCTGTTCCCGGGGTACGCGTTGTCGTGCAAAGAAACGTTTTCACTGCTCTACTATGAGTTTGACGTGGCCACTAGGGAACCACCGCCTTGGGAACCCGACAGCTATAAATCTGTTGGTTAGTATCCATCATAATATTTGTCATGTTATTATATAATTATCCAAAATCTACCTATGCGAGATAATTTTTCTATAGTGTTTTATCGTTTCCAAAACACTACCAAAGATTATTATAGTATGCGGTATTCTCAAATAGTATGTTTTTTATGTCCTTATATAATAATTGTCAAAAGTAATTACCTTGAACGGCATAATATATTATCCACAACTCATCAGAAGAAATGTTAAAAAATATTTGAAACCGTTCAACGTAGTGAAACGAGAAATCCTTTATACATAAATACGTAATTATGCTATGCGTGCACGTAAAGTATACTATTGTACATAATATGACTATAATATATGAGCATCCATATACATTACTAAAAGGAAAACAAAAATAATATTAATTTACATTATTATTTATAAACTATTGTTGTTTTAAAAGACATACCTAAACAAACGATATCGTTTAATTTTCATTTAAATTATTAATGATGGTTGGAAATAATAATATGTATATATATTATATATAAGTAACCATGTAGGTGAGGCTATGTCTAGTACATCTATTATTATAATATAGTAATGGTTCAATATTCAAATTAATCATAATTTAATTAGCAAACATTTTTATTTTGAACGTATCAATAAATAATTTGACATTTTTAGAGTGGTTTATATACAATATAATATATTCTTAGCGATGAAACGCGTTTAATCAAAGGAACTCGCAAGGGCGATGAAAAATACTAACATATATAGTAGGATGTTAGATCTAAAGATAGATATTATTCCTTTGATGGTCCATATACTCTTTGTCTTACCCCGAAACACTTGTTTCGAAGGTGGTAATAACGCACGAAACATTTATATATTATATACATCGATATACATTTCAACGTCCGAAATATTATATAGTTAGGTGGTATATCTATATAGTATACCTACACACTTTTATAAATATTTTAAAATATATATTTATGATTACGTGGTGTGTTACAGGTCGAATAGCCGCCGGTGAGGGGAGGTTCAACGCTAATAATGAAGTGGTGATCAATACTGAGACAAAAGCCGTGAAAGTTACCAAAAAAGGAGTGTACTTTGCCTTCAGGGACCAGGGTGCGTGCATTTCCATCATGGCCGTCAAGGTAAGACGAGATAACACGTATATAATAATATAATAATAATTGCATGCACGTTCATTTATTATAAAAGACCTGGTCGTTTTTACTGTCATACTTTGTGTGCCTATTTTTTTTTCTTCTTTTCAATTATGCGAAATGCCTCTGATGGTCGTCGTATCTTATCACCGGCGTATGACGTTAGAAGATTGGGTTTACGCGAATGCGGGCATAACGCAAAGAGTTATTATTCTCCGGTGCTTGTTTTGATTACAATTTACAAGACCATTTAGAAAGGTCGGCGGTGTTGGTGTTGTTTATAAAATTAATAATATTTCACGCGCATAATCGCCGGTTTTTGGCACGTGTATATATTATATAAAATATAATTTGATTTTCGTGTTTCTGTTTTTTTTTCTGTTCGCCTGGCGTTTTTTCTATTCCCCGCTAATCATATCCCACGCCTGTAAATCTGATGCTGTTAGATTGTGTCACATTAGAAAAACAAAATCTCGTCTGTACGGTTCAGCGTTGTTTATATGTGTATATTGTATAGATGTAGGTATATGTATTGTGTATATATTACATAGTTGTCGTGCAGCGGTGCCGTCGTAGAGAGGGGATAGGGAAGAGGAGTATGGAGGAGAGAAAAGAGTTAAAAAAAAGCGAAAGATTACACGGACGAGAACGCGATGCAATAATTATGTCAGAGAGACCCGGTGGGCGAATTTATAGTTATTGTCGTTAATACGGTAACGTCTCGCGGACCGGGTCGTAAATTTCGTCGTGGAATAAATAAAATAAAAACACGGGAGAGAAATAAAACACTGAGGAATTCTACGAGGGAGAAACCGTCGTTATACGGGACACGAGATATCACACCATTAGTATCCGTCGAAATATGAATTCGTGATTACATATTTATAAA
Organism: Sitobion miscanthi; assembly: GCA_008086715.1. Taxonomy (NCBI): domain Eukaryota; kingdom Metazoa; phylum Arthropoda; class Insecta; order Hemiptera; family Aphididae; genus Sitobion; species Sitobion miscanthi. The sequence goes on along the minus strand of CM017798.1, from coordinate 22,203,525 downwards.
CGCGGCGCGATAAGGTCGATCCGAACAATACGACGGTGTATAATATAACGTACGCGTACCACCACAGCAGGCCACGGAAACTAAATACACTAGCGGGCTGGTGTTTGGGTTGTCCAAGATTTACAACTTAGCAGGAAAACAAAAAAAAATTAGTGGATTGCTACAAATGTCACTTAAGCATCGTGTTCAGACAAAACGGAACACAGACGGTAATCTATGTTTGCTTTGTTAAATTCCTTCCCCACCCAAAAAAAATTAAAATTAACAAACATTTAATACTTAGATAAAAGCTGTTGGATTTTTATTTTTTGTCATTAGATTTTTAAAAATATATTTCCGAATTCTCTCGATACGCATTAAAATAAAAAAAAACGAATACCTTTAAGTTATCAGTTATTATACTATACAAGAGTAGGTACTTCCAATGTACAACAGTATTTTCGTAAGGATTTAACTCGTTTAATGTTAAATTAAATAAATTCTACTTGGATCGATCAAATGTTGACGTAGGTATACCTTAACGTGCGTGCGTGTGTAAATTCGTTTTGTATAGTTCACAGAAATGCATTAAAACGGTCATGATCCCCTCCCTGTATAATTTATAGCCTATATACCTATAAAGAGTATTTTATGCTTAAGCCAAAGGGTTTCTGTAATTATTAAGTTTCTTAATGCGTAAAAGCCTTTTTATCTCTAGAGACTCCGAAATCTCGAAAGACAAATTACCGAAAACTTTTTAATTCGCATAATGAAACTTCTTTTTTGTAATTGGCGACTAAAGGTTTATAAAAAAAAATAACTTTTTTGATGCCATTTAAATATATTTTATATCATGTACAGTAAAGTAACTTTTATAAGTGACGATTTTATGAATTCCAGAAACAGATGTTTCTGTATACATCATTTTAGACTGTTACGTTATAATATTTATTCCTATACATACACTATAGTATATTAATTAAATACTTACATAAAACATCTGCCATCGACCATGCGCAACGAATACCTGTCTAATATTATTAAATTTATATATATATATATTATGTATATGAATTAAAAATTACACCCTTGAGACGTAGGTAGGTAGTAGGTACAACATCGAATGAACAACGTCTATTGTACAAATATACTCCACGCTCTATATGTAACTATTATTTACTAACCGACTCAGTAACTCTCAATAACTTTTATACCCCTTCATTTATCTTTTAACAAAAATATTTCGTACTTTACAATATAATGTTTAGAACTATAAAAGCGTACGTATATATATTCTAATTTTTTTATTTTACGAGCAAATAAACATTTCGTTTCGGTTTTTTTTTTGTCTAAACTTGTCATTTTACTGGTTATATTTAACTTAAATGACGTTCCTAAATCGTCTTTTTTTCCAGAGATGATATTTCTGTCATCTCCCGTTATTATAGACTAAAGATACTAATATAATATGAAACAAATAAAACAAAAATGCAGCACGTAAGATAACAACTGCGATCAAACAGAAATAGCTTTTTATGTAACAGCATACCACCTAATCGTTTAAAATTAACAAATATATTATATGTGTATGTATATAATATGATATAATAATATAAAGTCCGTAAATGGACGTTTTGGGGTGGGTTGGAGCCGCGGGACCGTCGAAGACATGATTTTTTTATGTCTTTTTCTTGTTGTTTAAATATATTACTTAATATATAAATATATATATATATATATATATATATTTATACAATATACATGTGTAAAAAACCCCATGCTGATCGACGGAATAATAAAAATCTCAACAATAATAGTATAAATGATTTCTACGAGTTTTTTTTTTTTTGCTGCAGTAGATTTTAACAGCAAAGCCTGTCGATGTATAAATATTTCTGGTTTTGGTATACCTACAACTGTTATTAATTAATATATTATGTATAATAATATCGTGTATAATATGTAGTATAATATTATATTTATGTATTTTTAAGTTAAAATTAACATATGGACTTTGCCGCAGGTGTATTACATCGTGTGCCCAGAAGTTGTGATAAACTTTGCAAACTTCTCAGCTACTCCAACTGCTAGAGAACTTACCCAAATCGAACATGCCACAGGCAAATGTGTAGATAATGCTGAAGTGGTAGGAGGCGGTGCTCCAACTTACCTGTGCAAAGGAGACGGAAAATGGTATTTGCCGTCAGGTGGATGCAAGTGCAAAGCTGGTTTTGAAGCAGACATGGAAGCGCAAACTTGTATAAGTAAGTATTGTGCAAACATTGAATATAAAGAATAAGTGTTCATTGGAAATATTTTTATGACATATTAACATGCAAGATCACATAATGAGATCAAAGTTGTTTTATTTCAACAAAGATGATATTTTACGAACATTTTCCATAAAGCATAATATTGTATATCATCGTCTCATAAATACATTGCTGTTAAATTGATATTACATATTCATCCATCATGTTAGTAGTATTTCGTACAAATAGTATACTTTAGAATTGAAATACGCTATTGATCGTGTCCAACGTTTTTGTATATAGAAAAACATCGACTTTTGTATACAACTATAGACTGCAAGTATATGTTAATAGTTAATACTTGTAGTATCTGATCGATTTATCTTCTGTGATCTTATTTTCACATAGTCAATATTCGTAAATACCTATTCAATTTTACTTATATTATTAATTATTATTATACTAGATAAAAAAAAATATTTTGTCAAATTTTCGAATACTATAAAAGTAAAAACTTAGTGAAATATTGCCTGTTGTGTATTTTATAACAAGAGTATATTATAGCATACAATTATTTTACATAAATACGGATATTGTCTCATCCGAGAAATTATGGTTATTAATTAAAAAGTCTATTGAATCTCTTTTGAGTATCATCATTCATCGCTCAAGCAGACAATGTACACGTGTTATCTCGTATAAAAGCCGACCGGAAATCCAATTAAAATGATCCTTTTCTCAGACATTATACAGGCTACAGCAATAGCGATAACAACAACAACGACGACGACGAGTTCCTTCGCCTTACTTTAACAATAATAATAATAATAATAAGCGCGCTGGATTCAGTTTGGCGCGATTATAAATTATATCAAAGGTCGTTTGTCGCACTATATTTACACAAGCAGTCGCAAGTCCTGGATTGGCTGGTGGGAGAAGGGGGCTGAAGGCAGTGTGGTAGTTTGAACCCGGCAAAGTTTTCGCGCGAGACTGAGTCGGAGATAATTAGCCGAGATAACGGGAAACTATGTTATCTCGTGTTACCCGTAAAGGGAAAGTGGCGAAGGTGGGACGCATCGCGGCCTTTATAATATTTAATATATATATATATATTCCTGAACAAACCGATTTTTCGTCTCGCTCGCCAAAGGTTTAATCGCAAATTCTCCATCTGATCGTTATTTCAAAAGAAATTCTTTTCGTAGGTACGCAAACCTCTCAGGCCAACTTTTAACAATCGTCCTTCGGTGGTGCACGGCATGTACAGTAAATGGTTATTTTCATGAACATATTAATGTAATACCTACCCTATAACTAGGTAGTTGGTACGACTGCTAGCGCGTTTAGCTTTTTTCTGTCGGATATCGTTTCGAAAAATACTCGTAGGTACGTACGAATACATTTTTTAAAATAATAATGTGATGTATACATATGCATAAGTACCTACCAAACGTTTACTGCATTTTTATTAGCGCTATTATTTATTATACATATTATATACGTTTTTATGTACGTATATATTATACGGTGGTAATATATTTTCTCTCTCGCACAAATATCATATTATTATCGACGTCGGATGCCGTTTGTACCTATACGTGCATATATAGGAAAAAAGAATCCGGTTCGATTAAAGTAAAAAAAAAAAATAAATATTAGAACGGTAACGTTAATTAGTATACCCGGCAATACGCGTGTGTGTGTATGTGGCGGCGTGCACTCTTCGCTCGACAATACGCCAAAAAGCCCATTAACTCGTTTATTTATATTATTCTCTCAACGACGTTATCCGCGTTTTATGCAGATTCGGTGGACTAGCTGGACGGCGTGCTTGCGCGTGTGAGTGTGTTCGCCGCCGTCGGTGTTTGTTTAATAAGCGATTTATATGCTCAGGTATATTGTATGCAGTATACACATATATAATGTCGGAATATTATTATCGAATACAATGCGCACAATATATTACTATTATTATTTCAATATATAATAACGCGTTTTATAATTGCCCCGTTACGTTGTTGTGCGGCTGTCGTTATTATTATTATTATTATTATTTTCAAACCGCTGTCGTGCGCTAGCGTGGGCCCCGCGCGATTCGTCTTCTCCCTAGATTCCAGCGAAATCGCTTCATCGTCGTGCGTCGCTCTCGAGCGGTGTATCGTTTTCGCGTAGGTAGACGGAACTTATTATTATATTATATACGGACGCACTGGATAACGGAAACACCGGTGGGTATACACGTGTAAAGTCTATACGCGGTGCGATAGAACGAAAAAGATGTCAGGTGAACAGATATAATGGTATCATAATGTGAACTAATGACATCCAACTATGGAATGAGTACGAATACGCCCGAGCTTACGACCAGACCTGCATTACGATATTATTTTTTGCCGGCGACATAAACCCGGATACCGCTTTTAGAAAACGCAAACCGTGTAAAGTATATGAAAAAAACATGAGCATACGTTAAAAATATAGTCCGTAAAATTATATGTGGTACCGTCGTTGTCGTATTTTACGACACGGACTGGAATTATTATTATGTCCGTCTTGAAACTAGCCGTACATAATATATATCTCCCCTGCTCGGAACGCGCGTTCCGAAACTTTGTTGCGTCGCGTCGCAGGTCTAACTGGTCTACGTGTACTTTTCTATAGATAAATAAGAAATAAATCTTTTAGTGGTGCAGCCGTACAGGTATATCAATGTAGACGCCCATAATTATTGATGGCAGAATCCTCTTCGGATAATGGTTATGTTATGCTGAAGTATCCGTGACGGGGGATAAGAGTGCGTTTCTGGTAGCTCAATTGTTTAGCAATAGTGTTTTATGTTATTCTCTTATATATTTAACACCTCCCAACGGAACACCGTAAAATTTCTCGCTGTCGCGTCGTTGCGAATTTTTTTCTTTATTATATCATCTATATCATTATTAATAATATGTTTAACCTTTTACGACAAACTTTGTCGAGAATTACGATTATAATAAAAATATAACGTATATACGTCTCCCATGTTTCATATAATAATAATTTTACGTATACAACACATTGTAGAGAGCATTTTTTAATTTCGTTTTTGTCGCCGTCGGATACCCGTCCCGTCAATGTGAAACTTTTTTATCTGGTTACATAATTATTGGTTTCCGGAGCTTTAGAGTTCAATTAATCGAAGTCGTGGTGTTTATATAGAGTAGAGCACCAAAAACACTCTAATACGCACTGCGAGAGGTTTTGCCGAAAATAAAACACACTGAAGTACGGTTGTGTGTATAAAATAAAAACAATATATACTTCTGCAGTGCGCACAAGTTTGGCCTTCGAAAACGCCCGTTGAAATGTATCAATGTAGTAGTGGTGTATTAACGTATATATGTGTGTACGTGGTGGATTAAAAAAATAAAGTTTTCGCCTGTTTGTAGCAAGTTATATAAACTGCAGTGGAACTCGCTCAAACTCACACAAGCTATGAGTTCGTCATCTCACGCATCCGTCTCTTTCTAACAGATGCACGTAATGTGTATCGATGGCTGTATGTGAACAAACCACAAACCATATTATAAGTTCACTTTTACCTAAAATATACTTAATAATATAAATAAACTTTAAAAAATTGTTGTAAACATATCAATTGAAAAAAATCTTTTCAAATTCTAAAATAATGAAACGTCACTATTGCGCGCACTATAGTTGATAGCTATCGATATAAACGTCGTTAAGGTCCATATAATACATTAATGCGTTTATAGCTTATAATTCATGTCGACTGCGATGAGACTCGATTAGAATCAAAACCCTGCAGGACGCTCCCAAAAATCAAACGCGCAAGTTGTCGAATCGGGGACCGGGATTGCGCGGTAGCGACATACCTAATAATATATATTGAATAGCCGTATAATAATAATAATATGATGTATATCGTGGTCGCACTTTAATATTCCGAACCATGCGACGGCCCGCGGGCCGGATATGTACGAGCGATACACGGGCGGGTCGACTACGTGTGTTATTATATACAGGGTGATAAATGTTCGCTACTGCACCGCTATCTATATAGTATATATTACTACAGTAATATATATATTGTAGCGCAGCAGTAGTCTACATTATACACCGGTCTCGGAATAGTGCGTGAATTTATATATATATGTGTGTATATCGTGGTGGCGGTGGTGATCCTCAGGGGTATCAATCTTAATCGAAAAGGGGTCGGCGGGTTATACGCGTTTGTGTGTGTGTGTGTGTGTGTGTGTGTGTGTGTGTGTGTGTAACGCACCCACAAACAATTTGTCTCTATTAATATAACGCCAATACACGCCAACAACTACGGTGTACTCCATCTATCATTCTTCTATAATATACTAGTATATAGTATGTATACACACTATCTCTTTCTTTCCAGATCGCTCGCCGTCTCTCCCCTCAGGGCAGTTATTACCACCACCACCACCAGAACTATAATAGGGGCTTAAACGTGTGTGTGTGTGTGTGTGTGTGTAGTGAGCAATTAACGCGGGCGCACGGGAGTTTAATGAACCGCAGGCGCCGCACACGGGACGAACGCGCGTTTATATTAATATTATTATTATTATTATTATTATTATGTATGTATGCTATATATATGCGATGAAACAGATTTTTATGACGATACGAGCGGCGCAGTTTGTCTAATGTGGTTTTTTTCTTTCTCTTCTTCAGTCTGTCCTCCGGGCAAATACAAATACGGCGTCGGGGACGACAAGTGTCAGCCGTGTCCGGCGCACAGCAAAGCACCCGACCAGGGGATGTCCGAGTGCAGGTGCAACACCGGATACTACAGGTCGCCCAAAGATCCGAAATCGGTACCGTGCACGCGTGAGTATTGTATTGCAATATAATATGATAACGATATATATATATTGTACGCGCACGCACGATCGCCATCGCGCTTTTGAACGTTGTAACATATTATAGTGAGATTATTATTAAAATCGTCGAACATTTTCAGCGAGAGACCATGCACGCGGACTCTGTGAAAAATCCGTTTCGTTATTATTATATATTGTATATTGTATAATGTACGTTGTCTTTGAAGACGATCTCTTACGACGCGCGACGTCTCGTTTTTTCGTCTGGTAATTGCGCGTGCGGGTAGAGGAGGGAGCTATGTTTGGCTTAATGTGCAGCTTAAGTATGTACAGCTTAATGTGTAATTAAATTTGTTCAGTCATTTGTTCTCGGACGGAATTGAAAAAGGACGTTCCATTAAACCGCGTGGGGTTTTAAACGACTTTGAAGTCGCGGTCGCGAAAGATCTCTCGCGGTCACAGCACCGGCAGTTATTATTTTGGTAGTTATATCAAAAGCCCGGCGAATTCCGCTAAATCTCCGCCATTTAGAAACTTGGCAATATTAATAATAACCATTCGCCGTCATGTCTTCTCTCCATTCGTCCCTCTCTATCTCCATCACACCCACCCCTACAGGCAATATATATAAACCCGCAGAACCACATCAAAGTAAACGACTTGCCGTCCGAAACTTTATAATATTTGCATTTGTTCCACAGGGATTTTTCTATATATATATATATGCATACATCGTAATAATATAGTATGCATAAATATTTTCTTTTATATTGTTATATTTTAAACAGATTAGATTTTTCCCAGCGTTTTTCTGTTCTTCTATTGTAGTCAGAGAATTGTATTATTTTTATTTATATTGTTTAAATGTCGACGTCCTCACTGCAGCTTTTGCTTGGAAACCTATAGATAATTGTACTTTACTAGAAAAAGCAAGACATAAATCCATCGTTCGTATATTATAATGACTCCGCTTAAAATACAATCTATATTGACAGAATGTCTTGTATTAAAGTTCATTTCAACAAGAAAATTTAAAAAACGTCATTCGCGATCATTATTATGATAAAGTTATTTAAACGAGCATTAAAAAAAAACTAGTTCCGCGCAATGTCAATATTTGTACTTAATACGTTTTAAATTTCAAACGAACTGCTCTGTACGTATATAGTAAAAAGTAATAATACAATTTAAATTGACTCTATTTTAAAATATAAATTATTTATAAACCCAACTTGGTTTAATTTGATTTACGCAGTTAACGTCAATATTTGTTTTTATTTTAATCGCTTTATTTGTGAAACAATTATCGAATTATTTATTTATTTAATTCATATACAAGGAAAATATCTTTAAAAAAAAACATTTTTATGCAATTCATTTTTTGGTTATCTGATTTACAATCTCAAATATTATGTTACGTAATAAAAAGTAGAGAATTTGAGTTTAATACGTGCGATCCCCTATACATTTTACATTTGTTTTTAAATTGTTATTATTTTTAAACGTTGATTTCCAAATATACAGTTAAATGATAATATCTTTTTTGTTCCAGTATGTGGGTTTCGAATAACCGATAGTTTGCAAAAAAAAAAATTACAACGGAAATTTCTATCATTTTATAAATCATGTTATGATCATATCAGATTGTAAACACAATTGCACCTATCTTTAAAATGATAATATATATGTGGTTTTTTTATATATACAAACATAATATGGATTCGTGTAGAGCAATTTAGGTGAGACTGAGCATACAACCTATAGGGAATAGAGACCTAACGGCTAACGCTGTTGTTGTTGTTGTCGTTCAAACAACCACACCGAAAATTCACCAATAATCCGGCCGAGCAAACCCAATAGGTAAATAACTCGCATATATAGTATATACGCACATAATATAACATCATTTCGGTCAAAGAATTTGGTGCGAAATCCAATACTATTGTTATGTATCGTTGGGACAAAACATGTCATCCGACCACCGATGTTTATCTACTGAGAAAACCCGAAGGTTCGTCGGCGGCGGTGGCCTTACGACACAATATAATAACGGGTCCTTCTTCTCCGAGGGGTACGGTCGTACAGACAAGTATGAGAATGACAAAAAAAAACTAGTCTGGTCCGTTAAAATAAAACCTATACGGCAGATTTCCGAGTTCCTGAATTTCTATCGGTTTGTCTCTCCTTTCCCCTCGCACTGTCTCTTTAACCTCTCTCGCTCTCTCTTGGCTATACACTTCTTTTTGAGATGTTTATCTCATCTCCGGGGACGACGTTTTAGTGAAGAACGACTGATGACGGCGACGGTGGCGGAGAATATATACGAGTGATAGGATGTGAGAGGTGTGCGTGGTGGATGGGGAGGTAAAAAGAAACCGTAATGCTGAGCCGACGATAAATCTCTAAAGACAGTAAACACGGCCCTGCGCAGATTGACGTAGAAAACTTAACTTATCAGCAGATGTTTATCGTGCCGGCGGCGGGTTATAGTACATACAACAGTTCGTTCGTTTGGAATTGAAATAAGGAAAAAAATGGGGCCCGCGTGTGCGTCCGACCAGTAAAAACGTTGACGACGACGGACGTATACAAGGAGAGTCACAATGATCGATACGAGTATTTATTTTTTTATTATTTTTTTTTCCTGTATAAATATTTTCGTATGCAGTATTTATGTGTACCTAAGTTTCATAAACCCTTAAGAATTATAAATCTAAAAGAAAAACTCGCTCAGTTTAACCCAACTTTGTTTTTTTTTACTTCTACTGAATATATATATATATTTTCTTTGGAATCCATTACTGGATTCTCACGGTCATGGACTCCATCGCAAAACATCTCTTCCGTGCAATCGTTCTAAATTAATTTAATCAAAAAACGTATTTTCCACAAAAATGTATAGTTATAAATTTATAATGTAAAAATAATCATTAATTATTTTCGGCATTTGATTCTGGTTTATTTTCCTTAACTTTTGTATCACTTCTAAGTTATAAGCATTATTCATCTCATTATGTTAAGCAATAGTATCACATATACACAATTCGAATGCTACAACTTCTGCGCTTATGTACGTGTGTACATTGTACATAAGTACTTTATATATACCATACATACCTACTGAATTTACAAAGCTTAAAAACCTAAAAAGGGACGTACATCCTTTTATGTATCATGGAATATAATGAGAAAAGTCGCCTCGGCACGACCTACCCAGACGAACTCTTCAAAAATGCTGTTGCCGCAGTATACAAAGCGGCGGCGGCCCAACCTCTCTTTTTTTGTCTTTTCGTATACACCACTTTTTATTATTATTAGTGTGTGCGACGTACGTGGATATATATATCGTTTTCGTGTAGAGAGCACGTCTGGTGTGGTGAAGAGAACTGTTTTTTTCCTCGCAAGGAAGTCGGTACTCCATTGACACACACCCCGTGCGCACTGTTGTACATTATAGTGGTCGTGTAAATACCTATATATATATATACGTGTCGCGGTTGCGCAAAAAATCCAGTGGTTAGAAAATTATGATTTGCTGGCTAATTATTTTCGGGTTTCGAGTTTGACAAAGCAAGTATTTTTTTTTATCCCCTGCTGAAGTGTTCAACACTCGAACGTCGACGACGTCGTGGCACGTAAAACACCTACTTCACTCATCGTCGTAAGCTTGTTGATGATAATTAGACTGATTCGCTCGGAATAGTGTGTTTTGTCAATAATCCGGGAACATTTCACCGTAATACGATGTATAAGGCAGAAGATATCGCTCTTCTTCCGTCGTTGCGTTTGGGGGTATTAATTCATTTCTATGCGACGAGTGCTTGATTGCGTTAGACTGCCGACGAGAGGAGTAAAAAATAAGAAAAAAACTCCCTTGACACAAAGCATTATTATACGTGAGTGTGTGTCTGTGTGTATATACTATATTTAAACATACCTACATGTATATATTTTTTTTATCTACACTTGAAAACCTCTATCTACAGAATTCATTTCGGCGCCGGGACCGCGCGGCTAAAACCTTTTAAATCTGTCAAAGGCTAAGACGGAGGCGGTGGTATATATTTCTTTTGGCTTTTTCCATAATAGTTTTTTTTTGCATCCGTAATAGGTTTTATATATATTACAGTCGGTAAAAGTTATTATCCGTCGTCGCATTATTATTTATATCCGATTTCAATTGACGAATAAATCCCAATCGCTTTTCATACGATCGCGCGACTGTGACTGCTTCGGCGGCGGCGGTGCTGTTGGTGCAGGTTGGGGAACGGACGTCGGTGGAGGAACGTAGTAGTTTCGCACGAGATTACTTTAAGCGAAATTTCTTTCATTCTTTCGTTTCCCGTTTTTTATCCCGAGAGGTTAAGCCATAATAAATTGTCCGGAAATTGCGCACTCAGCAAAGGGGGCAAAAAAGTACGTAGCTGCGCCGTCACAGTCGGTTGTTTATAAAGAATTATTTTCATTAAAATCTTTTTGGTTTTTAATAATTAAAACTACCAACCGCGCACATTTACCACCAACACCATTGCTCCTTCCCGAGAGTTTTCTGTTATTATTTTTATTTTTAATGAAAATATAAGCAAGTCAGTCGGCTCCCGACGTTTTGCGTGCGGTTGCTTTGGAGGTGATGCCCGTTAAATTTTACGGTTTTCATTTTCTTCTTTTTTGCACTGCAATTAAAAAATTTCATTCAAACGACAAGCGATATATATCCTTTATTTTTATTATTATTTGGGTTTTTTTCGAATAAATGAAAAATACCTTTACCGATGGATTTTCAATAATGCGAAAATATAATAGTAATAATGATAATAATCAAAGTTGTTTCTATCACATTGTCGAAAGCGGCCAGTACCTATACATAAATAGTTAAATATAAACATACATCCGTGTATTATATTCATTTTAATTGTGTTCGCATACCAATCGAAGAAAATGAAAAGAAAAACATTGCGTGCTTAACATTACGATAAAAGCTAATTTTCGTGTGCAGACATTTAGCTAATTATTTGATAACGGTGTGTATATAATATATATATATACGTATATAAGTTCAATATAGTTGCGAGCTTCTCCGACTTTTCTGGGTAATATGACAACAAAAATAAAAATCGTCTCTGGGTGAGTACGTGGTGGTGATGGAAGAAGTGGTGGACGAAAGAAAAAGAGAGTTTATTATTCTTTTAAGTCTGAGCGAAGAATATATATATTATATATACACACATATGCATACATACATAGTAACGACGGGAGAGACTCGGTGAATATTTAAACAGAGGCCGTGTTTACCCAGTGAAGTCGACCTCGACAAAAGGAGAAAATGATGACCGTGAACTTAGTAGTACTCGTATCGTCTCGGCGTTTTATTTGTCTTCGGATACCACTCCGGTGAACGTCATCGTCGTAGTGAAAATGTTAGCATTTTGTGCTTCGAAAGTATATATTGATTCCCGCCTCTGTTGATGACGTCGTATAATATCTGTCCATCCCGTTATAACAAATAACGACTTCGCCACACACATACAACACACTTTATACACGACGTAGGTATACAGAGGCCTTTGCCCGCGACCGACAACCAAACTTAGTCATGTAAATTTTATAACATAGATAGGTGGTGTGGTATACACTGCAGCGTGCACTTGTGTTGTACGTGCATATATAAATACGAAATCGAAATTTTACGATACACTTAATCGTGTGTGTACCTCTACGTAAGCGGTGCGAGACACCCTGCGGCTGTTGTTGTGTGTATTCGTTTATAATTATTATTACAGCGGCGCAGAACGTACCACATATTATACTGTATATCGTGTATATATATATATGCGTGATAACTACACGTCTGTACGTGTATATATATATATGTAAAAAGGATATAGGTGCATATGTGCGAAGGATAATTGTCCTCGTCGACCTGATCTTATTATTTACGGCTTGTACGCGTATTCGAAGCCAGTTAGTTGTATTATTATATTTTATATATTCATTGGAAGGCATTTCATATTATTATTATTATTATTATAATACGAGCTTCCAGAAGCAGACAGACATTCTCGTTCTTTATCTCTCTCTCTCTTCCGTTTTTGTTTACCACAGTGGCGTACCTATTCCTTGCGCTCAGTCAATTTAGAATTTACCCGTTCACCTTACGGCCGTAAATAATAATATTATTATTATTATATCCACTACTGACGCTCGTGCGCGCACAATAATATATAATATTAATACAATATAATATATTTTATAAACGAAGATATTTATTATTATTTTTGTTTTGCGTATAATATAGAGCCGCCGTCAGCACCGCAAAACTTGACAGTCAACTTTGTGGACCAGTCGACTGTGACCCTGTCGTGGAACCCCCCGAACTTCCTCGGTGGCAGGACCGATATCGTGTACAGGGTGACGTGCGACATGTGCGGTCCGTCCGTTGTGTTCATGCCTAACAACGTGAGTATAATGTATAAGCACAGAATATCCTTTATGTAGATAAAATATAATATGTCCACTCATTCCAATCTTCTCTCTCTTTACGATTTAATCGTGCACACTCGCTCTCTATACAACAACATTATATGGGTGGGCTATAAGTTGTATATACATATTATTATATGATCGCGTGTGGTTTTTTTCAGGAGGTGTTTAACGATACCAAGATAACGATAAGTGGTTTGAGTCCGGTAACAACTTACAAGTTTCACGTATGGGCCGAAAACGGTGTCAGTAATCTCACGTCTTCCGAGAACCGGCAATTCGTCGACATAGCCGTGACCACTACCGAAGCTTCCGTGAAGTCCGCGTCTGTCAACAATGTCCGTGTCATGTTGGTCAAGGCGTCCGAGATCACGCTATCTTGGGACCCGCCCATGGCGAGCTTCTTCGATTCTGGAGATGACGACGCTTCCGTCGAAGTGTACGAAGTAAGTATTGCGTGGCCCTCAAATGATAAGTGCCGTATGTTTGAGAAGAAGTCTTTTGCTAATGCTGTATATTTTGTATTTCCACTACCCACAGGTGAAGTTCTATCCCCGAGGTGATGAGTCAAACGTCAGTAACAAACTCACCGCCGACAGGCACATGGTGTTTACGGCACTCAGACCCAAGACGGACTACGGATTCCAGGTGCGAGCGAAGACCGCTCACGGCTGGGGCGAGTACAGCCCGACCATTTACAAAACGACGGGGCAATTGCTCGGAAGCGGTAAGAACACACAACAACAAGTCCAAAGAAAAAACGGGATTAAAGATGATACGGGTAAAACAAATTGATTGTTGAGAATGAGAGGCCGTCGTCCCTTTTTTGAGTCCGGCTGCTCGAATTGCAAGTGTGTTATTTTCTAACGGATTGTTTTTGTTTTTTTTTATCCATTATAGCCTACATCGGTGACGAAGACAACATGGAAGTTAGGATAATCGCAGGTGCCACGGTCGCGGTAGTGGTTGTTTTAGTGGTTGTCATCATCATGACGGTATTGTTCTTAAGGAGGTGTGTTGTTTTTGTTTTTATTCTCCTTGTTGCGTCACTTGATGTGAAGCTTTTGACAAAGTAGTCAGTAATCATATTCATAATTTAACACATTTCCCATTTTCGTTTTCAGCCGGAGTAATGATGAATGTAACAAAAAACAACCAAGCGATTGCGACACGTTAGAATACAGAAACGGAGAAGGTAAGAAGACCGTGTATTTTGGCGGTTATATAGTTTTAAAATAAAAATAAATAAACATCTAGGATCCACATAGCATTAGTTGATTTTACAAGTAAAAAATATAAATAACTATTCGGCGACGGTAACTCATGTCGTTAACAACCTTCGCTCCTCTTAGTTCAGAGCAAAATTCCACACAGACTTACCTTTTGTATCCCTATAAATTAACGTGCACAACCTAGTTTTCATGTTTTCGTGTGTTTTACATGCATCCCAAGGACTTGTTGTTACCTACAGTAAGTGTATTATATAGTTTTCCCTAGATAATTAATAGAATTTTTTTCATTCGTACACGTTTTATGTACCTACCTCAACAACTATGCATTTTTCTTTATTCCGTTTTCATTAAAATACCTACTCAAAGTTAACTAGATCCGTGTGGTAGTAATGTGTTAGTTAGTTTGTTATTTTTTGTTTTTACTTATGTATCGAGTATTGCCTATGATTGTAGTACCTCCCTCTATCCGTGTATGTTGCTCTTAGTATATCCATTTACATAATAATATTGTTTTTTGTCCTAATAACCATCGGGCGCAAACTGCTGATTGACGGATGCTAACATTTTTGTTTATTTTTGTTTGCCTGCATTCTGCTTTGTGCTTTTGGTGTGAACACTTGTGTTTTGTTTTTGTTTTCCAGTGCATTGCAATTTGGACAATCCTCCCATAGTTGCCACTCACACTAGCAGCAGTAAGTCCATGGCTAATAGTTTTCCACTTTTGCGCCTAATTTTTTTTTTTTCATTAACAACGATTTTTTATGAATTCAATCAGATTTGTACTTACCTATCTTATGTGTATTTTACAGTGACCACACCTCTGTTCACACAAGTTGGCTCGACCACGTCTAGATCGTATATTGACCCGCATACATACGAAGACCCAAATCAAGCAGTTAAAGAGTTCGCAAGAGAAATTGATGCTTCGTATATCACCATCGAAGCAATAATCGGTGAGTGACGCAATGATAATAAGGATGGTAATTTATAAGAATGCACTGTACAAAATAGGATTATTTTCTACGAGTTAATAACTCAAAATAGTATTTCAATATAAAATTGTCTTTTACAACGACATTAAATTTTGTTATGCACGTAAAAATATGGTAAATAAAGTTTTATTGTTTATTTAGTACGAAATTTGTAATGAAACAAGTATCAAATAGTACAAACAATTTATCGAAACTCGTAAAACTCCCAGTCCTAATGATGACGATATATAAATACCACTGCGCTCGCTACCACCACAACATACTTCCTTAACTATTTACCATTATATACCGCAATCAATCGAACGTGCGTGTAAACGATGTATGTTGTTTTTCCTGTTAGGTGGTGGAGAATTCGGGGACGTATGTCGGGGGAAATTAAAAGTTCTCGGATCTCCTTCCGTCGAAGTCGACGTAGCCATCAAGACTTTAAAACCTGGTAGTACGGACAAAGCCCGCAACGATTTTCTGACCGAGGCTTCAATCATGGGACAATTTGAACACCCCAACGTGATATTCCTACAAGGCGTCGTTACCCGATCAAACCCGGTGATGATTATCACCGAATACATGGAAAACGGTTCATTGGATACGTTTCTCAGAGTAAGCGCATACTAAAATTACATACAATATCATTATAAATCATAACCTTATCGCGGTCGACCCGACTGAAAATTTTAATATTTCACATGTAATAATCTGTATTTTATGTAAATTAATTTAGGCCAATGACGGAAAGTTTCAAGTCCTACAGTTGGTTGGCATGTTGCGGGGCATCGCGTCCGGCATGCAGTACCTCAGCGAAATGAACTACGTGCACCGTGACCTGGCTGCGCGCAACGTACTAGTCAACGCTCAGCTGGTGTGCAAAATAGCAGATTTCGGTCTGAGCCGAGAGATCGAAAGCACTACCGAAGGGGCATACACGACGAGGGTAAGTCGATCTATGGAGAACGCTTACCTCCTAAATTACAATAATCATTTTCAGTTTTTGTATTAAACGACGGACTAACCGGATTGTTGTGTGTTTATTGACAGTTTTCAAATTTCCAGGGCGGTAAGATACCGGTCCGGTGGACCGCACCCGAAGCCATAGCGTTCCGTAAATTCACCTCCGCGTCCGACGTATGGTCGTTTGGTATTGTAGTATGGGAGGTGATGTCGTACGGCGAACGTCCGTACTGGAACTGGAGTAACCAGGATGTGATCAAGTCCATCGAAAAAGGTTACCGGTTACCAGCGCCCATGGACTGTCCGGAAACCATATACCAGTTGATGTTGGACTGCTGGCAAAAGGAGAGGACGCACCGGCCTATGTTCTTGTCCATCGTAAAAACGCTCGACAAGCTCATAAGGTGTCCGGACACGCTCAGGCGGATCGCCCAGAATAGGTAAAAACCTTTTGATGATAATGGTTTATTTCTTCTTTTATTTATTTTTTTCTCACTAACTATATATAGTAGACCGAAATTCAAAAATATCGATTCCCTCCGATGAATTAATTATTCATGTTTATAGTATTGGAAACAATTATTTATCGTGTTTATGGAATCGTTATTTATTCCGATCTACTATTCGGTTTCATAATACGTTATTTTAATTTCTCTTGGGCTTTGCATATTCGTTCATATTTTGAGTAATATGTTTTGTATATTTTTTTACACACTTGATGCCACTGCTGATTGAAGCTTTGATTTTTTATTTTTTCATTTGTAATTGCTTCGTTCATTATTATTTTCATGGAGTCATACTATGGCGGATTATCTCCAAATAATTAATATTGATCAAGTTAATGGATGCATAACTATATGTGAATTATATTTATAGCTCGGAAATATCTGTTTGTGTGTAACAATATTTATACAATATTATTTCAATAAATTTTACAAAACAGTATATTCCTTGTACTTGAATAAAATAATTAGCAATTTCATATTTTAGAAAATATTTAGAAAAAATTATATTTTATTAATCTGAATTTTTTTGTTTTATTTTTTAATTTATT
Source organism: Sitobion miscanthi (assembly GCA_008086715.1). Taxonomy (NCBI): domain Eukaryota; kingdom Metazoa; phylum Arthropoda; class Insecta; order Hemiptera; family Aphididae; genus Sitobion; species Sitobion miscanthi. The sequence goes on along the minus strand of CM017798.1, from coordinate 22,185,735 downwards.
AACACGTTGGCGAAAATATTTCCACTGAAATACATTTTTAAATGGTGAACATAAATTTCTTATATAAGACATTTTCAAATTTATCGCTGAATATGACATTTTTTTTCTCTGATATTTAATACCTTTTGCAGAAATATAATGTTATCAGAATTTTTCGTTTTATCTGAACATTCATCAAAAAAAATTCAAGTTTTATATTTTCATTTTGTTTTTACTTCAAAAACAATCATTAAAAAGAATTTCCCGGTATTCGTTTTTAGTATGTAACGTAATTTATTTTTCAGCATTGTGTCCGACTCATGCCCTACTCATTTGTGTTTACTGTCTTTCGAGTTATTACTTAATTATAAAACAAAATAATATTGTATTATATAAATATTAAATAACAATTCTTCAATTCATTCCACCAAACTCTTATTATATCGTATCGCGTCGTCTGAGCGAATAGGAAAACTCGTCTGCGGGCCACTATAATATAACATCTATAGCAAATCATAATATAGGAAATCCGCATATTATAATGTATACATAAAAATATTATATACTGCTGTCAGAAAACCCGACGTAAAATCTCCTCCGTCGCGGAAACATGTCGTAGGAGGAAGTAGTGAAGACCCTATGCATAATTCCGGAAAACTAACCGAAACGTACGTTAGGTACAATCGTCGTAAATACCGGAGTTGTTGGACGCATTTCGTTGAGTTTGAGTTAGTCGTCGTTAACGCGTCTCGTTGGCCCTGGAGACCATTATAATCTTCTTTTGCCGTGCGCCAATAGTGGCAAAAACTTTTCCGCCCGAAAACCTCCGGTAAAAGTTTAACGTTTTCGCGTGGCATACGTACAGATCGACCCTCCCCCCCCCCTCCAACCATCATTGGAATAATGACATTTCGTCTTACATATTATTTTGTATAACAATTTAGAGAAGATAAACTCTCGGTGGTATACAATATTATAATGTACACCTCCATCCCGGGCGAGCGACGACAACTATTATTATTATTATTTTTATTATACAGTCGACGTAAGATGAGATTTAATATTATTATATATCCGTCCGCGAGTCACGACGTTATAATATTAATCCAAAAAGAACTTTGCGCACGTATCTCTCTCTCTCTCTCTCTCTCTCTTTCTCTCTCACTCACTCTCTCTCTACACCTTTATCACTGTCTCTGTACGTTTCGTTCGTATTTCTTTCTATCCCCCCCCCCTCCACAATCACCCACACACACCCCACTTCCCTCTCGCCCATCAGGAGCACTATATAACTGGGCTATTATATTTATTATATCAAGCTTTTTGTGTACATATAATATGCTTGTGACGGATGTCAAATCTCTCGAAATCGTCACGTTGGTATATTATACAGATACCTCAGCCTACACCATAATAATATAATATAATATATACTGTCATGGCATCTTCTTATTCAAAATCACCCGTCTCAGCTTTGGTTTCTGATGATATTGACGTAGTACGCATTTAATATACATTTATTATAATAATAATAATATTATGTTTCAATTTTGTTTTTGTTTTTTGACTTTTAAAAACGTTTGTATTATGTCACCGCCGTTGAAAATTATATTGTTGGTATTAAAAAAATATTTTTTATTAACGTACGATTATTTATTTAAATTATTATTATTATTTTTATTTTATCTTTAACAATCGCATTGGGTTTTTGCATGTTTGGACAGCCGTCCGCCGCCTGTTAACCCGTATTATGTGCCGGTCGTATTTAAGTGTGGCTCGGATTGGGTGTCGTTTCATCACGAATGAGAGACCGTTTGTTTGGCTATCCGCGAAAAGGTAATACCTGTTATGGCGTTACGTACATATATATTATACATTAATATATATGTATGTATGTATGTATGTACGTATATACCACACCTAAATACATATATATATATCTGTACAAATATAGTTAGTATTTATTATATATACACGATCCTGCCCTTCCCCTTTCACCTGACTTAACTCGTCATCGTCATCGTCGTCATCATCAACATCGTTATTATTACTGTTGTTGTCGACATCATCAGTTAGTAGCGCCGCCGTCTGCGGTCATTCACACGGTGCTTTATGCAAATAGTATTAATATTATTATACGATTTAATAATCGGCGACCCCCAATTAATATTATACCTCGATGACGTATACCTACCCATGTCCTTGCAGTGTGTACATATAATATTTAATATAATTAACCTATTCGGTTTATTTTCCCGCAATAACCGCTTCCCAAACGCCTTTGCCGCTTATACGCTTTTTAGTATTACAATAATTTATAGACAATATAATTGTTGTTTTTTCCCGCCAAAACAATAACAAAGAGTTTGATTCACCAAGTATACTAGCCCCTCCCCTCTCCAATTCTTCTTAGGTGAAGGTTAGGTATACTTGGTGAAAAGCTCTATAATATCATTGTCTGTGTTAATGTATTGTGATCCAGTAAACGCGCAAAATGATTTGCTTTCTCACTCAATTTTGTGATATTGATAACAAATATTGTATCTACGTATATACTGTGATTTGTGAGTTTAATGTAAATAAATAACTGCTATAGGTTACCATATTATATTACTCTTTGTCACGCCTAAATATTTTGTTTATTTTTTAATACCTGCGATGTTTGACTATATCAAGAGTGCTGACGCATTTTTAATATCATATTTTTAAAATATTGATGTATACAAATATCAAATATTAAACCAATATAGTTAACTATTTATATCTTATGAACGTTTATAGTATTAGTGTGTGAAGTAGTGCCCATAATTATCTTATTTAAACAGTTTCGGAGTTCAAGGTATGAAATTAAAAAATGTGGTTTGACATAAAAATAACCGATTTGATAAAAAATAATAAAAGATTAGATGCTGTTACAAAAACTTAGTGCATGGTATTAGAAATCACATATTTAGAACTACGTAAAAATTTTTTTTTTCAAAATCACAAACGGAACCGAGAAAATGAGTGTACCTACATAATATACTGCAGCGTTATTAATGCAATATACAATATATTATTGCACACGTAAAGGTATACTCATCGCCTTGCTTACATATATTGTATTATGGCTAGCCGGGTGTATTACTACGATGCGTTACATTTTGGTGTAATATTAATGGCGGCGTGGTGACTTGATAATATTATCAAAGACAAAAATTTCACAATACAATATAATTATCAGCTCTTCTTATCACAGCGTCAAGTGGCCGCATAATGGGAGGGTCAAGTTTATGCGTCTGGTCCTTGACCCCCAAATTTTTTGACTATCGATAAAGAGATCTTTTAAATTCGACCATTGCAAAACAACAATTCCTAAAACAAATATCAGCACGCCTTGTATAATTCAGTACCTATATATTATAGACTCATCCCGCGGCTCCCCTTAAAAATCTTTAAAACACTCCTTCGCCACGCCACTTTATCGTACATTACAATCGGCATGCCGATATATAGAAACGATAGTAAATGATCTTTCTGCCGCATGCGTTGATTTACGCAGTGGCGTGAATAGGGAGATGACCCCAGCCTAAAGGCCTAATACTAACCTAACCTAACCCTATACTATAAAAAAAAAGTCAATAAGAATATTCTACTTAAAAAAAACATACGCCGATTATATTATATTGAATCGATACAACGATCGAGTAGCTCAATATAGCGTTGCACCACAGTCTTAGATAGTATAAAGGTACCATCTGATGCCGTGCCTTCCGCCCACCAGGATGACTTTATTTTCTATTTTCGCCACTGCTGCAGTATAGGTACACTCGTGTACCCGGCTATATCGTCCACGTGTGCGGCGTGTAATGTACTATATCGTATCTATATTATGACTTCACTTATATTAATATGATATTTATCACGATTAATAACAATATATTATAACGTTGTCGGTGTTGTCCCGCAGGTCCGTAAACCCACTGAGCTCGGACGCGCCGGACATGACCCAATTCGGTTCGGTGAACGAGTGGCTGTGCTCGATAAAGATGGCCAGGTACCTGGACAACTTCGAACAGGCGGGCATCGTGAGCCCGAAAGCGGTAGCCCGACTGACTGTGGCCGACCTGACGGCGCTGGGCATCACGCTGGTCGGCCACCAGAAGAAGATCATGAACAGCATCCAGGCCATGCGGGCGCAGTTCTCGGCCAACCTGTCCGAGGGCTTTCTCGTGTAACGGAGCAAAAAACCGGACACGTCGGTGCATCGTCGTAGAGATATCGGCTGTGGCGACCTTTGGTTCCTATATGATATTATTGCATAATATAATAGTATTGTATCAATGTATATATTATATCAAATGTATATCCGAACGAACGATGACACGCGTACCTACCATGACGATGACGACGGCACGTCGAGACTTAATATTATAATAACATATATATTTTTTTTTTTCGATATGATCTAGACTGTACCTGTATAATATTATTATTAATTATTAATTATTACTATATAACTATTATACGTTATTTCTGTAAGTACCTACGCGTTTAACATGTTAATACATTATATTGTATATTTTTTTTCTCAATGACCCACTATTATCCAGCAATATACCTATCGCGTCTGTAAATTAACTAGGTATTGTATACTTCCCCTACCCTCGTCATCCTAATTACGAAAACGTTTGAACTATTTGTTCAACCCCCCCCCCCTCTCCACAAACATCCCCTGGCCCAGCATCAACGATGCCATCAGACTCGTCCGATAATTTAATACACCGGCCATTGTATTATAAAGAACAATTTTTTCAAAATCGTATACAACATGCGTGTTTACTGGCTAATCCTCCTTATATATTGTGAAATGTTGGTCGATTTCGTAATTAATATACCTATTATATTATAATATAAGCAATATACGTGCATAATATGATTTCCTTTTTTTCGACCGAGTCGTACTCTTTCATCGAATTGTGCACGAGTCAAAGGATACGATTTATCGTGTACAATTATTCATATTGTAAATTTTTTTTCAATCACCCTACCTACTTACGTATTTTTTTTATTTATTTATTTTTTTTTTTTTGTGTGTGTTTAGTGTTTACTATTTCGTGTAAATGCATGTATAAAAAAAAAGAAAGAAAGATGATAAAATAAAATAAGAAGATTAAGACGTTATTATGTACATATTATTGTTGTCTTCTGTGCAACCAGACTGTTTTTTTAGTTTTTATAAATTATTGTATTTTTACGATCGTCCCGTATAAAATATATTATTGTATTGTAAAATATGTGTACAAATGTAAATTTATAATATTGACAGGCTACTCGAATTTCGAGTAAACTTGAACGATTACTGATACGTAATACAGAAATTTGTTTAGCAAAGGACGTTGAAAATTGCAATAAGATTATTTATCTATATCAATAATATATATAAAAAAAAAAAAAAAAAAAATGTTTAATATTATTGTATGAATATTTTTAACGGCAGACCGGGCAAAGCGTCTGCCAAAAATTAACTGTGATAAAAAAAAAAAAAAAAAACAAAATAAATATTGATAATTATTACCATTTACCAGCTTTTTGACTCCCGTTAATCGAACGTCGATGAGGATAAAAAATGTGTATAGGTCTTACTTTCTAGAAATGTATTGAATCCCCCTCCCCAATTTTTCGATTATATTATACATTGTCTTAATTTATTCTATTGTTATGTATAATCACTGCCCCACGAGTCGTAATTTTTTTCCCGTTCAAAACTGGCATAATGTACTTTATGACATTATGATGATACGTCTATTTGACAGTTTTGGAATACTCTTAACTGACGATTTAATACGCTATTATGAAACTAATAAATAACACTACCTCAGCCTGTGTCTATATATCTCAAATATAGTTTCGTTTACGCGCGAAAATAAAGTATACTACAAAATGTTTTCGAACCTAAACAGAACAACGAACAGGAGAAATGACTTAAATATAATAATAATAATAATTCTATTAAATGTAATGATAAAATAATCTATAGATCCGTTTAACAACCGAATATAATATGAATAATAATAATTGATAGTTACTGCTGTTTCACTGTGTTCCGTCCATATACAATATTATACTATGATATTACGCCGACTTACAACTTTTTGCCAGTTTTCATTTATTTTTGTTCTTATAATTTTCGATACTCTTTAGTATTTTCCAATCGATTTGGATTGTCTTACAAAACTAAAATATTATAATTATCATTAAAATAATGTAAACAATCAAAATTAAATTATAGCATCCCACCCCGCGCAAACCCCTCCTATAATTCCTTTATATTATTAGTGTAAAAAATAAGAATGATATGGTACCTATATAATATAGTGTCTATACTAACTAATAATATAATATATTTTTATCATCCTGTGTGAAAATGAAAAATTATTAAACAATTAGCTGATATCAAAAAAAAAAAAAAAACAAAAAACAAACCCCTGTATTTGATCGATATTATAAAAATGTTATATTCTGTAATATTTTGTAATATCCCCGTAAAATTGGCCACAATAATATGTGTCTATATTACTTTAAAATAATAATTAATATAATTAATTTGGTATAAATAAATTGTCATTATTATTATTTATACTATATATAATATATATAAATATAAATACTATTTAGTAAAACATGTTGTTTTTATTATAATTATTATTATTATTATGTACATTTTTTTCGTTCTACCCGCTCGATTCTTTCGTTTTTGTACAGATTGTAAACGACAATTTCACCCCCGACATTATTTTATACTTATTATTATTATTATTATTTTTTTTTTTTGTACGACATATTATTATTATCATTATTATATTATTATTATTATTATTATTATTATAAATTATTATTATTGTATACATTGTATATGTCCATATGTATAGAGTTATTAAAACGGGCTTTGTGTGTGTGTTGTATAACTCAACAATATATTATATAATATTATGTACAATGAGAAAAATATTTATAACACTGATGTGTTTTGTTTTTTTTTCAAGCCTAGAAAACGTCTATCAGGCCGTATATTATATTAATTGTCCCGGAAACAATGAAATTAAAAACGCTACGACACTGTGCCACCGAAAACAGCACTTCGAGGGTCGCCGGCTGTATACAATAATATAATAATATTATAATATTATGTGTGACCTCTTCGCGCTTACATAAATTCATACCATTATTACGTGTGAATGTGCGTTATGCAAATGTGTCTTAAGCAGAAGCTACGATGATATTTACACGATCTATAGGTACTATACGTAAATGCGTCCATACTATATATTTTCATTTCGATATATTGTCATGTAGGCAGGCAATATTGTTTAATAGGAACAATAAATTATTCATATCATATAATTTATTATACCATTTGACAAGCGACAAAAATGTATAATTAATAGACTTGTGACGACCAAACATGGGCGACCTAGCTGTTTTGAGAATACTATCTTTATACAGAACCGTATAGTTTAAGTGTGCGTGCCATATAGTGACTTTTGTCCCGCGGGTAACACCTGCCGATGCGGCGAATGCACACACGCTCCCCTCTGTCGTCTCGGGTGGGTCCATTTTCCCTTGCCGTTTTCCTCCTAAAACACAAATTTTGGATTCCGTTTTCCTCCACACTTCTATTCGGACTATAAGTATTAAAATATTTAGCTAGCACCAGTGTTGTAGTGCTGTGTACCGTATTATATAAAGTAAAAGTCGATAGCAGTAACTGGCCAACAGGTTTGAGTAAGCCTATACGTACGCGTACGGTTGTATACTTACAATATACTTTGTGTACCTAAGTTATCGCCGATCATTATGATAGCTCTTATGGTTATATACAGACTTGTGTGAAAAAGACACGCAAATGTTCGATCAATCGATCTGAGCTATTTCACTATATTTTTAGTAGCGAACTGTACGTCGACTATAGTGACAGTCGCGTTATTTCTTTGTATTTCTCTTATGTTTTAATTTTTAATATGTCTGAAAATGCGATATTTATAGAAAGTTCCCGTGGAAAACCTTTAATAATTCGCGAAAATTACAAATATTTTTTAGCGTACAAGCCAAAATCGCAATCATATCGCGTTGGCAAGATTGTTTAACTATTTGCCAAGCACTAAGCAGAAATTTATGTATAACCTATTTGCGTGGAGCCATATTTTAAATTTTCAATCATTAGCTATAAAAGTTAAACATTTTGTACATTTTTAACTACAGAAACATTTTAAAATTTTAAAATTGATAGATGTTGTCAAAATTTGAACTTTAAATTCTCTATTATGTTCCCATCTATAACATAATACTATGAAATAATCTTCAGCTAATTTAATGTGTTGTACAGAACAGATCACAGATACTTAGTTATTAGATATTTGTGTAACAATGGTCATAATAATATTATTATATTATCAGTTGGCGAAATAACTTTGAACCCAGGATAATGACTTTTTTTTATCATTATCTTTGGCAGGAAGAAAGACTACCTATGAATGCCATTGTATCTTTGTTCATAGTTTGTCTTTGAAGTGTATTGAGTTGATGTATAGGATGACTGCAGCGTCACGCAAGTTTCCACACCACCTATGCTTGCTAAACGAAATTATATCACATCACCTATGTTGTTCAAAAGCATGAGGTATTAGAACTTTAAATTCTCTATTATGTTCCCACCAATAACATAATACTATGAAATAATCTTTAGCTAATTTAATGTGTTGTACTGAACAGGTCCCGATACGTAGTTATTATACATATTTGTGTAACAATGGTCATAATAATATAATTATGTTATCAGTGGGCGAAATAACTTAGAACCCAGGATAATGACATTTTTTTTCATTATCTTTGGCAGGATGAAGGACTGCCTATGAATGCCATTGTCTCTTTGTTCATAGTTTGTCTTTGAAGTGTATTGAGTTGGTGTATCGGATGACTGCAGCGTCACGCAAGTTTCCACACCACCTATGCTTGTTAAACGACATTATATTAATGTCACCTATGTTGTTTAAAAGCATGGAGTACCTATTACATGAAGCGCTTTTCTTTATTGTGGTGTACTGGTGTCCCCATGTAGGCCTAATCCATATCGCAAGCGAGCACACGTGAACGCCGGTCGACTAGGCAATAATATTGTAATTTACATAGATCGGTGCAGCGAAAACTGCACTTATCTTTCGTCTAACTTCTCTCGTTAAGTTAGGTAATTGAAAGGAAGTGTTGGCGCCCGCAGGCAAATGCATTTTAGAAAACAAAAAAAAA